>CM045737.1:42732347-42782347 GCA_024760905.1 Plotosus lineatus | reverse complement strand
GTCATGTGAATTCTGAAAAGTTATACCTTTATCTAAAAATTATGACTTATAATTATGATTATGAATCATGAATTATGAAACGTTATACCTTTATCTACAAATTATGACTTATTATTACAAATTATGCATCATATGAATTATGAAACGTTATATCTGTATCTACAAATTATGACTTATAATTATGATTATGAATCATGAATTATGAAACGTTATCCCTTTATCTACATATTATGACTTATAATTATGATTATGAGTCATGTGAATTCTGAAAAGTTATACCTTTATCTACAAATTATGACTTATAATTATGATTATGAATCATGAATTATGAAACGTTATACCTTTATCGACATATTATGACTTATAAATATGATTCTGAGTCATATGAATTCTGAAAAGTTATACCTTTATCTACAAATTATGACTTATAAATATGATTATGAATCATGAATTATGAAACGTTATACCTTTATCGACATATTATGACTTATAAATATGATTCTGAGTCATATGAATTCTGAAAAGTTATACCTTTATCTACAAATTATGACTTATAAATATGATTATGAGTCATATGAATTCTGAAAAGTTATACCTTTATCTACAAATTATGACTTATAATTATGATTTTGAATCATGAATTATGAAAAGTTATACCTTTATCTACATATTATGACTTATAAATATGATTCTGAGTCATATGAATTCTGAAAAGTTATACCTTTATCTACAAATTATGACTTATAAATATGATTATGAGTCATATGAATTCTGAAAAGTTATACCTTTATCTACAAATTATGACTTATAATTATGATTATGAGTCATATGAATTCTGAAACGTTATATCTTTATCTACAAATTATGACTTATAATTATGATTATGAATCATGAATTATGAAACGTTATCCCTTTATCTACATATTATGACTTATAACTATGATTATGAGTCATGTGAATTCTGAAAAGTTATACCTTTATCTACAAATTATGACTTATAATTATGATTATGAATCATGAATTATGAAACGTTATACCTTTATCTACATATTATGACTTATAAATATAATTATGAGTCATATGAATTCTGAAAAGTTATACCTTTATCTACAAATTATGACTTATAGTTATGATTATGAATCATGAATTATGAAAAGTTATACCTTTATCTACATATTATGACTTATAAATATGATTATGAGTCATGTGAATTCTGAAAAGTTATACCTTTATCTACAAATTATGACTTATAATTATGATTTTGAATCATGAATTATGAAAAGCTATACCTTTATCTACATATTATGACTTATAAATATGATTATGAGTCATATGAATTCTGAAAAGTTATACCTTTATCTACAAATTAGGACTTATAATTATGATTATGAATCATGAATTATGAAACGGATTACCTTTATCTACAAATTATGACTTATAATTATGATTATGAATCATGAATTATGAAACGTTATACCTTTATCTACATATTATGACTTATAAATATAATTATGAGTCATATGAATTCTGAAACGTTATACCTTTATCTACAAATTATGACTTATAATTATGATTATGAATCATGAATTATGAAATGTTATCCCTTTATCTACATATTATGACTTATAAATATGATTATGAGTCATGTGAATTCTGAAAAGTTATACCTTTATCTACAAATTATGACTTATAATTATGATTATGAATCATGAATTATGAAACGTTATACCTTTATCTACATATTATGACTTATAAATATGATTATGAGTCATATGAATTCTGAAAAGTTATACCTTTATCTACAAATTATGACTTATAATTATGATTATGAATCATGAATTATGAAAAGTTATACCTTTATCTACATATTATGACTTATAAATATGATTATGAGTCATATGAATTCTGAAAAGTTATACCTTTATCTACAAATTATGACTTATAATTATGATTATGAATCATGAATTATGAAACATTATACCTTTATCTACAAATTATGACTTATTATTACAAATTATGCATCATATGAATTATGAAACGTTATACCTTTATCTACAAATTATGACTTATTATTATGATTATGAATCATGAATTATGAAACGTTATCCCTTTATCTACATATTATGACTTATAAATATGATTATGAGTCATGTGAATTCTGAAAAGTTATACCTTTATCTACAAATTCTGACTTATAATTATGATTATGAATCATGAATTATGAAACGTTATACCTTTATCTACATATTATGACTTATAAATATGATTATGAGTCATATGAATTCTGAAAAGTTATACCTTTATCTACAAATTATGACTTATAATTATGATTATGAATCATGAATTATGAAACGTTATACCTTTATCTACAAATTATGACTTATAATTATGATTATGAATCATGAATTATGAAACGTTATACCTTTATCTACATATTATGACTTATAATTATGATTATGAATCATGAATTATGAAACGTTATACCTTTATCTACATATTATGACTTATAAATATGATTATGAGTCATATGAATTCTGAAAAGATATACCTTTATCTACAAATTATGACTTAAATTATGATTATGAGTCATATGAATTCTGAAAAGTTATACCTTTATCTACATATTATGACTTATAAATATGATTATGAGTCATATGAATTCTGAAAAGTTATACCTTTATCTACAAATTATGACTTATAATTATGATTATGAGTCATGTGAATTCTGAAAAGTTATACCTTTATCTACATATTATGACTTATAAATATGATTATGAGTCATATGAATTCTGAAAAGTTATACCTTTATCTACAAATTATGACTTATAATTATGATTATGAATCATGAATTATGAAACGTTATCCCTTTATCCACATATTATGACTTATAAATATGATTATGAGTCATGTGAATTCTGAAACGTTATACCTTTATCTACAAATTATGACTTATAATTATGATTATGAATCATGAATTATGAAACGTTATACCTTTATCTACAAATTATGACTTATAATTATGATTATGAATCATGAATTATGAAACGTTATCCCTTTATCTACATATTATGACTTATAAATATGATTATGAGTCATGTGAATTCTGAAAAGTTATACCTTTTTCTACAAATTATGACTTATAATTATGATTGTCAATCATGAATTATGAAACGTTATACCTTTATCTACATATTATGACTTATAAATATGATTATGAGTCATATGAAGTCTGAAAAGTTATACCTTTATCTACAAATTATGACTTATAATTACGATTAGGAATCATGAATTATGAAAAGTTATACCTTTATCTACATATTATGACTTATAAATATGATTCTGAGTCATATGAATTCTGGAAAAGTTATACCTTTATCTACAAATTATGACTTATAATTATGATTATGAATCATGAATTATGAATTATGAAACGTTATACCTTTATCTACATATTATGACTTATAATTATGATTATGAATCATGAATTATGAAACGTTATACCTTTATCTACATATTATGACTTATAAATATGATTATGAGTCATATGAATTCTGAAAAGTTATATCTTTATCTACAAATTATGACTTATAATTATGATTATGAATCATGAATTATGAAACGTACAAATTATGACATGATTATGAATCATGAATTATGAAACGTTATACCTTTATCTACAAATTATGACTTATAATTATGATTATGAATCATGAATTATGAAACGTTATACCTTTATCTACATATTATGACTTATAAATATGATTATGAGTCATATGAATTCTGAAAAGTTATACCTTTATCTACAAATTATGACTTAAATTATGATTATGAGTCATATGAATTCTGAAAAGTTATACCTTTATCTACATATTATGACTTATAAATATGATTATGAGTCATATGAATTCTGAAAAGTTATACCTTTATCTACAAATTATGACTTATAATTATGATTATGAGTCATGTGAATTCTGAAAAGTTATACCTTTATCTACATATTATGACTTATAAATATGATTATGAGTCATATGAATTCTGAAAAGTTATACCTTTATCTACAAATTATGACTTATAATTATGATTATGAATCATGAATTATGAAACGTTATCCCTTTATCCACATATTATGACTTATAAATATGATTATGAGTCATGTGAATTCTGAAACGTTATACCTTTATCTACAAATTATGACTTATAATTATGATTATGAATCATGAATTATGAAACGTTATACCTTTATCTACAAATTATGACTTATAATTATGATTATGAATCATGAATTATGAAACGTTATCCCTTTATCTACATATTATGACTTATAAATATGATTATGAGTCATGTGAATTCTGAAAAGTTATACCTTTTTCTACAAATTATGACTTATAATTATGATTGTCAATCATGAATTATGAAACGTTATACCTTTATCTACATATTATGACTTATAAATATGATTATGAGTCATATGAAGTCTGAAAAGTTATACCTTTATCTACAAATTATGACTTATAATTACGATTAGGAATCATGAATTATGAAAAGTTATACCTTTATCTACATATTATGACTTATAAATATGATTATGAGTCATATGAATTCTGAAAAGTTATACCTTTATCTACAAATTATGACTTATAATTATGATTATGAGTCATGTGAATTCTGAAAAGTTATACCTTTATCTACATATTATGACTTATAAATATGATTATGAGTCATATGAATTCTGAAAAGTTATACCTTTATCTACAAATTATGACTTATAATTATGATTATGAATCATGAATTATGAAACGTTATCCCTTTATCCACATATTATGACTTATAAATATGATTATGAGTCATGTGAATTCTGAAACGTTATACCTTTATCTACAAATTATGACTTATAATTATGATTATGAATCATGAATTATGAAACGTTATACCTTTATCTACAAATTATGACTTATAATTATGATTATGAATCATGAATTATGAAACGTTATCCCTTTATCTACATATTATGACTTATAAATATGATTATGAGTCATGTGAATTCTGAAAAGTTATACCTTTTTCTACAAATTATGACTTATAATTATGATTGTCAATCATGAATTATGAAACGTTATACCTTTATCTACATATTATGACTTATAAATATGATTATGAGTCATATGAAGTCTGAAAAGTTATACCTTTATCTACAAATTATGACTTATAATTACGATTAGGAATCATGAATTATGAAAAGTTATACCTTTATCTACATATTATGACTTATAAATATGATTCTGAGTCATATGAATTCTGAAAAGTTATACCTTTATCTACAAATTATGACTTATAATTATGATTATGAATCATGAATTATGAAACGTTATACCTTTATCTACATATTATGACTTATAATTATGATTATGAATCATGAATTATGAAACGTTATACCTTTATCTACATATTATGACTTATAAATATGATTATGAGTCATATGAATTCTGAAAAGTTATACCTTTATCTACAAATTATGACATAATTATGATTATGAGTCATATGAATTCTGAAAAGTTATACCTTTATCTACATATTATGACTTATAAATATGATTATGAGTCATATGAATTCTGAAAGGTTATACCTTTATCTACAAATTATGACTTATAATTATGATTATGAGTCATATGAATTCTGAAAAGTTATACCTTTATCTACATATTATGACTTATAAATATGATTATGAGTCATGTGAATTCTGAAAAGTTATACCTTTATCTACAAATTATGACTTATAATTATGATTATGAATCATGAATTATGAATCATGAATTATGAAACGTTATACCTTTATCTACAAATTATGACTTATTATTACAAATTATGCATCATATGAATTATGAAACGTTATATCTTTATCTACAAATTATGACTTATTATTATGATTATGAATCATGAATTATGAAACGTTATCCCTTTATCTACATATTATGACTTATAAATATGATTATGAGTCATGTGAATTCTGAAAAGTTATACCTTTATCTACAAATGATGACTTATAATTATGATTATGAATCATGAATTATGAAACGTTATCCCTTTATCCACATATTATGACTTATAAATATGATTATGAGTCATGTGAATTCTGAAACGTTATACCTTTATCTACAAATTATGACTTATAATTATGATTATGAATCATGAATTATGAAACGTTATACCTTTATCTACAAATTATGACTTATAATTATGATTATGAATCATGAATTATGAAACGTTATCCCTTTATCTACATATTATGACTTATAAATATGATTATGAGTCATGTGAATTCTGAAAAGTTATACCTTTTTCTACAAATTATGACTTATAATTATGATTGTCAATCATGAATTATGAAACGTTATACCTTTATCTACATATTATGACTTATAAATATGATTATGAGTCATATGAAGTCTGAAAAGTTATACCTTTATCTACAAATTATGACTTATAATTACGATTAGGAATCATGAATTATGAAAAGTTATACCTTTATCTACATATTATGACTTATAAATATGATTCTGAGTCATATGAATTCTGAAAAGTTATACCTTTATCTACAAATTATGACTTATAATTATGATTATGAATCATGAATTATGAAACGTTATACCTTTATCTACATATTATGACTTATAATTATGATTATGAATCATGAATTATGAAACGTTATACCTTTATCTACATATTATGACTTATAAATATGATTATGAGTCATATGAATTCTGAAAAGTTATACCTTTATCTACAAATTATGACATAATTATGATTATGAGTCATATGAATTCTGAAAAGTTATACCTTTATCTACATATTATGACTTATAAATATGATTATGAGTCATATGAATTCTGAAAGGTTATACCTTTATCTACAAATTATGACTTATAATTATGATTATGAGTCATATGAATTCTGAAAAGTTATACCTTTATCTACATATTATGACTTATAAATATGATTATGAGTCATGTGAATTCTGAAAAGTTATACCTTTATCTACAAATTATGACTTATAATTATGATTATGAATCATGAATTATGAAACGTTATACCTTTATCTACAAATTATGACTTATTATTACAAATTATGCATCATATGAATTATGAAACGTTATATCTTTATCTACAAATTATGACTTATTATTATGATTATGAATCATGAATTATGAAACGTTATCCCTTTATCTACATATTATGACTTATAAATATGATTATGAGTCATGTGAATTCTGAAAAGTTATACCTTTATCTACAAATTATGACTTATAAATATGATTATGAGTCATATGAATTCTGAAAAGTTATACCTTTATCTACAAATTATGACTTATAATTATGATTATGAATCATGAATTATGAAACGTTATACCTTTATCTACATATTATGACTTATAATTATGATTATGAATCATGAATTATGAAACGTTATACCTTTATCTACATATTATGACTTATAATTATGATTATGAGTCATATGAATTCTGAAAAGTTATACCTTTATCTACAAATTATGACTTATAATTATGATTATGAATCATGAATTATGAAACGTTATACCTTTATCTACATATTATGACTTATAATTATGATTATGAGTCATATGAATTCTGAAAAGTTATACCTTTATCTACAAATTATGACTTATTATCACAAATTATGAATCATATGAATTATGAAACGTTATACCTTTATCGAGAAATTATGATTTATAATTATGACTTAGCTAAAGGTTAATTTTTCGCTATTTTGCCAGAAATATGTTTCTATTCACATGCCAACCCTTTTTCTGATCAAAATATAATAATAATAATAATAATAATAATAATAATAATAATATCTACAATATCCAATATTATCTCTATATATAATATATATAATTACATAATATATAATTATGATTATGAATTATGAATTATTATATGATATGATATGATTATATGATTATGAATTAAATATATATAAATATATATAATTATATAATATATATAATATATATAATTACAGTGTATATTATATATACAGTGATGACGGCAGCCTGGTGGATCTGGGAACTTTGTTACAGAAGGCAACCAATGAACAGTGTGTTGTATGCAAGAAGTGCTAAGAAAGGCAGAGAACTGAAAATCCACCTGAAGACTGATCATCTGCTCTGGTGGCAATAGCTGCTTGCGGCGCCAGACGGGGGGGGGCGCACCACCGGAAGTCGCCGAAACCCATACTCATTGAAGTAACCCGGCCTGGTCGGTGGCTGACGAGGACCAGAATCACTATCAGTCCATATCTGCCTTTGCAGAAACTGGACCACCATGAGAGCATTAGGCTGGCCCAGGTAGGTTAGTTCAACTAACTTTATTCTTTATTATTCCCTTATTATTCATATATATATATATATATGAAATATTAAAAGAATACGAATTTGGTTGTATTGTTGTGCAGTGTTGATGTATATGTGATCAAATCCTGAGTCCTTGAATTTCAATTCAGATGTAATGTAGCACATTGTGTAGTAAGTGGGCGTCACGCGCTCCATGGTATAAAAGAAAGAGCGCGCGCAGTGAAGCGCACAGTAACACGCGGCACGCACCGGGAATGAAGACGCACGCGCGCGCGCACGAGAGAGAGAGAGAGAGAGAGAGAGAGAGAGATCCTAGGGAAAGGTAAACCGCACTCCATATGAACTTGTAGTGAACCCCAGCGCGCGCTTCGCTGGGCTCGCCACGCTGCCGGTGTCAGGGTGGTGTTAGTGTCGTGGCATGGAGAAGAGGAACGCCACGGCGCCGAGCGGAGCGTGCGAGGACGAGCTGCGCTGCCGAGCTGCGATGGATAACTGCACCGGGACTTTTGACTCTAATCTGTCCGTGCACTGCTGGCTGCACCTTCTCACGAGGGAATCCGACACGACGCTGCAGGGCGACCCCTCGAGCGTGGCGTTGCGCGTTATGATTGCGCTTGTGTACTCGGTGGTGTGCGCGCTGGGGCTGGTGGGTAACGCGCTGGCACTCTACCTGCTCCATTCGCGCCACCGGCAGAAGCAGAGCTCCATCGATTGCTTTGTTATGGGCCTGGCCTTTACTGATGTACAGTTTGTGCTCACGCTGCCCTTCTGGGCCGTGGACACAGCCCTGGACTTCCGCTGGCCCTTTGGGCGAGTCATGTGCAAAATTGTGAGCTCTGTGACCACCATGAATATGTATGCCAGTGTATTCTTCCTCACCAGCATGAGTGTGGCTCGGTACTACTCCCTCACATCCTCCCTGAAGATGCATGGACATCAATCAGCCAAGATCAGAGCCAAGTGGGTCAGTGTAGGCATCTGGGTTGTGTCAGTCCTCGCCACACTTCCACATGCTGTGTACTCCACCATTGCCCAGGTGGCACCGGATGAGGAGCTGTGCATCGTGCGGTTTCCTGAGTCAGGCAGCTGGGATCCTCAGCAACTATTGGGGCTGTACCAGCTGCAGAAGGTGCTCCTGGGATTCCTCATTCCACTGGTGGTGATCACACTGTGCTACCTACTGCTTCTGCGCTTTGTGATGAGCAGGAGGATCCTTGGCAGTGTCAGTGCTGAGATTGAACATGGTCGCAACAAGCGCCGGTCCAAAGTCACAAAGTCGGTTGTGATTGTCGTGCTCTCCTTCTTTCTGTGCTGGCTGCCCAATCAAGCACTCACATTCTGGGCTGTGCTCATTAAATTCGACTTGGTGCCCTTCAGCAATGCCTTCTACAACGCCCAGGCGTATGCTTTTCCGCTCTCTGTGTGTCTGGCTCACACCAACAGCTGCCTCAACCCAGTGTTTTATTGCCTCATCCGACGAGAATTCCGTGCTGGCCTCAAGGAGTTAGTGATTAAGGCCACGCCATCTTACCGAAGGCTGGCACAGCTGCTCCCGTGGAAGACAAAAGTGGCCGAAGCACCCACAGTTTTAGTGTTAGTGCAGATGGATGTCTGAAAAAAAAACCCAACCTGGCTGACATTGCATTAATGCAAAAAAAAAAAAAAAAAAAACCCAAAAAAACCCCAAAAAAAACATTTGGCACAGACAGCTATACACATGAACCTGCACCTTGAAGCTGTTGTTGTTTATAAATCCATGTTTTTGTTTGCTCGATGACATCAGATATGAATTCCTGGAGGTGTATCCCCCTGTTTTCTTTGCGATGTCTTTGAATTCTCTTTCATTCATTTCCTTTGACTGTATCATCTCTAATCTTGTCTTTAGCATGCACATTTGTTCAGCATTTGTTTTTGTTGTTTGGGGCAATTTCTGTATTACAGTTGAAGGATTTTGTCAATTTTATCCTCCAGTGGAACAATAAACGATATACAGTACATTTGTTTTGTTCAACCTGTGACGTGAGCACAAGTGCTGGCATCGATTATACAGTGCCTGCAGAGACCATGAAAGAGACGGAAGGAAACATTTACCTGTGCTACCAATCTAAAATGTCCTCGAACAAATATTCTCTGTACAATCCTGATACATATGTAAATTTTATCAGCCTTTATGAATTGCAAGTTGTTCATTCAATGCATGTAAAATTAAAGTGAAAGCGAAGTCTATTGTAAATTTCGATAAATTCCGTGAATCTAATAAATGTGGAAAAAGTGCTGTCAACAGTTCTGTGTTCTATGATTTCTATGACCCTTAAAACATACAGTAGGCCCCTGTTTTTCGCAACGGTTCGGGCCCTTCCCGCGGAATATGAAAATCCGCGAGTTATTGACACGGTTTTAAAATCCTATGTATGATATTACATGCGCTACAATATGCTTCTTAAACCCATTCTATATCCAATAATGCAGTAAAATGTAGTAATGATGAAGTAAAAACTTTTTAATTTTGTACTGTGATAATATTTATGAATAAATAAAGCACTTAGGCTCCTTACCAGAAGCTAGAGAAGATGCGGGGCGTTTGAGTGACATCATCGGACTTAAATAATCATTAAAAACACATGAAAAAAAACGTGAATTCACAATTCAATCAATCACGTTGATGACGTGTGCGAAGGAGGAAAAAAAAGAGGTGTACACATCATCTGCAACCAATCAGCAGGAGGGAGAAACAAAAGCTCTCAATCATTGGCTAAATTTGAATCACATGCCAGTAACATCCCGGTTTGCCGCTAATCCGTGAGTATAATAATAATAATAATAATATAAAATGTAGTAATGATTAAGTAAATTCTTTTTAATTTTATACTGTGATAATATTTATGAATAAATAAATCGCTTAGGCTCCTTACCAGAAGCTAAAGAATATGCGGGGTGTTTGAGTGACATCATAACGCTTAAATAATCATAAAAACTTACAAAAAACATTTACTTCGCAATTCAGGCAATCAAGTTGATAATTTGTGTGCGAAGGATAAAAAAAGAGGTGTACACATCATCTGCAACCAATCAGCAGGAGGGAGAAACAAAAGCTCTCAGTTATTGGCTCAATTTGAATCACGTGCCAGTTACTTCCGGGTTTGTCGCCAATCCGCGAGTATGCGGGGGCGTGAGCGCTGAACCGTGAATGGTCAAGGGCTTACTGTATATATTTCTTGTCTACTGCATGCAATAATGTTCATTAATTGATTCCTTTTCTGAACCGTTTTCTCCTAATTCGGGTCATGGGTGGCTCGCACCCATTCCAGCTGACTCTGGGCGAGGGCAAGGTTACACCCTGGACAGCTCACCAGACCCGCAATAATCTTGTATTTCCCAAATATCAAATCAAATGATTATTTACTCACAGTATATAATCATTTAATATTTGGGAAATACAAGATTATTGCTTGTTGCATGAAAATTGCATGATTTTGTCGGGACAAACCGGTGACTTAATTCCAGTTGTTATGTACTGTATATGTTTAGTGGGGCAATGGGGGCTCAGAGATTAGCAGTATCCCCCCCGCAGTTAGAAATCTCAGTTCATTCATTTTCTGAACCACTCAATCCCAGTTAGGGTCACAGGGAGGCTGGCATCCATCTCAGCCAACTCTGGGTGTGGACAGGGTACACCCTGGACATCTCGCCAGGCCATCGCAGGACAGAAACGCGTTGACGCCTATGCAGCCTAATGTTGACGGAAGTCAGCAATAGTTCTTTTACAGCCTCTCACAACAGACGGTGAGAGACATGGCCCGCCTTTGATAACCCAGTTAGCTGCGGGGACAGCAGTGTCAATCGTTAACACTGGGACTTGAACCTGCAACTTTAGGATCGGTAATCTAGCACTTTACCACCAGGAAGGCCCACTTCCCTTTTTAAAATTATTTTAAAAATTGAATTATATATTTATGTATCTATCTCTTTTCATTCATTTATTGATTTTCTAGGCTGTTTAATCCTAATTAGGGTGATGAGGAGGCTGGTGCCCATCTCAGCTGCCTCTGGGCAAAGGCAGGATACACCTAGAACTGTTTGTCAAGCCATTGCAGGGCCAACATTCTCACAATTATTCACACTAACACCTTGGGCTGATTTGCAACTGCAAGTCACCGTATTGGGTATGTTTTTGAAATGTGTGAGGAAACTGGGGTAGCTGGTTCCCTGTCCTCCCTGTGCTTGCACGGGTTTCCTCCGGGTACTATGGTTTCATCCCACAGTCCAAAAATGTGCACAGTAGGCTAATTGGGTGTTTCACGTTGCCCTTAGGTGTGAGAGTGTGAATGATTGTTTGAGTGGTGGTCCTGTGACAGCCTGGCGAGCTGTCTAGGGTGTACCCAGCCCTTGGCCAGAGTCGGCTGAGATGGGCGCCAAATATAATTAGGATTAAGCGGCTTATAAAATGAATACCCCCAAAACTAATCACTTGTGTTCCAAGCTAATAACTACGTATTTGTTCATGGTTGTGCAGGTAATACATGGTGGCTTAGTTTCAGTTTCTATATACAGTACTGTGTGCATATCATGGGGACATTGTGGCTCAGGGATGTCGCCGAAAGCTTAGCAGCTTCGTTCAATTGATTTATTTATTTGTTTGGTTGTTTGTTATTTTATTTCATTTTGAACTTATAATTTATGCTAATAAAAAGAAAGGAAGAAGAAGGTTTAAGGTTTTCATCAAAAACCATCCTGTGTGGAGTCCGCATGGTCTCCTCTGTGCTCTCGGCAACTTGTTACTGTAAATTGCCCATAGAAGTGAATGTTTGTTGGCTGTTCAGAGTCTACGTCCTACTTTTGCTGAGAATCAGCTGGGATTGGCTCCAGCTTTCCTGCTACACTGATGGACATATAATGTATAGACAGAGATTTGTGCTGAACATATTGAATGATGGAGGGAAAAATGCCTGCCGGAGTCACACAAAGGACAGTTTACGCTGATAAAGGACTTGGATAAGTGAATGTAACAACATACCCAGATACAAAAATGGTATTTCCAAAACATCTCTGAGAAAGTTCTTGACAAAAACATTTACAGGGATACCTCACTTTCCGCAGTTAATGGGGACCGAGACCCCCCCCCCCACAACCACCGATTTCCGCGAAGTAGTATTGACCCACTGACTGACGTATATGTACATGTACAGTATATATGTATATACAGTATATATGTATATAATATCAATAAATACATATTCAACGCTATAAATGGTTATAATAACAATTAAACATTCAAAAATAATGCACAAGATGTAAATAAAATAGAAATACACACACATACAGATGCAAGCGCGCACACTCAGATGTGCACCTCAAGTAAAATGTAGTAGTTTTGTTGGGGGTGGGTGGGTTTGGGTTGTTTTTAGTTTTTGCATAATTGGCCTTGTTTTGCAGCATTTTCCTTAACTTTTTCACTATTTTTCCTTAATTTCCTTATTTTTTATTTTTCGATTGAATATTTTTGAAAAACCCGCGATGTAGTGAGGGATCACTGTAATGTGGTCACAAGGTTAAAGAGTCCATTACAGAAGTGAGTGTTTCAGAATAAAACGTGCAGCCAGATAGAACCAGCTTTTTCTGAAAATGGAGACAAGGTGTTTAAAACAGAAGAAGACAGAAATAATGAAATAAAAGGATAATGTATGCATTTATTTGCTGCATTTAGGCAGAGCTCCTGATAGATATCTCTATTGATAGGTGTATAAGGGCGTTCAATCTGTTTAATGAGCTAATATCCCATTTCCCCATTCATGTCTCACATTGTCTTTAAATCCTTCATTATCTGCCTACCTAAGTTTGATTGTGTATTTTTTTAATTCTGTGCGAGTCTGAGCAGTGTAGTATGAGCCTATATGTTTGGTTTTCGCTTAATTATTATTAATAAATCTGTTTTTTATGATTTATTTATTTTTATTTCCCCCCCCCTCCAGTGCAGCTAACTGGGTTATCAAAGGCCGGCCATGTCTCTCACTGTCCATTTTGTGAGGTTCATGTAAAACAACCATTGCTGACTTTCGACAAGAGTAGCTGCAAAGCCGTCAGCTTGTTTCCACCCAGCGATGGCCTGGCAAGCCATCTAGGGTGTACTCTGCCCTCACCCGGAGTCAGCTGGGATGGGTGCCAGCCTCCCTGTGACCCTAATTAAGATTAAGTGGTTACAGAAAATGAGTGAATGAATGAATATTGCTGTCACTTCACAAGCCAGTGACATTTAAATGCCAATCAGCATCAAATCAGGGACAAGCAGCCTTGTTGGATTTGTTGCATGAGACAGCAGTCGAAGTCATTTTCCTGCTTATGGTGCTCTGCCCAGGAGCTCCGCTATAAATTTTTTAATCTAAACTAACTGGAATCTATATTAGACTTTGAATGTCATTTGAACTGAAAGGTTTGTCTATGATATCTGTATTGGTGCTATTTTACTGATTTTAAATATTGTTTTATATTCTGTAGATTAATTCTGAGCTGCTGTGACTGGCAGTAAAAGGGACAATAAAAAGTGGCAATTTTTTTTATTTTAATATTATGAGTATAATAACAGCAGTCCTTTGAGTTGATAGAGTAGATTGCATGTGATGGAACCACCTAAAGAGAGAATGAGGGTGGCAAGGTGCATGCTGAGTCTCAAAGCCAGTTTGACATTATGCAAGTGTTTAAATTTGGATTTGGTGGTTTGAGTTTCAATAATTTTCATTCATTTATTTTCTAAACTGCGTAATCCGAATTGCGGGAAGCTGGCACCCATCTCAGCTGACTCCGGGTGGGGGCATTGTGCACCCTGGACAGTTTGCCAGACCATCGCTGGGCAAGCACTCACATAATCATTCACAGATCCACCTAGGGGTGATTTGGAACAGCCACTTAACCTTCTGTGCATGTTTTTGGACTGTAGGAGGAAATCGGAGTACTTGAAGGAAACCCATGCAAGCATGGTGAGAACATACAAATTCCACGTGGCAACGCACGAGCTGAGAATTAAACCGAGACCTTTTTGCTGTGAGGCGGACGTGCTAACCAAATTATCATATTCACATTATTCTCTTGGCATCCGTCTGTCTCTAGAGACAATGGAGTCTGCACCTAGGCAGGTCTATCAATTAGCTGAGAGGCTGCAGCGCCGGCTGTGGCTGAATAAGCCAATGCGGGAGATGCAGCTCCTACCACACTTGCTGCAAGTGTATTCTGCAGTAGGGATCGTGGGGCAGGCTGTGGCAGACAGAATTCTCTGCTGTTTGCGGTTCTTCTTCTCCTCATGCTGGATCTCTCTCGCCTCCTCGGCCTGCTGCACACCGGATTTTACCTTTCCACGCCAGCTAGAGCGGTCGGAGCTCGCTGCCTCGAGATCTACTGGGTTGATGCTGCATGACTTCAGGTCCCTCTTGCAGACATCCTTGTAGCGCAGGGCGGGTCGTCCTGTTGGTCGTGTTCCTGAGGCGAGCTCGCCATAGAGGATGTCCTTTGGAATGCGGAATTCATCCATCCTGCAGATGTGTCCGAGCCAGCGCAGGCGCTTCTGGGAGAGGATGGCGAACATGCTTGACATGCCTGCCTGGGCCAAGACGCCGCGAGTTGGAGACACGATCCTGCCAGGTAATGCCGAGGAGTCGTCTGAGGTTGCGCAGGTGAAAGGCGTTTAGTCTTCGCTCCTGGTGCATGTATAGGGTCCAGGCCTCACTGCCGTATAGAAGCGTGTTCAACACGCATGCTTGGTACACCTTCATCTTCATGTTTAGGGTCAACCTGGGGTTGTTCCACACACGCTTCGCTAGGCGGGCCATGGATGTTGCTGCTTTGCCTATCCTTACGTTTAGCTCAGCATCCAGGGATAGGTTGCTGGAGATGGTGGAGCCAAGGTAGGTGAACTTGTCCACCACTTCCAGGGTGTAATCGCCGATGTTGATTGTGGGAGTTGTGCTGACATCCTGACCCATGATATTGGTTTTCTTGAGGCTGATAGTGAGTCCAAACTCTGTGCATGCCTCCGCGAAGTGATTGATGAGTTGCTGAAGGGCGGCTTCAGAGTGAGCAGTGAGGGCAGCGTCATCAGCAAAGAGCATATCCCGGATGAGGACCTTGCGCACCTTGGTCTTTGCCCTGAGGCGGGCGAGATTAAAGAGGTTCCCATCACTCCGTGTGTGGAGGAAGATGCCATCTTCGGACTCGCTGAATGCGTAGCGCAGGAGCAAAGAGAAAAATATGCCGAAAAGTGTCGGGGCCAGGACACACCCTTGTTTCACACCGCTCTTGATTGGAAAGGGGTCTGATGATGTTCCGTTATACTGAACTGTGCCAGACGTGTTGTCGTGGAATGACTCGACTATCTTCAGGAGCTTGGTGGGACATCCAATCTTCTGGAGGAGGGTGAAGAGGCCAGACCGACTGACCAAGTCGAATGTCTTGGTCAGATCGATGAAGGCGAGGAACAAAGGACGTCGCTGCTCACGGCACTTTTCCTGCAGCTGCCGAAGGGAGAACACCATGTCAATGGTTGATCGCTTTGCCCGGAACCCGCACTGCGACTCGGGATACACACGGTCTGCAAGTACTTGCAGGCGGTTGAGGACTACCCTTGCAAAGGCTTTCCCTACAATGCTGAGAAGAGAGATCCCACGATAGTTGTTGCAATCGCTGCGGTCGCCCTTGTTCTTGTAGAGCGTGATGATCTTCGCATCTCGCATATCTTGGGGTATCGTTCCTTCTTCCCAGCACTGAAGCAAAAGCTCATGGAGATGCCCAAGGAGGGAGCTCTCTTTTGCAGCCTTCATCACCTCTGGAGGGATTCCGTCGCTGCCTGGTGCCTTCCCGCTAGACAGCGAGTTAATGGCCTTGCTGAGCTCTTCGATGGTAGGTGGCGAGTCGAGTTCTTCCATGGTGGGCAGTGGGATGGTGTTCTCCATGGCTGTGTCAGTGACAACATTCTCTCTGGAGTATAGCTCTGAATAGTGCTCGGCCCATCTCTCCATCTGCTCCCCACGGTCCTTGATGATGTCGCCGGAGGTGGATTTGAGGGTGCGATCTTGGTGGCACTTGGTCCGAAAGCTTTTTTCATCCCCTCATACATGGCACGGGTGTTTCCACAGTCCGCAGAGGTCTGAATATCGCTGCAAAGCTTCAGCCAGTAGTCGTTGGCGCACCTGCGGGCGACCCTCTTGGCATTGTTGCGGGCTTCTCTGTAGGTGGCCAGTGATTTCTCGCATGGCTTCCTCTTGTACTCAAGGAGCGCAACACCCTTGGCGGCTATGGCAGGCTCCATATCTTCAATCCCAGCCTCGAACCAGTCCTCGTTTTTCCTGACTCTCTTCCCGAAGGTGTCTGAGGCGGCCTGGTATACGGCATCGCGGATGAAGTCCCAGCGTGCTGTGGCGTTGTCTGTGGGGCAGTCTTCCAGGGCGTTGTCGATGGCCTCAGCAAAGCATTTGCGCAGCTCGGGCTTTGAAGTTCTGGCAGTGTCGATGCGGGCTGGCCCTTATGTTTGGAGCGGTGGATCTGTTTGGGTCGTAGACGCACCATGCTTCCGACCAGGAATGGTCAGTGTCGCAGTCTGCACTATGGTAACTACGTGTGCAGAGCACGTGGTTCAGCATGGGTCTCCTGGTGATGACGAAGTCCAGCTGGTGCCAGTGCCTCGACCTGGGATGTCTCCATGAAACTCTGTGGTGGGGCTTGGTGGCATAGAAGGTGTTGGTAATGGCGAGGTCATGGAAGGAGCAGAGCTCAAGTAGCCGTTGTCCATTCTCGTTGAGCTTGCCAATGCCAAAGTGTCCAATGCAGCGTGGCCAGGCGGTGCAGTCTGCTCCCACCCGGGCATTGAAGTCTCCGAGCAGGAACAGGTTTTCCTTCACTGGTATCTCTCTGATCCTTGCCTCAAGCTCCTCGTAGAATGCATCTTTTGCCTCAGTTGTGGAGCCGAGTGTTGGGGCGTGGCGCAGAAAATGTGTGTAAGTCCCGAGGAGGTGGTGAGTCGGAGTGAGAGGATGCGCTCGGTTCCCTGAGAAGGAGGTTCAATCGACGACAGCAGGCAGTTGCGAACTGCGAAACCAACCCCATAGAGTCGCCGCTCGTCTGCCTCCAGACCTTGCCAGAAGAACGTGTAGTCCTTCTCCTTGAGACTGCCACTTGAAGCAAGGCGTGTCTCCTGTAGGGCGGCGATGTCGATGTTCCGCTTGGCCAGCTCACGGCTAATGATGGCGGTTTTCCTTGTGTCGTCGACTTGCTGGAGGTCGTCAGTGAGGCCGGGACACATCGTTCTGACGTTCCAGGTTGCCAGCCGCAGGGCTGGCGGTTGCTTTGTCTTTTTCTTTCTGTGTTTGCCTGGTGCTCAATTTTACAACAAGCCTGTCGATTTTGATCTAAGCTTCACACACCCGATGAAGCAAGCAAGTTGTGGCGGGTAGTACCTTATTGCCCGGGGCTGCCCGGTTGAGGCGGGCGGTAACTTCCCAATGGAGTCAGAGGACTCCTCCCACCGCCGAGAGCAACCCCTAGCGCCCGGCTCTACACCAAACGAGCCTGGGCTTATCACTGGTGTCTGCTGCTCCCGTGTTGATGTCTATGCTGAGACAGCGGCTGGAGTGACCTCTCCAGGTGCAGGCCTGGGCAAGTGGTATGGAGATCCTGGAGTGCCCAGTGCCAGGATCCCCCTCTCGGCGTTGCTGTCAGAGTCCGGCGGAAAGGCAAGCCAGTACAGCCGGTGCCAGCGCGGCTGCAGGAGGTGTCAGAGGGCGTCACAGAGCTCGGCCAACTGCCTTCGGGCCTCCTTACCGGATTTTCTATCTGGGTTTACTCCCATAGCCTTTGACCAGCCAAGGCCGACCTGCAAGGCAGCAGGAAACTCATGGAGGGCGGGGTTGTTCATTTTCCCGTGCAGATGCGAAGCATCTGCCCACTGCCCCATTCACATTATTAATATGCAACTAATCAAGCCACAGTGGTGTAGTAGTTAGTGATTTCCCTAACTACAAGAAGGTCCTGGATTCAAGTCCCTGGCATGGTAGTGGTATTTCTGTATGGGGTTTGCATGTTCTTCCTGTGCTTGCATGGGTTTCCTCTGGGTACTCCAGTTACCTCCTGTCATCCAAAGGCATGCACATTAGGCCAATAGGCTGTTACAAATTGGCTCAGAGCGTACCTCATTCACAGCCCTAGTGTGAATGATTGTGTGTGTTGCCCTGCAATGATCTGGCAAGCTTTTCAGGGTGTACTGTGCCTTCGCCCAGTGCCAGCTGCGATAGGCACCTGCCTCCCTTGCAACCCTAATAGTAGGATTAAGCAGATCGGCGAATGGGTGAGCGATGAATAATATAAAATGAACCCACAATTAAACATAAATAATCCTTTAATCAGCTTTATATAGGAGATGGAACCTTTCAGCATATCTGTTGCTGATAGTTGGGGCTTCTGGGTAATCATCCATCATTAACTATGAATGATAGTGTAATGTGCAGGGGCATGGTCTGCCTGTTATTTTGCTCCACCAGATGCTAGATAGTTGAAATGCACACACACACACACACACACACACACACACACACACACACACACACACACACACACACACACACACACACACACACACACACACACACTATATTCCAGGAAGCATTTAAAAAATATTTAACACTTTCTCAACTAATTTTAGTTGTATCCAATTCAAGTACAGTATTGCTTTCCCATGTCACACAACCACCACCAATCAGGAGGGGTGGAAACATGCACATGCCCCCCTCCATAAATGCAATGCCACCACTTGCCTCCTTTCAAACTGCTACATGTGCAAATTTGGGGGGGGGCGTAACACACTCGGAGGGAAAGCGCTATTCACCTCCTCATACAAATGCGCTCAAAGACCCCCATTATTGGTAGGTGATCACAGAAAGTGAGCATATTCTGTCCCTCCTTCCCATGACAGCTCGGTCAATTCGCTTCCATGGACCTCCTGGCCATGGATAACTGTGTCACCAGTCAAACTCCTGGAAGCATTTTTCTATGGGCTCTATGTCAGTAATCTTGTAGACATTCCTTAATGCTCTTTAACCCCTTCCCTATCTCGCACCTGCTCAAACCAATCGCAAGTTGATGGGATAAAAAAGGAGCATGGCCACATCCTGTAAGCTTCCAGACTCAGGCAAAATAATCTTTGTGTTAGCAAAAATCCGGGCTTTTTTATTACTTATACGGAAGTGAACGTGGACATGAAGATTAGTGATGCTCCTGTTTCACAGACTTTCTTTACATAATTTACTACAGCAGATAACGTTCTATCACGTTGAGAGTTGAATAAAGAAATCCCTCGGATTAACCACACAGAAATGTAGGTCATGGTAGATAGCTATGCTAAACATGCTAAAAGCAATTTGACTTAAAAATCACTTAGAACCCGTTATAAATAAACGACATGGCAGCAGAGGTCTTCTGAACCATCGTAATAAATAATTTTAGTCGAATTTCAATAATTTTCACATCATAGCTTGTGTAGGGGTGAAAGTATGATAAGATTCTTGCAGGAGCTGTGCAACTCAAAAAAAGTGTTTAGCTTTGTGCACAAGCCTCATACTAAAGATGTTAATAAATGCTCCTCTTTTCTGACTTTGATTCTTAAATCCGGTGCACATCCTTGAGTACATAATATAAAATATCAGACACATAAAGTAATATACTGTATATGGAAACCATTTATATTCAGCTAAAGTGCAGATAAAGACCTTCTTCAGGAGGAGAGAACATCAGAACAATAATAACACAACAACGTCAATTTAATTAAAGTGTTTTCGGAAGATTTCTTACAGCCTCGGCCCACAGTAAATGTTGACTACACAAAATAATCATACAACCTACTGTTGTGTTCTGGTCTCGTAACATTGTCAGCCACTCATGGCCCATCTATAGTCTGCTGCAATGCCTCCCTGCTCCATGTGCTCCCTCTGCACTTTCAGCTCTCCGTTCCTCAACTTGCTCATCATCTCTTTCTCTCTTAAACATAGAGTCAATTTTTCTTTGCATTTTTTTTTTTACCTTCAAGTGTTTTTGGCTGTGTTTAGATCCTTGTTCCCTATCAAAAGGATGTATGCGCACTCCAGCTGACCCACCAGTACTGTCTGGGGTCCTACCATCACCGAGGCAACCAGACATTCAATGAAAAAATGCATTGAGTTTTCACTCTTCCACTTGTGTTTGTTTGCAGAAAGGAGTGGTGCTGCTCTTATGACAGGCAGACAGAGAGGATTTCATGTGTAAAACCTCACAATTTATTGCTCATGAATTTTTGTTTTGTTTATTTTGCAAAAAAAAAAAAAAAAACACAGCAGAAATGGACCTCGGACTAACGTTATGCTACAGTGAGTGACTGCCTACTACAAGTTGCAACCTCTCACTGTAGCCTCCAAATTACAGGTATACCTTGACTGAAGTTATTTTTGAGTTAAGTCATTCTCGATTATATATCGGTTTTCAAAAAATATATGGAAAAATAAAAAAATAAAGTTTATGTCCATGTTTCATGGAGTCACATGCCTCCCCCCCCCCCCCCCCCGGCATCACCCCACTACTTGAGAACCACTGGACTACAGCAATGTTCAAATGATGCTAGGTGGGGGGGTGGGGGGCGCGTATGACCCCAGGGAACATGCTTTTCAGGAATAGTGTATGAGAATTAAATGTAATTGCACCTCCACTCAAGCAATTGGCAGTGGCGCTCTCATTGTCACACTATGGTGTAGTGTTTTTTTGCGCAAGCAAACGATATGAAGTGCAGTAAACAACCCCTCAAGAAACTGCACAGAAAAATTTTGAATGAAGACAAAGGTGGAGAGAGGTGGAGTTATTAAGACAGAAATAAGTTGAATGAGTTTAAATAAGGATGTATTTTTTTAATTTCAGACACATTGGTGCACTGTAAATCTTTTATATTACAGATTATAAAACAATGTTAATGACTTTTTTCTTTATTGTAAGTTGAACTATATTTCTTTCTTTTTTGTTTTTAAATTTAATAAAGAAACAATGTTATGCAGAGGTGTACTAATAACAATTTAATCGACAAATAATACTATTTGTAGTTGCTCGCAGGGCGGTGAAGGGGGGGGTGGGGGGGTGGAATGTTTTTTTCTTCCTAGAGTGGGCGCCACAGAAAATAATTGAGAAGCACTGGACTACAGGGACCCCTTGCTTTCCGTGGCTAATGATGATTGAGACGCCCCCTGACCGCCGATTTCTGCGAAGTAGGATCGACCCCCCCTGACTGACATATATGTACATGTATATGTGTATATAATATCAATAAATACATATTCAATGCTATAAATGCTTATAATAACAATTAAACATTCAAAAATAATGCATAACATGTAAATAAAATGTAAATACACACACATACAGACTCGCGTACGTACACTCAGATGCGCAACTCACATACAAATAAAAAGTAGTTTTGTTGGGGGGTTTTGGGTTGGTTTTTGGTTTTGTTTGTTTGGGTTTTTTTTTTTTTTTTTTGCATAATTGGCCATGTTTTGTGGCATTTTCCTTAACTTTTCCTTCGTGCTTCAGTTTCTGCGGCATGAAGTATCGAGGGTTCACTGTAGTTGGCTGTTCGAAATTGCCCGTGAGAGTGAATAGTGAATTTAATTTTTTACCATCAAAATTTTTGGCAGTTTTCATTGTAATACCTGAAATTTTAAATTAATGCAGCCGGGGGGGGGGGGCACAAACCAGTGTCTCTCCCTCATGCCGGTCCCAAGCCCGGATAAATGCAGAGGGTTTGCGTCAGGAAGGGCATCCGGCGTAAAACAAATGCCAAATAAACTATGCGAATCACAAGAAAGAATGACATACCGGATCGGTCGAGGCCCGGGTTAAGATGTTTTGGAGACAAAGTCAGAGAGGCTAGATTGAGATGGTTTGGACATGTACAGAGGAGGGACAGTGAGTATATTGGTAGTAGGATGCTGAGGCTGAAACTACCATGCAGAAGGCCTAGAGGAAGACCAAAGAGACGATTCATGGATGTGGTGAAGGAGGACATGAAGGTCGTTGGTGTAAGAGAAGAAGATGCAAAGGATAGGGTGAGATGGAGGCAGATGATTCGCTGTGGCGACCCCTGAAGGGAACAGCCGAAAGGAGAAGAAGAAGACCTGAAATTTTAAATTGTAAAAATTCATTAATTTGAAATGGCTAAATTCATCACCTATATTTTAAGACTCACTCTTAATGTTTTTGTGTAACATCACACAGGTTTGTTGACATTAAATCAAGTTCAAATTTTGCTTACTCTGATTTTAAGTTGTAAAACTCAATGTGCCAACACTGATATAAAAACCAGTAATACTAATACCCAGTAAGTCAGCATGTTGCTGTGGAGGGAAAGATATACATGCTACGGCTGTCTAAACCAGAGGGGTTTTTTAATCCTGGTCCGGGAGGACTCTGTGTCTTGCACGGATTAGTGCTTTCTCTGTTCTGATACAACCCCCAGCAACTCAGGAAAGGCTTTCAATTAACCTATTAGTTGAATCAGGAGTGTTGGGAACTGAGCGACTCCAAGATGTGTAAGACGGGGTCTCCTTCAGGACAGGTGATGGGTTCCTTCAGTCTAAAGCCTACAGTGTAATACATACAGAAATCTGAAAAGGAATATTCACGATCCAGTGGCCCAGACCCCTGAAAATGGGCCGATGCCTGAACTCATAAAGAGCTCTCCAGAACTAGCTCGTTCTTATTCTCTGATGATTTCACTTCAATTCACAGCACAAGGCACTGAGGCTCCTTTCAAAATTGTCTCCCTGGAGGATGTCAGGATGTCATTCTTCAGCTCAAATAAAAGTACAAGAATCTTTTTAAAGGAAAAGGCACAAACTTATCTCCTCCACATGGATCCAATTCATCTGGCTGAGTGGGAGATCAACCAGGATATATCAGAACAGGCTTCAGAGTATCAAAGGTTTTTTTTTCTCTCACTTCGTTATGTGAATCATCCTCAGCCAAAGCTATGTGCATGTGTGTGGGTAGCACACACACACACACACACACACACACACACACACACACACACACACGCACGCACGCACGCACGCACACAAGCACGCACGCATGCACACACACACGCACACACACACATACACATACACACAGCCTAAAATAATTAACGGTCAAATATGAAGGTTAAGAGTCATCTCCACTTCATGCTATTTTCATGAATATTTGGACATGTACAGAGGAGGGATAGTGAGTATATTGGTCATAGGATGCTGAGGTTGGAACTACCAGGCAAAAGGCCCAGAGGAAGACCAAAGAGAAGATTTATGGATGCGGTGAAGGCGGACATGAAGGTCATTGGAGTAAGAGTAGAAGATGCAGAGGATAGGGAGAGATGGAGGCAGATCATTTGCTGTGGCGACCCCTGAAGGGAACAGCCGAAAGGAAAAGAAGAAGATCTCTGAGCCTTTCTTCTTTTTGCAAAGTTCACAATAACCATGTGTCCGTCAAGCACAACACCGTGGATTTCCTTCTGAGCTTGAGACCCATAAACAAGTTGGAATTTAATATATGAACAAATTACTTGGAGTCTGTGTTTAAAATCAAGTAGGGATTTGGTTACAAGAAATATTAAAGCATAATCTACAACTGTAGGTGGTACGGTGGTGTAGTGATGAGCTCGGCTCAAGCATTCATCCCCTGCAAGTCTCAAGCATTAATGTCATATTCAGGCAATGATGCAAAACACCATTACTGGAAAATTCTTAAACTCAGAGGCCCCTCAATATTGTACGTAAAATAAACAAACGCTGCACATTACATAACATTTATATAAATTATTAAGTAAAAAATAAAACATATATATCAACAAAATAAAATATAAAACTAAAGTAGAAGTTGAAAAACATCTCATATATCGAAATAGCAAAAATTCAGTGGTTGTAGTGCAGTGGTAGTTTTTGCATTTCAGTAGCCTGATGGCTTGTGGGAAAAAACCATGCTTGAACCATCCATCAATCCATCCATCCATCCATCCATTCACTGATCTATCCACTCATCCATCCATATATCAATTCACTCATTAATTCATCCATCCATCCATCCATCCATCCATCCATCCATTCATCCATCCATCCACACATCTACTCATCCCACCCATCCATCCATTTACACATCCATCCATCCATCCACTCATCCATCCATCCATTCATCCATCCATTCATCCATCCATCCATTCACTCATCTACTCATCCCATTCTTCCATTTATCAATTCATACATACATTCATTCATATACTCATCTCATCCATCCATCCATCCATCCATCCACTCATCCATCCATCCATTCATCCATCCATGCACTCATCTACTCATCTACTCATCCTTCCATCCATTCATCCATCCAGCCAGCCATCCATTCAACCATCCACTTGTCTACTCATCCCATTCTTCCATCCATTCATCCATACATCTATTTGTTCATTTACTCATTCCATCCATCCATCCATCCATCCATCCATCCATCCATCCATCCATCTATCTACTCATCCACTCATCTATCCATCCATCCAGCCATCCATCCATTCAATCATCCACTCATCTACTCATTCATCCATCCATTCTTCTACCCACTCATCCGTCAATCCATCCACTCATTCATCCATCCATACATACATACACTCACTGATCCATCCACTTATCCATACATACATACTGATCCATCCAGCCACCCATCCATCTGCTCATTCATTACTCATTTATCCATCCATCCATCCATCCATCAATGCATTATCTATATTGGTGATATTGCTTATCTTATAGTAACACAGCAGAGTTTATAATATTTTGAGACACTTATCTGGGGAAACAAAGTCAACATTATTATATGACTGTTTTTTAAGCAAAATCAATCCATTTCTTACGAGAATAATCCGTCAATGATTATTTATTTGTTTTGTGTATTTTTGGTTTGAATGTTCATTGCACAATAAAGAAAGAGAAACACCCATAATTTCAATATTGACGTGACTTTGAATGTGTAACATCTTTTTGAAAGGAGCTCCTGCTGTTACTGCAAAATACTATTCTACGTTTTTATTCCTGTTTACTGTGCAAAAATAAGATGTGCACATTTTCTTGCAGTGAGTAAGTGAACAACACATATTGTTAAAATGAAGAAATCTCAGTGATCACATAGCGGCAGCAATAGCCAAATGGTTCGAGAAGTGGTTCTGGGATCAAAAGGTCACTGGTTTGAATTCTGGAACCAGCAGGAGTGAGGGAAGGCTGCGGGGGCATGAGCAGAACCTTCCCTTCTTCCACCTTCATGGCTGATGTGATCTTGAGCAATGCACCTCAAGACCAACTGGTCCCCGTGAGCTGTAATTAATGGCACCCCACTGCTCAAAGTGTGTTCACTTTGGAAGGGATAAAGCAAAACTTCCCTTGTGGAATTATTACAGTGTATATAAATATTAAAAAAGATTTGTTTGTTTGTTTTTTCTAGATTAAAGGAAATTGTTTGTTCCTGAAGCTATTTCTATTAATAATAGAAAAACACGAAAGGCATTGACCCGTCTTAGGGCAGGACAGCTTGCCAGGCCATCGTGGGGAAGCTCACACACACACACACACACACACACACACACACACACAAAACCATTCACTCTCCCATGTAGAGGAGATTTCGATTAGCCAATCAGCTTACGGTGCATGTTTTTGAACTGTGGGAGGAAACCAGAGTACCCGAAGGAAATCCACGCAAGTATGGCGAAAACATACAAACTCCACGGCGAAACGCCCGAGACCGAGAATCAAACACAGGGTTCTTGCTGTAAGGCAGCCAGGATAACCACGGCTCCTCTGTGCCGCCCGTAATATCTATGTGATCCACCAAGAAATTGAAATTAAGCTCTTCATACACTCATGATTTGCTGTGGCGACCCCTGAAGGGAGCAGCCGAAAGTAAAAGAAGAAGAAGAAGATACACTCACTCATTTGGTTGCCGAACCGTCCTAGAGTTGCAATGTGAGAAGGCTGGAGTCTATCTAAGCCAACTCTGGGTGAAGTTGCTCGCTAACCACTCCATCGCAAGGCCAACACACACAGAATTGTTCAATCTCACAACTAGGGGCAATCTGAAACAGCAGATTAAACTAATGTGCATGTCTTTAGACTGTGGGAGGAAACAAGGGTACCCGGAGGGTCCTGGGAGTCAAACCCATGATCTTCTTGCTGTGGGGCGAATGTGCTAACCGCGACACCACCAAAGAACCAAAGATGCTGATTACTGAGCCACAAAGAAGCTAGAGTCTATCTGAGTCAACACGTGGTGAAGGCAGGACACACCCAGAACAACTTTTAAGACTATTTCAGGGTGAACACACACACACACACACACACACACACACAATCATTTACACTCGCACTCACACCGATGGGTAATATCAACCAAACTACTTACATGAAAGCTGAAAAAAAAAAAAACCAGTATAATTTTTAAAAACAAAAGACCCCTTACATTTCCCTCCCTTTAAACATTTCCTTTCAACATGGATCCAATCAACACGTTCAACTTTAGCACATGGCACATTGAACCAATCAGCACGAACATGAACAAAAGCACATGGCCAGGAACATCTTTAAATGTATGAAGTTAGTGAGCAGGAGAATCTGGTGAAAAATCCTCGTCATCACTTTCTGATTGGTCCATATCTGGCTCATCGCTCCATTCATTCAGAGCATCCCATAGTTTTGCTGTAACAGTTTCTAATGGTTCATGGGTTGTTGGACATTTACCAAAAGAACACAGCAAAATATTTTCCTGTTTTTTCAAGCACGGCGGAACAATCAAATGTGTTGTTACTGATGAACATTATAGACATTCCCCAGTGGCAGGGGGTCTTGAAATACCATGTAAACTCACTTTTACAGGTAATGAACGCCTCATTTTACCGTTAC
Source organism: Plotosus lineatus (assembly GCA_024760905.1). Lineage (NCBI taxonomy): Eukaryota > Metazoa > Chordata > Actinopteri > Siluriformes > Plotosidae > Plotosus > Plotosus lineatus. The sequence continues at coordinate 42,754,012 of CM045737.1, read as the reverse complement.
AGAGACTGATCGAATAGAATTTGTAAGTTTGATCTACCATTTCGCTCCCAGTACACATGGGCAGTTATTAGACACAAGATCAAAACACTGGGGGGGGGGGTTTGCTATTACATTGTATACGGTAGTTTTGGGTTTTTTGGATGATTGTTTGTTTGTTTTTTTGCATACTTGGGCTTGTTTTATGGCATTTTCCTTAACTTTTCTCCTATTTTTCCTTAATTTCCTTTTTTTTTAACCTCTCATCATAGACAGTGAGAAACATGGCCAGCCTTTGATAAGGATCAGTGATTCAGCACCTTTTACCACCAGGTCACCACAGCCATGTAATTGATGTTACATTTTCAAAATTTTTTTTGGTCTGACATGCTAACAGCTTACCAGCTTTGTCGCTATAGTCATAAAAATTATTGTTTAAGCCTCAATAGATGTGCAGCTGCCTTTGAAATTTACAATTTGTCATATTCTGATCTCACAACTAATAACTTTTTTTTTTGTTCCCAATCCAGAGCTATTATGTAGATCCATTCTTTTCTGCAGACAGTTTCACATTCTAACATTAATCTGTTTTTGTCTTGTACTCTTTGATCTTGAACTAATGAAGCTCATGATATGATGACATGCTCCCTAATAAAGGCTTTCAAAGCTTCCCACTTCATAACTGCTGATGTCTGGTTTCTATTAAGTTCAAAAAAACATATCTATCTGTCTCTCTAAATATTTTAGAAATTCATCGTCCTACAGCTGCTTATGTTGAAAATGGCATTTTAAATTTATTATCTACAGGGAACCCTCACTCTCCACAGTTAATAGGGACCAAGACCCCTCCCCCACACACACACCCCACCCCACACGACTGCCAATTTCCATGAAGTAGGATCGACCCCCTGACTGACGTATACGTACATGTATATGTGTATATAATATCAATAAATACATTTTCAACTCTATAAATGCTTATAATAACAATTAAACATTCAAAATAATGCACAACATGTAAATAAAATATAAATACACACACATATATACAGACACACACACACATAGATGCACCTCACAGCAAAATGTAAGTAGCTTTGTTGGGGGGTTTTGGGTTTTTTTTTTTTTTTTTTTTTTTTTTTTTTGCATAATTGGCCTTGTTTTGCAGCATTTTCCTTTAACATTTCCCCTATATTTCCTTAATTTCCTTATTTTTTTATTTTTCGATGAATATTTTCAAAAAACCCACGATGCACTGAAGCTGCAGAAACTGAAGCGGGAAGTAGCGAAGGATGACTGTATACTATACAACACAGTGCGTGATCTGATATTGTGATAATATCATAACAACCGGTTTAAATCTTACAAGATAATGCAGAGGAAATTAAAAAGTAATCAATACACGAGTATGTTTGATGGGTACTAGAATAACAACAAAAATGCCCCAATATCTGGGTGTAATTCTCGACAAATATTGATTTAATTACCCTTCTCAATAATTTTAAGTGTGACTTGTCTACACGTATTATGTGATAGATCTCAACTAGAACGGTCCCAGCTTGGATCTAATACACAATTAAGATCTCCAGTTGTTATATATTTTCTTTTGAGTGCTGAAATATTAAAAAAAAAACAGATCTGTAAAAAAATTCAGACTCATCTGTGTTCGGGCCGTAAACATTTTCTCGAACTAGGCTTTCTGCTAACAGTGATCCTTGTATTATTACATATCGACCCCTTTGATGTGAGATAACCTTTGTCACTTGGAGTGGAATAGACTTAACGTCAACCGAGAATTAACATTTCAGTGAGACTGCAGATAAACCTCGCTAATTCTCAGTTGACGTTCTGTATAAGAGTCATCCATCCACCCACCCCACCTCTCCCCTCCCCCCTTCCCACCCCCCAGCTTGGGAAGATAAGGGAGCTGTGAACACTTCAACCTACCATCTTCTCCTGATTTTCATACTACCCTCCTTAAACATGTGTGTTTCTTGCAACAGTACTATTTTGGCATCCATATCCTTCGGTTTATTCCTGACCTGCTTAATTTTTCTTGTTTTCTGAATTCCTCTGCAGTTGCACGTTATCCGATTGCACTTAATTCCCTGTGACATAAATACTGTAAATAAAACCGTTTATCCACAAAAATGATAAAAGCATTGCTTGGGAGTGTAGGGAACTTTGGTGTCAAGAACACCATGAACATTCACACAAACATAACAAACCCACAGATATGGGGATCCCGCCCTCCACCTTCATTTAAATCTCTAAACAACACCCGTCGCTACTCACATTTACTTCGCGCTATAAAATTTCAATGTTGTGTTTTTGTGTTCAGCTTGCGTCACTCTTGCCGCACATTGGTTCATTTATCCCTTCATTGACTCCAACGTTATTATCGTCATCATTGTCTCAAATCTATTGGTGAAATTAGGCTCTGAGACAGCAGCTAACAAAATGTTGAGGTTCTCTTTGGGAGTAACGAGGATGGATAAGATTAGGAATGAGGACATCAGAGGGACAGCCCATGTAAGATGTTTTGGAGACAAAGTCAGAGAGGCTCGATTGAGATGGTTTGGACATGTACAGAGGAGGGATAGTGAGTATATTGGTAATAGGATGCTGAGGCTGGAACTACCATGCAGAAGGCCTAGAGGAAAACCAAAGAGACGATTCATGGATATGGTGAGGGAGGACATGAAGGTCGTTGGTGTAAGAGAAGAAGATGCAAAGGATAGGGTGAGATGGAGGCAGATGATTCGCTGTGGCGACCCCTGAAGGGAAAGGCCGAAAGGAAAAGAAGAAGACAGCAGCTAACACCAGGCCTGTCCTCTCCTCGTCGTTTCTTCGTGATTCAAGGTCCCTAATGGCGTCTCTCTTCCCTGCAGGCACAGCCTGGTTCTCTGTAGCACTAAATTCGGTTAGTTTAGCCTGGCGTCACCACCGTCTTTTACCATTTTTTTTTTTTTTTGCAGTTTTAGATTTATATTTTGACTTACTGGCTTTGTCTAAAATTTTCCAAACCACAAGCATTTTGCATTTACGTTATAAAATTATTCTTGGAGCAACGCAGAACACATCCAATTTGATGCCAGCCATTTCGGAGTCCCACCCAGGACCTTCTTGCTGTGAGGTGGATTTGCTAACCACTACACCATCCACACTAACTCTATAATCCTTTAACCCGAGAAGTGCCCAATGTTAAAGCTGAAAACGCCATACAATCCAATCAAAAAAGGCGTCACGGTCACGTTTGTGTGTGTGAGTGCAGTATTTACAAATGGTGAATGCAATGAATTAGATTGAGTCATAAAGCCGATTTTTTTTTTTCGGCTTTGGCATTTGAGAACATAACGTAACAACAGTTTTTTTCGGCTTTGTCACTGCCAGGGTTAAACCTGTTGTAGCCAATGCTAACCTGTTAGCTCAGCTGAGCTAAGCTCTTCTTCTTCATTTCCTTTCGGTTGTTCGCTTCCGGGGTCACCACAGCGAATCATCTGCCTCCATCTTCATGGAAGTCATATTAATTGGCATATTCGATGTGGCATAGGTGTTTATGTCGGATGCCCTTCCTGACATAACCCTTTTAGCAAGGGACAGAAACACGCTGACGGCTTTGCAGCTACTCTTTACGATAGTCAGCAATGGTTCTTTTTCATGAACATGAACTTCACACCATAGACAGTGAGAGACATGGCCGGCCTTTACTGATAACCCAGTTAGCTGCCCTGGCGGGGTGGATGGGGGGGGGGGGGGGGGGGGGTCGGTGACAACACATGGGGAGTGCGGGTTGAACCCCCAACCTTAAAATCAGTGATCCTGCACCTTTTACCACCAGGCCACCACTGCCCCAAAAAGTTAAATGTGGTCATGGAATATAAATCTCAAAAGAGGAACAGGAGGACATCGGTAGTGATGACCAAGATTTCGTTGTATGCTCACCGAAGAGCAGAATATTTGAGAAAAGGGAAGAAACATGCCTAACCATTGAATTTATACATGACATTTAAGCCTCTGACTCAGTGCAGAGGTGTCTGAAGGAAAGCTACCAGAACTGATGGAACATGGATTCTTCTCCCATCATTTCAACAATACGCCAACTGTGACAGTTTCCCGTTCCTCTCTGCCTCTGGGTATTAGCAATCTCTTTTAAAGACTCCTTTTAAAGCCGTCATAGGTCTCTGCTGGTGGCCTTCATTAGAGACAGATTCAGGATTCAGGATTCGGGATTTTTAATCGACATTTGTGTTTTTTACTCACATAGGAATTCTTGTGCGGTTGTTCAAGCAGTCAAATTACAAACAGAAAAGGAGGCTCAAATCAACAACACACAAACTGCTATAAAATAAACATATAAAAATTCTATATCTAAAAGGACCTCACACAGACCCAGCAAACAATACAATAATAACAACAACTTCTTCTTCTTTTCCTTTCGGCTGTTCCCTTCAGGGGTCGCCACAGCAAATGATCTGCCTCCATCTCTCCCTATCCTCTGCATCTTCTACTCTTACTCCAACGACCTTCATGTCCGCCTTCACTGCATCCATAAATCTTCTCTTTGGTCTTCCTCTGGGCCTTTTGCCTGGTGGTTCCAACCTCAGCATCCTACGACCAATATACTCACTATCCCTCCTCTGTACATGTCCAAACCATCTCAATCTAGCCTCTCTGACTTTGTCTCCAAAACATCAAACATGTGCTGTCCCTCTGATGTACTCATTTCTGATCCTATCCATCCTCGTTACTCCCAAAGAGAACCTCAACATTTTCATCTCTGCTACCTCCAACTCTGACTCCTGTCTTTTCCCCAGGGCCACTGTCTCTAAACCATACAACATTGCTGGCCTCATCACCGTCTTGTACACTTTTCCCTTCATTCTTGCCGATACTCTCCTATCACACATCACACCGGACACTTTTCTCCATCCATTCCAACCTGCCTGCACGCGCTTCTTCACCTCTTTTCCACACTCTCCATTGCTCTGGATTGTTGAGCCTAAGTACTTAAAATCCTCCACCTTCTTTATCTCTGCCCCCTGTAACCTCAAAGTTCCTCTTGGGTCCTTGTCGTTCACACACATGTATTCTGTCTTACTAAGACTAACCTTCAATCCCCTCCTTTCCAGGGCATACCTCCACCTCTCTAGATTTTCCTCCACTTGGTCTCTGCTCTCACTACAGATCACAATGTCATCTGCAAACATCATAGTCCATGGAGATTCTTGTCTAACCTCATCTGTTAGCCTGTCCATCACCATAGCAAACAAGAAGGGGCTGAGAGCTGACCCTTGATGTAGTCCCACCTCCACCTTGAACTCTTCTGTCACACCGACAGCACACCTCACCACTGTCTTACATCTATCATACATGTCCTGCACCACTCTAACATACTTCTCTGTCACTCCAGACTTCCTCATACAATACCACAGTTCTTCTCTCGGCACCCTGTCATATGCTTTCTCCAGATCCACAAAGGCACAATGCAGCTCCTTCTGACCTTCTCTGTACTTCTCTATTAACATCCTCAAAGCAAACACTGCATCTGTGGTGCTCTTTCTTGGCATGAAACCAAACTGTTGTTCACAAATGCTGACCTCTGCCCTTAGTCTTGCTTCCACTATTCTTTCCCATAGCTTCATTGTATGGCTCATCAACTTTATCCCTCTGTAGTTGCCACAACTCTGTACATCGCCCTTGTTCTTAAAAATGGGCACAAGCACACTTCTCCTCCATTCCTCTGGCATCTGCTCACTTTCTAAGACCTTGTTGAATATTCTTGTCAGAAAATCTACTGCTACCTCCCCTAGACACTTCCATACCTCAACTGGTATGTCATCAGGGCCAACTGCCTTTCCACTCTTCATCCTCTTCAATGCCCTCCTCACTTCTCCCTTACTAATCTTTGCTACTTCCTGCTCCTCAACGGTCACCCCTTCTACTCTTTTTCTCTCTCATTTTCCTCATTCATCAGCTCTTCAAAGTACTCTTTCCATCTTCCCAGCACACTTCTGTCATCAGTCAATACATTTCCCTCTCTGTCCTTTATCACTCTAACTTGCTGCACGTCTTTCCCATCTCTATTTCTCTGCTGTGCTAACCTGTATAGATCATTTTCTCCTCCTTACTGTTCAACCTATCATACAAGTCATCATACGCCCTCTGTTTGGCCTTTGACACTGCTACCTTCGCCTTACGCTGTGTCTCCCTGTACTCCTGTTTACTCTCTTCGGTCCTCTCAATGTCCCACTTCTTCTTGGCTAACCTCTTCTTTTGTACACACTCCTGCACTTCCTCATTCCACCACCAAGTTTCCTTATCTACTTTCCTTCCAGAGGACACACCAAATACTCTCCCACCGGTCTCCTGATCACATTGGCTGTGGTTGTCCAGTCCTCTGGAAGCACTTCCTGACTACCCAAAGCCTGTTTCAACTCCTCCTTGAAGACAACACGACACTCTTCCTTTTTCAGCTTCCACCACTTTGTCTTCTGCTCTACCTTTGCCTTTTTCACCTTTCTCACCATCAGTGTCATCCTGCACACCACCATCCTATGCTGTTTGGCAACACTCTCACCCACTACTACTTTGCAGTCACTGACTTCCTTCAAATTACCTCGCCTACACAAGATGTAGTCTACCTGTGTGCTCTTACCTCCGCTTTCATAAGTCACCCTATGCTTCTGTTTCTTCTGGAAGAAAGTATTCACCACAGCCATTTCCATCCTTTTTGCAAAATCGATCAACATCTGTCCTTCTGTGTTCCTGTCCTGGATACCAAACCTGCCCATCACTTCCTCGTCCCCTCTGTTGCCTGCACCAACATGTCCATTGAAGTCTGCTCCAATGACCACTCTTTCACCTCTGGGGGTACTCTGCATCACTTCATCTAACTCACTCCAGAATCTCTCCTTCTCTTCTAGCTTACATCCTGCCTGTGGGGCATAAGCACTAACAACATTGACTATCACGCCTTCAATTTCTAACTTGAGACTCATCACTCTGTCTGACACTCTTTTCACTTCTAGAACATTCCTGACAAACCCCTCCTTCAAGATGACTCCTACTCCATTTCTCTTCCCATCCACACCATTATAAAACAGTTTAAACCCTGCTCCTAAGCTTTTAGCCTTTCTACCTTTCCACCTTGTCTCCTGAACACACAGTATGTCCACCTTCCTCCTCTGCATCATGTCAGCCAGCTCCCTATCTTTTCCTTGCATAGTTCCAACATTCAAAGTCCCTACTCTCAGTCCGAGGCTCACGCATTTCCTCTTCTCTCTCTGCCTACGGACACGCCTCCCGCCTCTCCTTCTTCGACGTCTTCGACCAACAGTAGTCCAATTTCCATCAGCACCCTGTTGGTTGACAGCACTGATGGCGGTCGTTGTTAACCCGGGCCTCGACCGATCCGGTATGAATTTTGTTTTGATCATTTGCATTTTTAAATGTGGCAGAAGTTTTACGCCGGATGCCCTTCCTGTCGCAACCCTCTGCATTTATCCGGGCTTGGGACCGGCATAAGGGGGAGAGACACTGGTTAGTGCCCCCCCCGCCTCATGGCTGCATTTCAATAATAACAACAACAAAAGTAATAATAATAATAATAATAATAATAATAATAATAATAATAATAGTGCAGTGGTGGTTTCGTGGATAGGGTGCAGGATCGCTGATCCTAAAGTTGGGGGTTCGAGTCCCCACAAGGTTGTCACTGTCCCCCCCAGTGCAGCAAACTGGGTTATCAAAGGCGGGCCATGTCTCTCACTGTCTATGGTGAGAGGTTCATGTAAAAGAACCATTGCCGACTTTCGTAAAGAGGAGCTGCAAAGCCATCAGTGTCTTTCTGTCCCTTGCTAAAGGATTGTGACAGGAAAGGCATCCGACCTAAAAACCTCTGCCAAATCAAATGTGCGAATCAGATGATTCACTGTCGCGACTCCTGAGAAAAGGGAAAAAGCCAAAAGAAAGAAAAAAAAAAATAATAATACAATAAATAAATCAGTAGATAACTGCAATAAACAAAATTGCAATAAATTATATGAGATTATATCATATTACATTTATATTTATATTTATATTGCACTATGCCCATTTTTTTTTTTTTTTTTTTTTTTTTTTTTTTTTTTTTTTGGTAAAAATGAACAGTTCTCTGGGTAAACAAAATGGCCACAACTTCAAAGTTCGATATTCTCCGTTCTCAGAGCAAGGTTTAGAGATAATCTACAGTCAGTCAGTACACCAGGTTTATTTAACGAGAATCCGTTCCTCTATCGCGGTTCTTGTTGCTAGCCCCTCCTCGCCTTCCGCGTCTTCACCTGGGTTTATTGTTATCTGGGGTGTGGCTAGCATTGAACTGCCGTAGAATATTAGCTCAGGATAGGAGATGAGCATGCTCAGTTCTAAAAGTCCAAAAGGACTGCGCTCTCATGGCTGTAGTAGGGTCACCCGGTCATAGACGAGCATAGTGCAAAAAAACCCCCAAAACAAAATTTAAAACAAACAAAGAAACAATTTCACTCCGAGAACTCCGCAATGTCGCCCTCTAGGAAGCGCCATCTTGACCATTCAGATTAAGTGGCTGTCTTACAATTATGACAGGACATCTTCAACCTATATCTAATCAGCAGCTCTCATGGAACCTCAAATTCAGAGCAACTTATCAACTCCAGCATATTACAGCTCAGCAGGTCAGACGCCCAAGGAATGAACCACGAGCATCACACCAATACATCCCATTTATCCTATAAACTATTGAAAAATCTAAGCTACAGAGCACTGTTTGTTATTCTCTGTGATCTCAACCTACTGTGAGATCTCGGCCTCGTGGATGGCTGCGGCATTGCACACCTGGTGTTCCACTAATAACCTCATTCTGAACACCAGCAAGACCGAGGAGGTCACCGTGGAATATAGGAGGAAAGTCATCACACCTCCACCTCCCACCCCCTTCCAATCTCTCTTGCTCTCTCTCTCTCTCTCTCTCTCTCTCTCTCTCTCTCTCTCTCTCTCACACACACACACACACACACGTCCCTCCTCCACTGACACATACCCACTCACAGGCTAACACAGAAGTCAGTTCTTTTTAAAATGACATTGAATCCACAAACTCTACGCCCCGCCCTTATGCTGCACTTTATCTCATTTACATTTATATTCACATTCTAGTCCAGGGGTCTCCAACTTTTTTTGAAACTGAAAGCTACTTGGGTACCAATCAATGCGAACAGCTACAAGGTCGCTACACACTTCTGAAATAACAAATTTGCTCAATTTAGATTTAATTATATGTTATTATTAATAATTAACGATACTAATCTATGTGAAGATATTGATTTGATTTAGAAATACATATTAAAAAAAATTAGATACAGCTCAGTAGAGTGCAGGCCTATTCTAAAAATAGCAGTGAACAAGCCCACGGGCGACTCATGTTGTCCTTGCGGGCGACCTGATGCCCTCGGGCACCATGTTGGCGATCCCAGTTCTAGTCGATCCACTTTGTACATATTGTATATCTGAGTGTTCGGTTCTCATTCAAAGGTACAGAGCATGCATTTCTACATTATATTTTTACTTAACGTTTAGTGTACACAATTGCAAGTGTTTATATTCTGCTCATGACAGCGTTAATTCAAGATTCGAGATTTTTAATCGCCATTGTGCTTTTACACACATAGGAATTCTTTGTGTGGTTGTTCAAGGAGTCAAGTTACAAAACAGAAAGGAAGGCTCAAATCAACAAAAACACAAAACTGCTATAAAATAAATACATAAAAATTCTATATTTAAAAGGGCCGATCTGAAGCTCCAGGAAGCGTCTGGTTGAAGTTATTGCTGCCAAAGTGGGGGCCACAAAATATTAAATGTGATGGTTCAGTTACTTATTCCTCCTCCTTCTGTTGTTGTTTGCATGCTATCCTCATTAAAATATGAAAACCTATAAATGTTTGGGTGGTTTTAGTTAAAGCAGACACTGTTTTTTCATCTGTGTGATTTTGACAAAGATCAGATCACATTTGATGGTGATTTTATGCAGAAATGTGAGAAATTCCAAAGGGTTCAGATACTTTTTCATACCACTGTATATACACATATACATGTACGTATATTCCATTCATGGGGTTGATCCTACTTCGCAGAAATTGGTGGTCTTGGGTTGTGGGGTCTCGGTTCCCATTAACCGCCGAAAGTGAGGGATCGCTGTAATTTGCATTCAGAAAAGGGCAGCGGTGGCCTGCTGATACGGTACAAGATTACTGATACCAGGCGTTGAAGCCCCCACTATCAATGGTTGTCACTGCTATCCCACCAGTGCAACTAACTGGGTTATCAGAGGCCGACCATGTCTCACTGTCTATGGTGAGCTGCATGTAAAATAACCATTGCTGATCTTCGTTAAGAGTAGCTGCATATATGTATATGTTAATGGGGGTCTACCCTGCGATGGCCTGGTAGGCTGTCCAGTGTGCACTCTGTACTTCCACAGAGTCAGCTGAGATGGGCGCAAACCTCTCCGTGTTCCTAATTAGGATTACGCAGTTCAAATAAAGAATGGATTCAGAACAGACACATTCATTTATTAATTTTCTAAGCCACAGTATAATTAATTTTGCAGGGAGGCTGCCACATATCTCAGCCAACTATGAGTGAAGGCAGGACACACCGTGAAAAGCTCACAAGGCCATTGCCAGGCCAACACATATACAACCATTCACACTGATTCTCACACCGAGGAGCAATTTTTATCCATTCATTTTCTGAACTGCTTAATTCTAATTAGGGTCACGGGGAGGCTAGTGCCCATCTCAGCTGACTATGGGCAAAGGCAGGGTACACTCTGGACAGCTCACCAGGCCATTGCAGCACCAACACTCACATAACCATTCATACTCACACTCACTCTCTCTCACTCACTCTCTCTCTCTCTCTCTCTCTCTCTCTCTCTCTCTCTCTCTCCTGCAACTATTCTGGCCCCTTGTTTTCATTTATTATCTTCACATGTTTGAATGTTGTTCTTGTATTGTTGCTTCCTGTTTACATGGTAGCCCTGTGATGGACTGGGGAGCTGTTCAAGGTTCATCCAGAGTCCCTGCAACCCAAGGATGAAGCAGTTTGGCATATTAATAACTAAATGTAGGTAAGTATGGTATCATAGTAATTAGCATGTCTGCCTCACAGCAAGAATGTCCTCGGTTCAGCAAGGGCATTTGTGTGCAGAGTTGTGCATGGTTTCCCTCAGGTACTCCAATTTCCTCATGCAGTCCAATGACTGGCACATTTGGCTAACCGGCTGTTCAAAATTGACCCTAGGTGTGAGTATGAATATTTATGTACAATGGTAAGGCTACACTGCAGCAATGTAATTTGTGAGAATCAATATCTAAATAAAATTTAATCAAAATGAAAGTCATAACTGATCTAAATGAAAGATGTGTAGCTATGTGCAATATTTTCTAAAGAATTTATTTGGTTAAGTTTTCCAAAATGTAATTCAACTGGTGATTTCATTAAAATAACCAGCCATTTGATCAGACAGTTATGAAGATGAAAAAAAAATTGAATGTCATATTTATTCTAAATGCTCCATATTTGACCACTGTCTCACACTGGAATGAAAAACAACCAACTAATTAACCAACCAATCAACCAACCAGACAATGAATCAAACAACCACCCAACAAACTAACCAACCAACCAACCACCCAATCAACCAACCAACCAACTAACCAACCACCCAACCACCAAACAAACCAACTAACCAACCAACCACCGAATGAACCAACCAATCAACCAACCAACCAACCAACCAACCAACCAACAAAGCTCTTATCTGAAAATGTTTTTTCCTCAGTCGTAACCAGGTGCTCTGTAAATATTTGTGGAAAACTTGGAAAAAAATACAGAAATAGTGAAACTTGTAATATCTGTATTTGTATCTGTCTAGATAGAGCACCTCTATATACACACAATAAAATGATGCATTTATACTTGATTACTTTCCTCTTGTTTTTCCCACAAAAGAACCCAGTTAGATACGGATCCGGAGCAGAGTGTACAAGACGGTGATGAGAACAGCGATGTTGTATGGTTTAGAAACAGTGGTGCTGAGGAAAAGGCAGGAGGAAGAGCTGGCGGTATCAGAGATGGAAATGTTGAGGTTCTCTTTGGGAGTAACGAGGATGGATAAGATCAGGAATGAGTACATCAGAGGGACAGTATATTCAAGAAGTTTTGGAGACAAAATCAGAGAGGCTAGATTGAGATGGTTTGGACATGTACAGAGAGGGAGATGAGATTTCCTTTTGGCTTTTTCCCTTTTTCAGGGGTCGCCACAGCGAATGATTTGCACGTTTGATTTGGCAGAGGTTTTTACGTCGGATGCCCTTCCTGACACAACCCTTTAGCAAGGGACATAAACACGCTGACGGCGTTGCAGCTCCTCTTTACTAACGTCAGCAATGGTTCTTTTACATGCCTCTCACCATAGACAGTGAGAGACATGGCCCGCCTTTGTTAACCCAGTTAGCTGCACTGGAGGGGACATTGACAACCCTGTGAAGAGTGGGACTCAAACCCCCATCCTTAGGATCAGCGACCCACCGCCCTATACCACTAGACCAGAAGTCTGTTGGGTTTTTACACCCGAGCCGAGTGGCTTAGCCTCGTGGCTCATCAGGCCGGTACTTATCCCCGGTTTCCATAGCGTGAAGCGACCAGGAGTTCAACTCCCCCTGGATGGGACGCTAGTCCATCGCAGGTTACCTTCCCAGTGTATATTACTGGTACCCATTTATACTGCAGGGTGAACAGAGGCACACTTGTGGTTGAGACCTTGCCCAGGGGTCTTAGCACAGTGAGGGTCTCAGTGGGATTCGAACTCACAACCTCCTGAGCACTAAGCCACCGGCAGTACGATGCTGAGGCTGGAACTACAAGGCAGAAGGCCTAGATCAGTGGTCGGCAACTCGTGGCTCACGAGCCGCATGCGGCTCTTTAGCGCCACCCTAGTGGCTCGCTGGAGCTTTTTCAAAAATGTATAAAAGTGGGAAAAGATGGAACTTTTTAAAAAATATGGTTTCTGCAGGAGAACAAGCTATATAAACATTCTTAATGTTTTGTAAAAGTTTAAAAAATTTGTATTAAAAATATCAGTACTACATTTCAACATTTCTGCCAGTGAAGATTTGCATCATAGCTTGCGACACACGTCTCAGTGCGACGCATTGCCAGGCAGGTTGCTGTAGTAAACAAACCGGAGTGTGTTACTTCTGCGAAGTAGGATCGACCCCCCCCCTGACTGACATATACATGCATGTATATAATATCAATAAATAAATATTAAACACTATAAATGCTTATAATAACAATGAAACATTAAAAAATAATGCATAAGATGTAAATAAAATATAAATACACACACATACAGATGCAGGTGCACACACAGATGCGCACCTCACATAAAAATGTAAATAGGTTTTTTTTTTTTTTTGTTTTGTTTTTTTGTTTTTGTTTGTTTGGGTTTCTTTTCCTTGCATAATTGGCCTTGATTTGCAGCATTTTCCTTAACTTTCCCCCCTATTCTTAGTAATTTCCTTATTTTTTAATTTTTCGATGAATATTTTTGAAAAACTTGCAATGCACTGAAGCCGCAGAAACTGAAGCACGAAGTAGCGAGGGATTACTGTCTCCTTCTTTTCCTTTCGGCTGTTCCCTTCAGGGGTCGCCACAGCGAATCATCTGCCTCCATCTCACCCTATCCTTTGCATCTTCTTCTCTTATACCAGCTACCTTCATGTCCTCCTTCACCACATCCATGAATCGTCTCTTTGGTCTTCCTCTAGGCCTTCTGCCTAGTAGTTCCAGCCTCAGCATCCTATTACCAATATACTCACTATCCCTCCTCTGTACATGTCCAAACCATCTCAATCTAGCCTCTCTGACTTTGTCTCCAAAACGTCTAACATGTGCTGTCCCTCTGACGTGCTCATTCCTGATCCTATCCATCCTCGTTACTCCCAAAGAGAACCTCAACATTTTCATCTCTGCTACCTCCAGCTCTGTCTCCTGTCTTTTCCCCAGGGCCACTGTTTCTAAACCATACAACATCGCTGGGCTTACCACCGTCTTGTACACTTTTCCTTTCATTCTTTAGCGAGGGATTACTGTATTTAACCGGGGATTAATTTTGACCGGGGATTTAGCTCAGTTTGTAGAGCGTCCGCTTTATCCTCCGGAAGGTCGGAGTTCGAATCTGGCCGCGTCATACCATAAGACGTTAAAATTTGGTAGTTGTTGCTTCCTGCTTGGCGCTCAGCATCAAAAGGATAGAACAACGCAATAACTGGCGCTGCACGGTGGCGACAGGTGCCCAGAGCACAAACCAAATTTCAATGTATGTAAAAGTACTTTGACAATAAAGAATTGTTTGTTTGTTTATTTTAAAAAATACTGTACCAAAAAAATTAGATGCAGCTCAATGGAGAGTGGCGCGATGGACCCTGTGGCCTATTCTAAAAATAGCAGTGAACATGTTTGCAGGCGACTCATGTTGTCCTTGCGGGCGACCTGGTGCCCTCGGGTACTATACTGGTGACCCCTGGTTTAGATACTCTATATGATTTAAGTACTATGGCTTAAGTGATTCACTAGATACTATACACTGCTTTGCCAGCAGCCCAAACATTGCAGGTAACAGAGTCAGCTGTATTCTGGGCAATAAGCCAGTTCGAGCCATTAGCACTGATTGGATCGACAGCTGCCACAAAATGACCTTTTTTCTCCACCTCAAGAATTTCTATTAGGACAACTGCCTCATATTAGTGGCTGCCTAAGGCTATACATACTGTATCGATTCAGTGTAATCAGATGGCTTGGATCAAGTTTCCAGAGCAGAAACCAGTCAACAACGACATCACTCATCTCAAGCATGGACAGAAAACCTCATAGGGATCCTCGAGGATGTTGGAGGGTAAAACAATTGTGCTGATTTAATACCAACACTGATGGGACTGCTAGGACTGCTGGGGCTGTGGGTTCATATGGGATGTCCTTGTTGCAAATAGCAAAAAAATAAAAATCAAGCATCATGATTAATGCGATTGGATAATTCTGTCTACAAACATGGAGCAGTTGCAGCATATAAATGACTAAAATTTCAGTTAAATATACTGCAAGCTCGAGCACTCGTTCCTGTAGATGCTTTGCTTTCCGAGCTAACGCTGAGCTATTTTATTTCTGTATACAGGGATCCCTCACTTTCTGCAGTTAATGGGGACTGAGACCCCCCACGACCACCAATTTCCGCGAAGTAGGATTGACCCCCCTGATTGACATATATATGTACATGTATATGCATATATAAAATCAATAAATACTAGGGCTGTGCAATAAAACCAGTTTATTGGTTTAAACCGGTTCTTACATGCAAACAATACGTATTGCGACACTTTGAAGCAAAACTGTTTTTTTGACATGCATTCGGAAAACTTCGGAACAGTTAAAAAAAAAACTTCGGCTATTCCCGCTAATAGAACCGGAAGTAATGCTTTCATTGAAAAAAAAAAAAAGGCGACCGCAGAGGTTCCGGCATGTAATCCTGACACAATCGTGGTTCCGTCCTCTTATCTTCAGTCATTCAGTGTGTGGAGAGCCAGGTATAATAAGAGCCATGCCGTGATTGGGCAGTGCGGATGTCAAGAGGGTCTTCAGTCAATAGAATTTATTTTTATACAGGATACGGAAATTCCCGCTAAAAACAAAACCACGGTTCATGTTGCTAATTGCTCAGAAATCTACTGACCTACTCCATCTGTATTTTCGCTTAAACATTTATTTTAAAATGAGCATGCGCTCCCATGAACCTGATCTCCAACAAGGGACATTAACCATGCATGTTTTATTTATTTATTTATTTTTTGCTTAATGCAGCAATAATATTTGTCGACTCTGAAGAAAAATGACATCACACAACTTGAGGACTCAGCTCAACATGCTCTAAATTGGTCCAGATTCCGGTAAATTACATTCCACTTCTTTCAGCATAATGATCATATTAATGTGATTTATACGATAAACGATATTGTATGTTATTACTGTAAAGTTCTAAAATTTGACAGAATTTCCTGAGGCGTCAGTGTCACTGCAAGTGTTATACGTGTGTCACGTGCCCAGCAGGCCTATGGGCATCGCTATGATGACATTAATATACTGTATATACATGTATTGTTAATATCGTTATATATAAATATATCAATCTACTGCTCATAGGGTCACAGGTCTGATGAGGTCGAGTCGTGCATGATACAGTTCTGCACATGCGCAGATGATGCGCCACCTTTAATCCCGCCTTAAAAATTTAATATGCATGCATTAATGATTAAGGCTTCACAATATGCTAATAAAAGCACTAGATGCACTTACACTATTCTAATGTTTATGTGTATTTAATATGTTTAAATAGCTTATCTTGCTCAATATGTAGTTCTATTTCAGTGTTAACGTTCGTGCCAAAGTTTCAAACATTACATTTTCATACGTAGATTTTTTCTGATGCTTTGAATTTTTATTTTAATGACTAAAACAACATTTTTAACGTTGTTGATTTCTCTTTTTGAAATAAATAATGAATACTGTCAGGAACAGGCTCACTTTTAATTTAGTATTCTTCTTGAAATATATCACAATACATGCTAGAAATCGCAATATATCGCAATACAAATAATCTAGGCAATACCCAGCTGTAATAAATACATATTCAATGCTATAAATGCTTATAATAACATTTAAACATTCAAAAATAATGCATAAGATATAAATAAAACATAAATACACACACAAAGAGAAGGGTGCACACACACACACACACACACACACACACACACACACAAATGCGCATCTCACATAAAAATGTAAGTAGTTTTGTTGGGGGGTTTTGGGTTGTTATTTTTTTTTGTTTTTGTTTGTTCGGGTTTTTTTTTTTTTTGCATAATTGTCCTTGAGTTGCAGCATTTTCCTTAATTTTTTCCCTATTTTTCCTCAATTTCCTCATTTTTTAATTTTTCGAAGAATATTTTTGAAAAACCCGCGATGCACTGAAGCCGCAGAAACCGAAGCACGAAGTAGCGAGGGATCACTGTCGATTGACTAAGATCTGAATTTCCACATGGCAGCATGGTGGTGCAGTGGTTAGCACATCCAATTCACAGCAAGAAGGTCCTGGGCTTGGACATTTTTGTGTAGAATTTGTGTCTGCTCGATGCTCTTGCGTGGGTTTCCTCCAGGTACTCCAGTTTTCTCTTGCGGTCTCCAAACAAGAACATCAAGCTCATTGACTGTTCTTAGTTGCACCTCGGTGAGAGCGTGAGTGTGAAAGGTTGTGTGTGTTCTGGTAAGCTGTTCAGCACCGTACCCCACTCTCACCCAGTGTTGGCTGAGGTAGGCTCATCCTCCCTGTAACCTTAATAGGATTGAGCTATGTTTTGTAAGATGAATGAATTTGAAAGCATCACTCAATTTGAATGCTCCCCTGTTCCTCAATGTCTAAATACCACTCATTTAAGAACTGAATTATGTTTCAAAGAGTGCAAAGTAACAGAAAGAAGACACCTCCCCCAGAAAATTTACCCCACAGGGATTAAGGAATCGAACACTGGTGAATGTTACGAGGTTATACTGTGAGGTTGTCTTTGAAGGATTTGAATGTAAGCCCTTCATTGTTTACAAAACTAAATCATCCATCCATCCATTTTCTGAACCTGTTAATCCTAATTAGGGGCATGTGGAGACTGGCGTCCATCTCAGCCGACTCTGGGCTATATATGTTGGGGGTTTTTTTTGGTTTGTTTGTTGAAGGATTTTACCCCATTTTCTCCCGAATTTACTCATATCCAATTCCCACCCATCAAGTATTGCCTTCCCTATCACATGACCACCACCGACCAGGGAAGGGCGAAAGCATTCACACGCCCCCTCCGTGACATACACATACATAGGTATTTTGGGGGTGGTCTAACACATTTGGAGGGAAAGCGCTATCCGTTCCTCGTACGAATGAGCCTACAGACACCTCCACTGGGGCTCGCTGTGAGTGACAGCCGTCCCTCCATACTGTGAGAACTCGGCCAATTCGCTCCCATGGACCCCAGGCTACAGATGGCTGTGACATTAAACCGGATTCGAACTTGTGTTCTCTGGGTTAAAGGTCACACACTGTGTCAATGTGTCACTCAAGAGCTCCAATCACATCATATTTGACAGTTTAGTCAGCTGATAAGTTCTACAGTGAGATCTGAGGGACTGGAAGAGAAGAGGAGGACCGATGGGATTTAAACATCAGAGTAAGCCACACCTTCACCTCGCAATGATTAAGATTTGTAGCTGTGCACTTCCCTGACTTCATTTGACCCTCCCTCACCTAACCTTAACTTGACTGCCATTTCCGATTAGACTGAAGTCCATACACGAGACTTAAATGATCGTGCCTCAGCGTATTGCTTTTTACACCCCTTTGTACTTTGAGCTAGATTGAGACATCAATGTCATCCCTAAACGTTAGATAACACAACTACTGAGAAGAGGCAATCATGGCCTGGTGGTAAAAGGTGCTGGATCACTGATCCCAAGGTTGGGGGTTTCAAGCCGCACTCTCCACAGCTTGTCACTGTCCCCCCCCTCCAGTGCAGCTAACTGGGTTATCAAAGGCCGGCCATGTCTCTCATGTCTATGGTGAGAGGTTCATGTAAAAGAACCATCACTGACTTTCAACATGAGTAGCTGCAAAGCCATCGGCGTGTTTCCGCCCTGCGATGGCCTGCCGAGCTGTCCAGGGTGTACTCTGCCCTCGCCCAGAGTTGGCTGGGATGGGCGCCAGCCTCCCCGCGACCCTAATTAGGGATCAACACTGTTTTGAATAACCGCAGCTCATTACAGATCTGGAGTCTTCTTCCTCTTCTTTTTCTTTCGGCTTTTGTCCCGTTCTTGGGAGTCGCCACACCGAATCATCTGATTCGCACGTTTGATTTGGCATGGGTTTTTACGTCGGATGCGCTTCCTGTCACAACGCTTTAGCAAGGGACAGAAACACGCTGACGGCTTTGCAGCTACTCTTTACGAAAGTCAGCAATGGTTCTTTTACATGCCTCAGTATGTAGGGACAGTGAGAGACATGCCCCGCCTTTGATAACCCAGTGAGCTGCACGGGGGGGGGGTGACAGCCTTGTGGGGACTCGAACCCCCAACCTTAGGATCAGCGATCCTGCACCCTATACCACTGAAGTGAGCTGGAGAAAACAGCTCATTGCATTATTTTATTTATTTGCTTTATTTTTTTAGGGTAGCAATGAGTCTGGAGCTTATTTCAGCCAGCACTAGATAAAGGTGAGGTGCATCCTGAAGAGCTCATTAGATCATTGTGAGGCTAATATACACGATCATTCACATTCAGCTCATTACAG
Source organism: Plotosus lineatus (assembly GCA_024760905.1). NCBI lineage: Eukaryota > Metazoa > Chordata > Actinopteri > Siluriformes > Plotosidae > Plotosus > Plotosus lineatus. The sequence goes on along the minus strand of CM045737.1, from coordinate 42,734,576 downwards.
ATCTGGAACACTATTCGTTCAAACTGTGGTACAGTTATTTCATTTTCATTCATTTCATTTTATAAACTGCTTTATTCTTTAATAGGGTCGTGGGGAGGCTGGAGCCAGAGTTTCGCAGTGCAACACACGCACGCACGCGCACACACACACACACACACACACACACACACACACACACACACAACCCTTTACACTTCCATTCAGAGGCAATCTAAAGTCTACAATTAGCCTAATGTGCATGTCTTTGGACTGGAGGAAGAAATCAGAGTGCCCAGAGGAAGCCTATCCAACCACGGCGAGAACATGCAAACTCCACAAAGAAATGTCTCATTGGACACGAGGCTTGAACCCAGGATCTTCTATCTGGGAGGCGAACGTGCCAACTCGTCCTCCTTCTTCTTCCTGTGGCTGCTCCTGTAAGGGGTCACCATAGTAGATCCATCCTTCTCCATTTCGCTGTCCTCTGCATCTGCATCTTAATTGTTACTATAAGCATTTATAGTGTTGAATGTGTCTTCTTCCTTTACTTTCGGCTGCTCCCTTCAGGGGTCGCCACAGCAAATCATCCGCCTCCACCTCACCCTGTCCTCCGCATCTTCTTTTCTGACTCCAACGACCTTCATGTCTTCCTTGACCACATCCATAAATCTCTTCTTCGGTCTTCCTCGAGGCCTTCTGCCTGGTAGTTCCAACCTCAGCATCCTACTGCCAATATACTCACTATCCCTCCTCTGTACATGTCCAAACCATCTCAATCTAGCCTCTCTGACTTTGTCTCCAAAACATCTTACGTGGGCTGTCCCTCTGATATACTCATTTCTGATCCTATCCATCCTCGTTACTCCCAGAGAGAACCTCAACATTTTCATCTCCGCTACCTCCAGCTCTGCCTCCTGCCTTTTCCTCAGCGCCACTGTTTCTAAGCCATACAACATCGCTGGCCTCACCACCGTCTTCTACACTTTTCCCTTCATTCTTGCTGACACTCTCCTATCGCACATCACACCGAACACTTTTCTCCAACCATTCCAGCCTGCCTGCACACGCTTCTTCACCTCTTTTCCACACTCTCCTTTGCTCTGGATTGTTGAGCCTAAGTACTTAAAATCCTCCACCTTCATTATCTCTGCTCCCTGTAACATCACCGTTCCTCCTGGTTCCTTCTCATTTACACACATGTATTCTGATTTTCTGAGGCTAACCTTCATTCCTCTCCTTTCCAGGGCATACCTCCACCTCTCTAGATTTTCCTGCACTTGTTCTCTGCTCTCACTACAGATCACAATGTCATCTGCAAACATCATAGTCCATGGAGATTCTTGTCTCACCTCGTCTGTCAGCCTGTCCATCACCATAGCAAACAAGAAGGGGCTCAGAGCTGACCCTTGATGCAGTCCCACCTCCACCTTGAATTCGTCGGTCACACCGACAGCACACCTCACCACTGTCTTACATCTCTCAAACATTGAATGTGTATTTATTAATATTATATACACATATACATGGACGTATACGTCAGTCAGGGGTCAATCCTACTTCACGGAATTCGGCAGTCGCGGAGGGATCTCGGTCCCAATTAACCGCGGAAAGTGAGGGATCCCTGTATACCCTTTTTTCATTCTCTGCACATGCCCAAACCATCTTAATTTGGCTTCTCTCACTTTATTCCCAGAATTCGTTTCTAATTCTGTCTATTCTTGTCCCTCCCAGAGAAAATTGCAGCGTCTTCATCTTCCTACTTCCAGCTCTGATTCCGCCTCCACCATCAATTATATGACTATTATAACCAATTATCAAGATTCCTGGATCAATGGAAGGTACCACTTCCTGTAAAATTCCTTTTAAAACTGGATGGGTGCAGTACAGTAACCGAGGAGGTAAAATGACTGTGAAGGATCCAATAAGTGGATATGAGCACTGAGTGTGACCTGCTCTTTCTTTATGGGGCAATAAAGCAATGATTGTCAAGCTTGTCAGTTCTTCAGATCCTGCTCGTGACATTTTCCCTAATGCATGAGTGAGACAGACACAGGGATCTAACCGGTGCTGCTGCACACAACCACGCAATCCTTCTAGCATGAAGACGGCTCTTTATGGAAAAAAAAAGGACTACACAGGCATGACATTTGTAAGACCAGTGCGAGTAACCAAGTCCTCTTTCATTGTGCTGAGGCAGGTATATAGTCCATTCTGTACAGTCATTCATTCATTCATTCATTTTCTGAACTG
>CM045737.1:42704847-42727347 GCA_024760905.1 Plotosus lineatus | reverse complement strand
CACCACAGACAGTGAGAGACACGGCCCGCCTTTGATAACCCAGCTAGCCGCACTGGGGGGGGGGGGGGGGGACGACAGTGACAACCTTGTGGAGAGTGGGACTCGAACCCCCAACCTTTGGATCAGCGATCCAGTGCCCTATACCACTAGACCACCACTGCCTCCAGAAGTAAACGAGTAACACAGGCTTTATTTTTTAACATTAGCATGAGTTCCGTAGACTGTAAAGTAATATCATAGCTCCAGAAAAAAAATTAAGTCGGACGCCATAGCATGTCTGGACGGATTATATTTTGAGCTGGTGGAAAATTGTGAGGATTTGATACTCGGTGAAACTATTTCTGTTCCTAAGCTTCCTCTCTAACCACATTTATCGGCCCTATATTCCTTAATATGAATCCGGTCTTCACACACTCAAACACACACAGAAAATAAGACAATAGTACAAACACACACTATCAAGTCCTAAATGATTAAAGATGAAAGTTTGTATTCTGTTGAAGGTAGCTGGTACTCAGTGACAAATTATAAGCCGTGCGGCATGACTCTTCAATTTCCCGATGTTTAACTGGAATAGTCGGCTTCAGGTGTACAGCTTGCATCCAAAATGGTGTAATTATAAGAAAGTATGGAGTCGGTGAACTGAAATAATGGGAACTTGTACAAGCCCTTCCTAACAACCCGTCTGTGATTCAAGGTCAGGGGACGCTGGTGGGCAGCCATACGTATAAAATATTAATCAGAGCCACTGTGGAAGAGAAAAGATAGCAGCTTGACTCCATCGTACTGTTTGGTCTTCATAAAGCATCACCTCTCAGATGGATCGTCTGGCTGCCTGATTTTCTCTCGTCTGAACTACCAGACTGGTGTGAACATAGAAGCAGGTAAAAGCTAACAGCTGCATTATTTATATGAGTGTACTGTACATGCAACATGCAGAAGGCTGTGCTGTACTGTGAAGACGAAGGCCACTCATTTTTTATTTTCTGGTTGATGGATTTTTCAGCACAAATTTAGGGATGAGGAAATAAGAAAAAAAAATAAATAAGGCCACTACATGTAAAATAGTATTATTTACAATTTTGAAAAAGTTTCGAAAGGAAAAATATCATCATCATCATCATCATCATCATCTTCCGCTTAGTCCAGGGTCGGGTCGCGGGGGCAGCAACCTAAGCAAAGAGGTCCAGACGTCCCTCTCCCAAACCACTTCCTCCAACTCTCCTGGGGGGGACACCGAGGCGGTCCCAGACAAGCCGAGAGACATAGTCCCTCCAGCGTGTTCTCGGTCGACCCCGGGGTCTCTTCCCGGTTGGACATGCCCGAAACACCACACCAGGGAGGCATCCGGGAAAAAAAAAATATATATAAAAATATATATAAAAATATCAAAATAATTTTTTTTTGTTATTTTGTTGATATTAATAGCACAGGAAGGTTTCATCACTTAAAATGTATTCATGTATAATATCTGGTTGATGATTCTAGAAGTGCTGGGAATATCATCAAATCTTCTTTTCTTTTCGGCTTTTTCCTGTTCTCAGGAGTCGCCACAGCGATTCATCTGATTCGCACATTTTGATTTTGGCATGGGTTTTTCTTTTTTTTTTTTTTTTACGTCGGATGCCCTTCCTGTCACAACCCTTTTAGCATGGGACAGAAACACGCTGACGGCTTTCAAATATAGTGTGCAAATTACATATGTCTCAATCCAATGCATTATCTGTTATTAGAGTCGCTCGAAAAGCATGCTGGGAGTCTCGACTCACGATACCGGACACGAGAATTCATTTGGATATAAAGATGTAAATGCGATCTCGAAGGCGAACACACAAAATTATACATAATATTTAAAGATACGATTTTGTGTCTGATTAAGATTTGATAATTTTTTCACATCCGCATATAATGTAGAGATCGGCGAGATTTTTAACTTTTTCAATTTAAAAATTGTTTTTTGGTGGTACTTTCGCCAGCACTTCGGCAGATCCGTCAACCAGATAATATAAAATGAGTGGCCTAACTATCTCACAGTATTCCAAGCAGTAGTGCACCCGGTTCAAAGCATGATGACTTTATGTGATGTATTTTTAAGTGAAATAAAAATGGTGGGCATGGTGAAAAAGGGAAAAGTGTGTGTGTGTGTGTGTGTGTGTGTGTGTGTGTGCGTGTGCGTGTGTGTGTGTGTGTGTGTGTGTAAGTGAGATCACCTTGGTTCATTTTCTACAGCCCCCACTCCCCAGAATTTCAGAAGATGTGAGTCAGCAAATTTACAATTTATGGCTAATTAAAACTAGATCATGCTGGTTGACCAGGGGTTTCTGAGCGGAGTATGCATGTTCAAATGTTTGGGTTTCCTCCAGGTGCTCCACACCCGCCCTCCGATGAAAGACATATAGATTAGATTATCTGTGAAATCTAAATCCTCCATAGGTGTGACCATGAATGTGAATCGCTGTCTTTCTCTCCTGTGTTAGCCCCATGATAGACTTTTGACCTTCTATCCTGCCACGCGCCCAATGTCAATGGACTGCAGCCCGTCCATGAGCCTTACTGGATATTTACATACTGCCCATTATGCTGACTAGCGTGTAAGGCAAACGCTCTCCACTGTTGTTGTTTGTTAGTAAAGAAACTTAACCTTGATTTAATTAGAGGGTTGTGTGTCTTTTCGATTCTGGGAGGGTCACCCAGTTCAGACCGGTGACCAGACAAAAAGTGATCCCTAGTACTGGGGGTTTAGTTTAGGGACAATGATTTTAACTGTCAGACAGACATTTGATTAAAAGTCAGGCTTCCTTCTCCTCAGCGACAATCTTTTGCTCTTTCTGGGAATACATAATTTACCCCCCAACAGGTTCTGGGTCCACCCTGAGGCCTCCTCCCAGTTGGATGTGTGTCCTGGAGGTAACTAGAAGGCCCGAATCACCTCAACTCACAAATCACTCCTTTAACTCCAAATTACTCCTTTCTCCTTGTGGAGAAGCTCTACCCCAAGTATCTCCTCATGTGCAGTCATGCCTCGCAACTTCGTGCTTCAGTTTCTGCGGCTTCAGCGCATTGCGGGTTTTTCAAAAATATTCATAAAAAAAAAAATAATAATAATAATTAAGCAAAAATAGGGAAAAAGTTAAGAAAAATGCTGCAAAACAAGGCCAATTATGCAAAAAAAACCCCCAAAAAACCCCAAAACAAACTAAAACAAAAAAGCAACCCAAAACCCACCAACAAAACGACTTACATTTTTATGTGATGTGCGCATTTCAGTGTGTGCGCTCGGATCTGTGTGTGTGTTTGTATGTGTGTGTGCATTTATATTTTATTTACATCTTATGCATAATCGTCTTAGGAATAATCGTCTGGAACTGTTGTAAAACACTCCACTATTAAAGTCTTTTTCAATTATTATTCCAGTACATGACCTAAGGTAATGTTTAGAATGTTTGTGTGTTAGATTTTATCTACTGTGGTGTACCATGTTTCTCATTTTGTTTTGTTTGTCCAATGTATTACATTTCTTGTTCTTTTATGTCCTTTTTTCTTATGGTCTATGTTTTGAGGGACTTTGATTTTAGCCGCTGTGCCTCTAACTGACTGTTTACTCTCCGCTTTGGCTGAGGGGCGTGGCTGAGCTGCTTGGTGGCTCACACCTGAATTCATATTCTCATCTACTCCCGATAAACAAATGCATGCTCACCTCTGTGCCAGAGGATTAACTCACATCACATCACCGCTTCTTTGGTTTGTAATGCTATTAATGGTAATGGTCTTAATGCAGTTCTTACCTGAATTCAGTCATCTCATGTCTAATGTAATACCGTCCTCTATCGGGCATTTTGGAAAACTACAGTGCTGCATGTTTTTCAAAGAGAATGCATTTAAAGGTGTTTTTATATGTATGCTGTATAATGTTTATATTTTATTATCAATAAATATCACAGTAAAAAAAATTTAGTTTTTCTTAATCATTACTACATTTTTCTACATTAATACTGAATTAATGGGTAAAACTGTCTATAGAATGTGTTTAAGAAGCATATTTTAGTGCATGTAATAGATACACAGTATTTTACTTCCGGTTGCTGATTCGCGCATGTAATGTGATACATGGAGTTTTACTTCCAGGTACAGCGCTCATGGATTATCTTCATTCGCGGGAGGGGACGGAACCAAACCCCTGCGAATATCAAGGGCCTACTGTAGCGCAAAACAAGCTAGTCAGCGAGTTCCCTCCTATTTTAAGCCCTCGCTTTTTTCTTAAAGTAAAGAAAGCTTATCAAACATGAGTATGGGTGCTGGAGCAAAGAAGAAGACAAAATATCACTTTCATACGGAATGGGAGGCGAATTTTTTTTCACAATGTCGTTTTCGAAGTGCGTTTGGAAGTGTGCTGGAGGCTGGTTGTCAGCAGCTACTGTCCTGACTATGCATGCCTGGCTGATTCAGTTCAGTGTACGTCATCAAGGTGAACTCAGGTAGTTACAAAAAATGTTCATAGTTAATTATATTGTGTTGTGCAATATTAGCTCATTCGGTTATGCAAGGCACATAAACATACATTTACACATAAAGAATCCTCAATATACTTTAATATAAATATATGTTTTGCATTTTTGTAGTGGGTAGATCTTTGTGACTTTGTCATTCTATAAGTAGCTCTCGTGCTGGAAAAGTGTGAGCACCCCTGTATTACATTATATTATATTATATAATTATATTTATACTTATAAATAGTATAAGGGGCAGTGGTGGTCTCGTGGTATAGGGCGCTGGATTACTGATCCAAAGGTTGGGGTTCGAGTCCCACTCTCCACAGGGTTGTCACTGTCCCCCCCAGTGCGGCTAACTGGGTTATCAAAGGCGGGCCATGTCTCTCACTGTCTATGGTGAGAGGCATGTAAAAGAACCATTGCTGACATTCCGCCGCGTTTCTTGTTGCTAGTCGCTTCACTTTGCAGGAGCAGTCCTGTAGATCCCTCTGCGCTGCAATCCGGCATAAAGCTCATCCATCTTGTTTCACAGGGACTGAACATTTTCAAGCAGTACGATCGGAAGTGCTAACCTTCCACTGCTAACCAAGTGCCGGAGTCGTCGTTCAGCCCCTCCATGCCTTCTGTGTCTCCGCCTGGGTTTATTGTTATCCGGGGTGCGGCTAGCATTGAGCTGTAGTAGCATATTAGCTCAGGATAGGAGTTGAGCTCGGTTCTAAATGTCCAAAAGGACTGTGCTCTCATAGCTGTAGTAGGGTTGCCCAGTCATAGACGAGCATAATGCAAAAAACAAACAAACAAAAACAACATACAAAACAAATTTAAACAAACAAAGAACAATTTGACTCTGAGAACTCCGCGACGTCGCCCTCTAGGGAGTGCCATCTTGGAATTAACTTGGAACTTGGAACTAACCCCAGTGCAGCTAACTGGGTTATCAAAGGCTGGCCATGTCTCTCACTGTCTAAAACCATTCATACGCACCACAAGGGGCAAATTGGAACGGCCAGTTAGCCTGCTGCACATGTTTTTGGACTGTGGAAGGAAACCGGAGTACCCACACATGCAACATGGGTAGAACATGCAAACTCTATGCACAAACACCTAAGGCAGGGAATCGAACCTATGCCTTCTTGCCGTGACACTCCTCCTATCAAGCTGGGGTAAAAAAATCACTCTCAAAGTATACTGTAAGAAAATAAACAGCACACCCTGCTGGGCCTGCCGTAAAACCACACTTCCAAAAAAAGTCCTTGTCCCCTGATATTTTGTTATTTTTAGTGTCTTTATTACTCGACTAGATTGAAAAAGTGTACAAGACGGTGTTGAAAGGAAAAGTGTACAAGACGGTGATAAGGCCAGCGATGATGAAAAAAGACAGGAGGCAGAGCTGGAGGTAGCAGAAATGAAAATGTTGAGGTTCTCTTTGGGAGGAACGAGGCTGGATAGGATCAGGAATGAGTACATCAGAGGGACAGCACATGTGAGAGGTTTATGAACAAAGTCAGGCTAGATTGATATGGTTTGGACATGTACAGTGGAGGGATAGTGAGTATATTGGTAGTAGGATGCTGAGGTTGAAATTACCAGGCCGAAGGCCTAGAGGAAGACCAAAGAGAAGATTCATGGATGTGGTGAAGGAGGACATGAAGGTAGTTGATGTAAGAGAAGAAGATGCAGAGGATAGGGTGAGATGGAGGCAGATGATTCGCTGTGGCGATCCCTGAAGGGAAAAGCCGAAAGGAAAAGAAGAAGAAGAAGATTACTCGACCAGATTGAGAAGTACTGCATGAGATTTTTCAAATTTCACCCTCATTTTTTTCAATCTTTAAAAGTAAATCGTATATAATATAGCACATGGCCTAATGATTAGAGAAGCAGATTTTAGACTGAAAAGTCCCTGGTTTGATTCCCGAACCAGAAGGAAAACCTATGGCGGTGGGGAGTGAGCAGCACCTTTCCGTCCTCCACATTTATGGCTGAAGTGCCCTTGAACGGGACGCCTAACCCCCAACTGCTCTCTGACCATCACAGTGTGCCCCAGCCTACTACTACTCTGTGTGTGTGTGTGTGTGTGTGTGTGTGTGTGTGTGTGTGTGCTCATTTTGGATGGGGTTAATGCAAAGGATATAATTTCCCTTGCGAGATTAATACAGTATAGCAAAATAATAAAAAAAAACAAAAACATTTATTTTTGGAATAATTCAGGAACCGTTTTCATTCTATCAATATTTAATAAATAGCAAAGCACCTGGCAAACTCCATATTAGCGACTCAACTAACAATTTTGCATTTCCAGAACGTTCTCTGAATGTTGGTTTTGGTTCAGAAAACACTCACAAAATGTTCTGTTGGAAAGTTTTTCTTTATGTTCTGGGTACGTTAGCAGGTAATGGCATGACATAACTTTTATAAAATTTTCTGAGAACTCAGCATTTTTATATATAAAATACTATCACTATTCTGTCCATATAATTATGATTACACTGGATGCAGTTGATGTTTTACTTTATTGGCATATCGGAAAATATACAGACAATAACAACTGAATGACACAACTGATTTATTACCGATTGAAATATCTCTGAAATTCATCGTTCATGCTCTGTAATCACTTAATCCTTATTAGGATTGTGGCGAGGCTGGCGCGCATCCCAGCCAACTCTGGGCGAGGGCAGAGTACACCCTGGACAGCTTGCCAGGTGGAAACACGCTTGGAAACACGTACTCTTGTCGAAAGTAAGCAATGGTTCTTTTATATGAACCTCCCACCATGGACAGTGAGAGACATGGCGGGTATTTGATAACCAGTAAGCTGCATTATGGGAGGAATGCTGGCGGATTCAAGATGGCGGCCGTGAGGCTCGCCCCGGTACAAGCTCTGCTTCTATGTCTTGCACTTTTGTCAATGTTTTATGTTAAAAAGTCGGAATGTCTTCTCACATACACTCGTTGGGAGTTACTATCCCTTAGAGCTAACTCAGCAGCGACTGTTTCATCCATGATCTCATCGCTACCTGCGGAAATTCTAGACATGAACAACTCATCTGGATATCCGACCTCCTGAGACGCATGGCGAGACAGGCGGAAGCGACGAGCCGGCGTCCTTTCCAGGTTCAGGAAGCGGCCGTACCGGCCACCTTTACCGGCTCTGCTGCTGACAAACGTGAGATCTATCAGAAATAAAATTGACGAACTCGTCCTTCTTCTTCAAAATAAGAAGGATTACAAAGACTGTTCTGCCATCTGCCTGACCTAGACCTGGCTCGACCACACCGTGCCAGACCAGGCGGTAACCCCGCCCGGCTTCTCACTCTACCGTGCCGACAGGTCAGTCAAGCTATCTACAAAAACTAAAGGTGGTGGAATTTGTTTCTTGATTAACCAACGCTGGTGTAGCAACACGACTGTATTAAACACTACTTGTTCACCACAATTGGAATACATCAGCGTGAAATGCAGACCCGCCTACCTCCCGAGAGAATTTGACTCCGTTATACTGATTGGCGTTTACATCCCGCCATCGGCTAACGCCAACTTCGCCATCACGGAGCTTGCAACCTACATATCAACCGTTGAAAACTCTCATCCCGATGCAGTAGTCACTGTGCTCGGTGACTTTAATCATACCAACTTGTCCACTGAACTCCCCAACTATATTCAACAGGTCACATGTCCTAGCAGAGGCACGAACACACTGGACCATTGCTACGTCACCATCAGCGATGCTTACCGAGCTTTCCCAAGGGTTCCGCTCGGAACGTCCGACCACGCCATGCTGCTCCTCATCCTGAAATACAAACAAAAACTTAAATCCACAAACTCCACATCCAAAACAGTTAAGTCCTGGTCCAAGGCAGCCGTTGAGACTTTGAGAGGCTGCTTTGAATGCACTGATTGGGATGTATTCAGTGCAGGTGAGAACTGCCTCGACGTGCTCACGGACGTGGTGACGTCATACATCAACTTCTGCGTGGATCTGTGTATCCCAACAAAAACTGTGGAGGCATACGGTAATAACAAACCTTGGTTTACAAAAGATATCTTACTCATACGCAAGAAAAAGAACTCTGCTTTCCTCAGCGGAGACAAGGAGTCATACACCACTGCCAAATATCAATTGAGGTCTGCAATCAGGAAAGCTAAATCAAACTATGCAATAAAGCTGGAACATCAGATCACATCAAACAATACCCGATATGTATGGAAAAAACTAAAGGACATGACTGATTACAAAAAAAAAACCCTCCATTTCATCTGACATTGATATGGACCTTCCAAACACACTCAATGAGTTCTATGGGAGGTTTGAACAGTCCCCAGTCCCCCCCTATCCCCTCCCTCACCCCCTCCCACACCCCTCATTTCACATCCAGGAGGAAGAGGTCAGGAACATCTTTAAGAAAAATAACAAGAGGAAAGCAGCTGGCCCAGACGGGATCACCCCTGCTGTTCTTAAGTACTGCGCAGCTCAACTGGCCCCAATATTCACCTCCATCTTTAATACGTCCCTCCGCCACTGTACAGTTCCATTATGTTTCAAGGTTTCATCCATAATCCCTGTCCCAAAATCATCAAAGATCTCATGTCTCAACGACTACAGACCAATCGCCCTAACATCCGTGGTCATGAAGTCGTTTGAACGCATCATCCTCAATCATCTGAAGGCATCCACTACCCCCCTGCTCGACCCTCATCAATTTGCTTACCGTGACAACAGGTCTGTTGAGGATGCCGTCAACCTAGCCCTCTACCACATCTTACAGCACCTTGAGTCTCCTAACAGCTATGCTCGTATCCTTTTCATTGACTTCAGTTCTGCTTTTAACACAATAAACCTGGTCAACCTCTTCAATAAACTGACGGACATGAACATTGACCCCTGTCTACGCCATTGGTTATGGAGCTTCCTATGGAAAAGGCAACAAAGGGTTAAGATGGGTAACCTCTCATCTCGACCTCTGACCCTCAGCACAGGTGTCCCCCAGGGTTGCGTCCTCTCACCATGGCTTTTTTCTCTGTACACAAACCATATGACATCCCATCACAGTCCAGTTTCCATTTTTAAGTATGCAGACGACACTACTATCATTGGACTCATAACTATGGATAATGAACACCAGTACCGCCAACAAGTAGCCCAAGCTGTCTCCTGGTGCCAAGAAAACAACCTCCAGCTCAACTCATCCAAAACACAAGAACTAATAATTGACTTCAGGCACACAGCCTCACTCAAAACTCCCATTCACATCTCTAATGAACCCATAGCCATAACTGACTCTTTCAAATTTCTCGGCACTCACATTAACAATACACTAAAATGGAACACTAACACAGATTACATTCACAAAAAAAGTCCACCAAAGACTGTTTTTCCTGAGACAGCTCAAGAAATTCAGAGTGAAAACAAATCTCCTCCTCCGTTTCTACTCATTGAGAGCACTCTCACTTCATCCATAACGGTTTGGTATGGCAGCCTAGACAGCAAATCACAGAAAAAACTACAGCGCATTGTCAATAAATTATCCAGGATCATTGGCTCCCCCCTTCCATCAGTCCAATCAATTTATCATAAACGCTCAATCTTAAGAGCACAAAAAATCACCTCTGATCCCTCCTACCCTGCCCATCATTTGTTTCAACCGCTGCCCTCTAGGAGGCGATACCGATCTCTACCCACCAGAACATCCCGTTTCAAAAACAGTTTTTTCCCTACAGTCATAAGGACTCTGAACTCTTTGCACTGAATGTACATTACAGCCTTGTCTGTCTTTTTGTTGTCTGTTATTACTGTAGTTGTTATGGATATGTTTGTAATCATTTGTTTTCATGTGTGCTGTCTTTGTTGTATGATGTGTGTTGTTAATGTCTTTTGTAACTTTGTCATAGCTGAGTGCTGTACCGACAGCAAATTCCACCAACTTGGTTGTGTGGTCATTAATAAATGAAATGAAAAAATGAAACTAGGGGGACAGCGACAACCCGTGGAGAGTGGGGCTTGAACCCCCAACCTTAGGATTAGTGATCCAGCGCCTTTACCATCAGGCCACCACTGCCAAGTCCATTTTCTTTTTGGTAAAGTGTTTCTCACCAAATTAAATAAATAAAATGCAATAAAAACAATAAAAAATAAAATAAAAACCCGTGCACTTTAATCAACCACATCTACCCCACTGACTGTGAACCATATCAACCCATCTACTCTGCCCTCAGATACATATACACTTGAATATAGGCCAGTCTACAAAATTGTTCCTTTCTTTTTCTTTTTATTGTATATTACTTTATACTATTTATGTATCTATTTATTTATTTACTTATATAATATATATGTATGTGTGTATGCATGTATGTATGTATATGTATTATTGTATTATATATGCATCTATTTTTGCACCCCCTACTGATGTATCTTATTATTTTAATGTCTAAGATGTGTAATATGAGGCAACAGCAAAATAATAACATCACTTTTTTTTTTTTTTTTGCAGACTGAAAATATTTCTGGAATCTTAAGTCCATTTTCCGTCTTTTAAAATGTTTTTCACTACACAAAGCTTTGCATATTTCATTTTTATATGGATTTTTTAAATACTTAAGCATATATGCATGCCAACTGGTTATACAATCATAAAATGAAAGTGAAATGTTGAAAGAAACTGATTATACAACCATAAATACTGTCAAAATATACTAATACAGTAGGCCCTTGACCATTCACGGTTAAGCACTGGCGCCCCCTCATACTCGCGAATAGGCAACAAAACCGGAATCTTCTCTCGCTTCTGGTAAGGAGCCTAAGCGCTTTAATTATTCATAAATATTATCACAGTACAAAATTAAAAAGTTTTTACTTCATCATTACTACATTTTACTGCATTCTTCTTCTTCATCTTATTATTATTATTATACTCGCGGATTAGCGGCAAACCCGGAAGTTACTGGCACATGATTCAAATTTAGCCAATGGCTGAGAGCTTTTGTTTCTCCCTCCTGCTGATTGGTTGCAGATGAAGTGTACACCTCTTTTTTTCTCCTTTTCACACAAGGTATCAACCTGATTGCTTGAATTGTGAATTCATGTTTTTTTCGTGTGTTTTAATGATTATTTAAGCGCCATGATGTCACTCAAATGCCCAGCATCTTCTCTAGCTTCTGGTAAGGAGCCTAAGCGCTTTATTTATTAATAAATATTATCATAGTACAAAATTAAAAAGTTTTTACTTAATCATTACTACATTTTAATAGGGGCAGTGGTGGTCTAGTGGTAGAGAGCGCTGGATTGCTGATCCTAAGGTTGGGGGTTTGAGTCCCCACAAGGTTGTCACTGCCCCCCCCCCCATCCCCCAACACACACAGTGCAGCTAACTGGATTATCAGAGGCGGGCCATGTCTCTAGAGGCCATGTCTATTATTGCATTGTAAGAATGTTAAAGGAATGTTCCTAATCAACATTATAAACGTTTGAATAATTTCGAGGGAATACTATGGGAATGTTTTGTTTTTCCTGGGCAGAACTTTCACATTACATTGAATTGAACATTAATCTTACATTAATTAGCTGTCTAATATTTGTAGAATGTGGGCATTGATGCCCGTCCTTGAATCTGTCCTTGGATTTTATAATTTGCTACAATTTAAAGCATAAACATTTTAACACTTGTCGCAAACATAACGCTTCATGAAGCCTGACATGTTTTCTTGCACCTTGTCATTAGGTAGAGCTGTTGGTGTGCATGTATAAGTATCTTGCAGAATCCCCTTGCCATCCTTTAAAAATGTGATGAAGACGCCTTAATGAACATTTGACAATTTATTTAGTCAGGGATGTAATTGCAGGATGATTGGATTGCCTGTCAGCTACTGCCAGAGCAGACATCTGCAAATGAATGTGAACCTTAGTAGTATATTTACTTTACCTAAAAGGATATAGTTTAAAAATAAGATTTCTTTTTTTCTTCTTCTAAGGATGACATAGTTGACTACTAGTTCCCTCTGGTGATGACAAAAGGTTTTGCAGTTTAGGGACATATTGTACAGTTCTGTCATGACAGATACACTATTTATTCTGATGTCATCATTTTCAAATCACCAACACTGTAAAAGATTTGGAAGTTAACTGAAGCATTACAATCAGCTTGAGGGTTTTTTTTTTTTTTTTTTTTTTTTAAATCTTAGGAGCTCAGGATTTCCCGGAAATTCCCGGCTCAGGATTTTTAGTGTGGAGTTTGCCTGTCTTCATCGTATGTGTGGGTTTCCTCCAACAGTCCAAAAACATTCACAGTAGACTTATTGGCTGTTCCAAATCACCCCTAGGTGTGCGAGTGAGTTTGAATGGTTGTGTGAGTGTTCGCAGTGCAATGGCTTGTTGAGCTGTCCAGGGTATACCGTGGCCTTGCCCAGTTTCTGCTGAGTTGGGCACCAACCTCCCTGTGACTCTAATTAGAATTAAGTGGCTTAGAAAATGAACGAATGAATGAATGCACTTAGGAGGTAAGAGTCAATGATGATATGGCTGATTGCCTTTTGTCACAGGTTCCACTGATGCCTGTCTTCCTTCTTGTTATCACTTAAGTTATAATGTTAAAGTCAGTTTTCTTGGTGTCCCTACTTGTGCTGAGCACTGATAAATATTGATCTTGACCATGACATCAATTTGAGCATTGTGTTACGGTCTGTGCTTGCTGGCAGGGTGTTAACTCTCTCTCTCTCTCTCTCTCTCTCTCTCTCCCTATACACTGTAGGCACTGGCGAGGGGCGTGGCTGTTACCTGCAGGCAATTACAGAAGAGCGCACCTGAAGTCACTCAGCAACCAGCGAACTATAAAGCGGAGCGGCGTGTTTCCCTCCGGCGTCAGAAGATTGTCCTTTCAATGTGATTCCGTTCCCCGTGATCTCTCTGACTCCTGGTATCCTGCTTCATGCTCAACCAGTTTTCCGTTAAAATTTATTTCCAGTGATTTTGGTTTTCCCAGTGCTAAAATAAAGTCGTCGAGTCTTCGTATATGGTCTCCTGCATCTTTGGTTCCGACTCATATGCTCCCACCGTCACACATTCGTCAAAACCCCAATCTCTCTCTCTCTCTCTCTCTCTCTCTCTCTGTTTTTGTTGTGCTACACGTGCTACTTCTGAGATACCGTTGACCCGGACCACTACTGGTAGTTTATCCTGATGTGCTAATGCTGGTGGAGTTTTCTTGCACCTGCTGATGATGTTCTACATGGACCTAATTATTCAACCAGAGACTGTGGCGATGACTTTAAATTATTTTACTAAAATTATTTATGTAAACAACCAGACTTCATGTTAAACTATACTGAATTTCCAGCTGGTTTGTGTTTTTTCTGGTGTCATCCAAATAAGGATAGGTTTCCCCTTTGAGTCTGGTTTCCCCCAAGGTTTCTTCCTCATGCTGTCTGATATAGTTTTTACTTGCCACCACAACTGAACCGAATCGATTCAATTTATAAACTAAAATGTGAAAAACTTGCTTTCTTGCTACTTCACAACCACAGACATGGTGATTAAAGTGCGAAACATAGTCCTAGTAAATTAATTAACAATAAACAGCACTTATTTTCTCAATAACTTTTAAAATTCATTTGGTTTCAGTCACCAATTTATTGTGAGGTTTGTGGTGGATCTCACTGAGATCGAGTTGTAAGGCCCATGTGCAAGGCGAGAAATACAACCTGAAGGGACCAAACTCCAAAACTTTATTAATACTACAAGACTCATTATTCACAATCAAATCATCTCATATTGAGAGATAACGTGGACAGTCATATCAGAGGACGGCTAGATAGGGGACAAAAAAAAAAAAACCCAACCAACCAACCAAAAAAAAAACCAACAACAGGATTTAGAGACCAAGTGCAACTTCTAATGCTTCTGGTTTCATCTCCGTCTAAGCTTCATGGAATCACCGGGATGCAAACTACTGCAATCAGTAGCAGATATTGGGGCATGTCCAGATGGCAAACTAACCACCCCATTCATTTTCCTTTCTTAATCTTCTATCATGATGAGACCCTTTCAATCTCTTTAGTGGTGGTGTGCATTGCTCTTTGCCTTCAGGGCAGTGTCAGGGCTTGGTGGTCGGGATTCTGGGCTTTGCTTGTCAGACTTTAAATCCTGATAATGCTAAGCTGTAACTATTGGTCCTTGGAAATTACATTCAAACTCATTAATAGCTTAGTGTAAGTGTACCCCGCCCTCGCCTAGAGTTGGCTGAGATGGTCGCCAGCTTCTCCCTGAGCCTAATTAGAATTAAGTGGTTCAGAAAATGAATGAATGTATTTACATTTTTTTAGAAGGTGCCAGTGATACCTTACCGCAACTCTTGAATGGTTGAGTTCTATACTACGTTTCACCAATTGATTGAAGAAGCACCGTCATCATACATCTCTTAATGCCTTTGGGCAGAAAATAATGTTATGTATCCCACTGTCAGGACAAAGGAATCAACAAAGCTTTCTAAAGCATAACCCAAGACACCTTTCAAACTTGTCCCATTTCATCAAGCCTCCTGTAACATTACCATCCTACAGGCTCAATTTCATCTCCACTGCTGCTCTCACCTCCTCATAAATTAGGCAGCACTGCCCTTTTTTTTTTTGAAGGGGAGCTGAAATAAAGCTCTTTCTTGGCTGACCATGCACTCCCACCAAGCTGTTGTGAAGTAGCTTCAATTCGTCCAGCAAGGCAGCTTCTTTTACATTGCATTTTCTCCCTTCTCAGTTCCAAATTTCCCACCTTCAGATTACTTGCTTGTTTGTACTCTCACACTTCTTTATCTTTCATCAACATAAATTCCTCTTCCAAGGATGTGAGTGGGTGTTGCGGCCTATTGTTGTCCCAGCACACCGTGATGCTGCTTAGGTTCTTTGGCAATATTTCCCATCATCCGAGTTGGTTGCTATAACTTCCTACTCCCAAGTCTATTCAGAAAGTGGACTTGCATAGCAAAAGTGGAAATAATAAATATCATGCTGGCACAACAATACTTTGAACTTTTCCAGTAATCTAAACTACTCATACTCTGTTGGATAAGCAGTATAAATAGGATGGTTAGATTTCATATTTTAGAAATACTTAATGTATGCAACATGCCTCAGGGTGCTTTTGAACACCACACACATATATATAGTCTTTACAGGCTCTCCATTGAAGACTAGAGTGATTATTTCCTCAGTGCTGATGCACAATGTTGTGGTTAGGATGTCCACCTCACAGCAAGAATGTACTGGTTTCATGTCCTGGGGTCTGGTATTTCTGTGTGGTGTTTACAAGCTCTCCCTGTGATTGTGTGGGTTTCTTCTGGGCACTCCGGTTTCTTCCCACCATCAAAGGGCTTTGCAGCCTACTCTTGTCAAAAGTCAGCAATGGTTCTTTTACATGCCTCACACCATAGACAGTGAGAGACATGGCCAGTCTTTGATAACCCAGTTAGCTGCACTTGTGGAGAGTGGGACTCGAACCCCCAACCTTTGGATCAGCGATACGGCGCCTTATTCCACTAGACCACCACTGCCCGATCACCAAATTATGATTTCTAATTTAAAAAAAAATCTTCACAGGTTTCAGGAAGCTTCTTTCAAACCCCCACTCAAAACATTGATTTTTGAGTTATTTTGGATGATATGTTTGGCTTCCTCCTCTCATTTATGGTTTCCCCAGCTTTTCCCCAGGGCCACTGTTTCTAAACCATACAACATCGCTGGCCTCAATACAATCTTGTACACTTTTCCTTTCACCCCATGCTCGCCACTCTATAGGTATAAAAATGCATGTGTGTGTATGTGTGTGTATATATATATATATATATATATATATATATATATATATATATATATATATGTGTGTGTGTGTGTGTGTGTGTGTGTGTGTGTGTGTGTGTGTGTGTAAAACGTGTGATTCGTTCCAAGGCTCCCAAGACTACCCCATAAACCCTTTAAAAATTATAAAAGTACAGTAGGCCCTTGACTATTCGCTGTTTTGCATTTGTGGTTTGAGTATTCACGGACTGCCACGTGTGATTCAAATTCAGCCAATGGCTGTCCTCCTTCCTGCTGATTGGTTGAGGTGATGTAACGCCCCTTTTCCCTCATTCGCGCACAAGTTGGCATTGAGCCTTTTTTAGTGTGTTTTAATTACCAGTTAAGTTCTATGATGTCACTCAAACGCCTGCTTAAGCACCAGAAAAAGGTAATGAAGTTGAATGTCTCTTCTGAAGAAATAAGAGTTTCTCTGGAAGAAACGACAGTTTCCTCTGAAGTCACGTCATTGCTGAAGAGGAATACAGTAATCCTTTGAACTGTTGTAAAAAACTCCACTATTAAAGTCTTTTTTTTAAATTATTATTCCAGTACATGACCTAAGGTAATGTTTAAAATGTTTGCGTGTTATATTTTATTTACTGTGGTGTAGCATGTTTCTCATTGTGTTTTGTTTATCAAATTTATTACATTTCTTGTTCTTTTATGTCCTTTTTGTTGTGGTCTGTGTTTTGAGGGATTTTGATTTTGGCGCTGTGCCTCTCACTAACTGTTTATTTCCTGAGGGGCGTGGCTGAGCTGCTGGGAGCACACACATCTGAATTCACTATTCTCATTTACTCCCAATAAACAAAAGCATGCTCAGCTCTGCGCCAGAGGATTAACTCACATCAACATCACCGCTTCTTTGGTTTGTAACGTCTCTTACTCTATCACTCTAAAACTCTGTTTTGTACTTCGGCTCCCGTTGGGGGGCGTGGCCAAGCTGCTCGGACTTAATGCAGTTAATACCTGAATTCAGTCGTGTCATGCCTAATGCAATACAGTCCGTTCCTCTAGTGGGCATTTTTGAAACTACAGTGCTGTATGTTTATAAAGAGAATGCACTGAAAGGTGTTTTATCCGTATTGCTGTATAATGTTTATATTTTAGCATCAATAAATATAACAGTAAAAATTGAAAAGTTTTTGTTAATCATTACTATATTTTACTACATTAATACTGTATTAATGAGTAAGACTGTCTATAGAATGTGTTTAAGAAGCATATTTTAGCCATACATAGTATTTTACTTACAGCTGCTCATTCGCGCATGTGACGTCATACATGGGGTTTTACTTCCGGGTACAGAACTCGCGGATTATCTCTGTACACCAATTTTGTATGAAATATGTGTTAAAAGTAGAAGAAAATTATTTATTAACCCATTTAAACATTTTATTAACACATGAAATCATTTTATTAACATATTTATCAATTAAACCATTGTTAAACATTTTTTATTGAAGCACATACACACACACACACACACACACACACACTGTCTCTCTCTCTCTCTCTCTCTCTCTCTCTCTCACTCACACATACACACACACACACACAGGCAAACACACATTTGTGGTGCCTCGCCAAATGCGGGCTCCGCCCACACTCTCCCTGCTTGACAGATCGGAGGTCCAGACTCAACATTAACTTGTTTCCTTTTGGATCAGAGGTCTGGATGAGCCGCGTTTTGCTCACATTCGGCGGAGCGTGCCACATTCATTAAACATTTACTGAATAAAACAACTTTAAAAATGAAAAATAAGCTGCAATGTGCACTCTCGAAAGAGAGTTAAAGAACACCTGCCTCCTTTCATCTCTGACTGACTCTGTACCAGTCCTGTGTCTGTCAAAGCAAGTGTGTCACATCTCTACTCAAATCGGCCATAAAAACTGTTTTATTCCTTATTGTTTCACTTGGTTGTCTAGTCATGTAAACCCATAATCATTACCAATGAGCCGTGTTTATAAGATTATAAGATGAGCCCTCTCAAATAAACTCACAAAACAGCAATACAACTCATCTTTATGCGTGTGACAAACAGGCATAGGTAACCTACTATGGAGATTTAGAACATCTCTTATGAACCAATTTTTTCATTAACCAAACAATATTAAACATTTGTGACGCACTCCGCCAAGTGTGGGAGGCTTCGCAGCCGACAACGGAGCTTTTGGGGCTTGTCCGGACTTCCGAAACGTCAAGCAAGCAAGCGTGCTTTGAACACTTGTTTCGTACTCAACATTCACCTGTTTGCTTGAGGGATCGGAGGTTCAGATGAGCCGCGTTTTGCCTACATTCGGCAGAGCGTGGTCTAGTGGATAGGGCACAGGATCGCTGATCCTAAGGTTGGGGGTTCGAGTCCCCACAGGTTTGTCACTGTCCCCCCAGTGCGGCTAACTGAGTTATCAAAGGCAGGCCATGTATCTCACTGTCTATGGTGAGAGGCATGTAAAAGAACCATTGCTGACTTTCGTAAAGAGTAGGCTGCAAAGCCGTCAGCGTGTTTGTGTCCCTTGCTAAAAGGGTTGTGACAGGAAGGGCATCCGACATAAAAACCTCTGCCAAATCAAATGTGTGAATCAGATGATTCGCTGTGGCGACTCCCAAGAAAAGGGAAAAAGTCGAAAGGAAGAAAGAAAGAAAGAAATATATATATTACTGCAGACACATGTAAAGGAATGGCGTAGAGCAAAGATACCTTATATTTACATATAAATAATGACAATAAATTAAAGGTCCTATATAAAAAGGATATAAATTGCAATACGCAGTAATAAATGAAACTAATTCAGTATTAGATGTGATGATGACTTTTTGTTTAAAAATAGAAGAGCATCAGGTTCAGTTTGTGCAGTATTACATGTACAGTATCTACCGGGTTGCTTACAGAACCAGCCACAGATCTCCTGGAAACATTGACTGTTCTTCATTTGCATATAAATTGCAGCAGCCTTCATTATATTTTTATCTGAAAAGTCGTCTCATACGCAATACACCGCTTTCATTATTGACACACCGTACAACGTTTTTAATGCAACATTTCATTTTGTGCTGAAGAACTAATGTTTGGAAAGTGTTTTGAGTACTAACTTTCAAATATATAAATAGAAACCACCTAGAGCAAAGTTTACCCAAGGCTCTGCGATGGCCTGGCGAGCTGTCCAGAATGTACCCCGCCCTTGCCCAGGGTCGCCTGAGATGGACGCCAGCCTCCCAACGACCCTAACTAGAATTAGGTGGTTCAGAAAATGAATGAATATACAGTGTGTGTATGTGTGTGTGTGTGTGTGTGTGTGTGTG
This sequence comes from Plotosus lineatus, assembly GCA_024760905.1. Classification (NCBI taxonomy): domain Eukaryota; kingdom Metazoa; phylum Chordata; class Actinopteri; order Siluriformes; family Plotosidae; genus Plotosus; species Plotosus lineatus. Next base: position 42,707,733 of record CM045737.1, on the reverse strand, counting down.
TGTATTCAAACCGGATTCCAAAAAAATTGGGACACTATACAAATTGTGACTAAAAACTGAATGCAATGATGTGGAAGTGCCAAGTTTCAATATTTTATTCGGAATAGAACATAGATGACAGGGTCAACAGTTTAAACTGAGAAAATGTATCATTTTAAGGGAAAAATATGTTGATTTTAAATTTCATGGTGTCAACAAATCTCAAAAAGGTTGGGACAGGTAGCAATAAGAGGCTGTAAAAGTCAATTGCACTTATAACAAACAGCTGGAAGACCCAATTACCACTAATGAGGTCCATTAGCAACATGACTGAGTATAAAAAGAGCTTCTCAGAGTGGCAGTGTCTCTCAGAAGTGAAGATGGGAAGAGGATCACCAATACCCCCAATGTTGCGCAGAAAGATAATGGAGCAATATCAGAAAGGTTAGATATTTTCTCAGTGAAAAATTGCAAATAGTTTGAAGTTACATCATCTACTGTGCATAACATCATCCAAAGATTCAGAGAATCTGGAACAATCTCTGTGCATAAGGGTCAAGGCTGACAAACCATACTGGATGCCCGTAATCTTTGGGCCCTTAAACGGAATTGCACCACAAACAGGAAAGCTACTGTCAGGGAAATCACAGAATGGGCTCAGCAATATTTCCAGAAACCATTTCAAAACAGGACTCAGAAGCGCAGGCGTTTTCTCTGGGCCAGGGGTCATTTAAAATGGAGTGCGGCAAAGTGGAAAACTGTTCTGTGGTCAGACGAATTACGATTCGAAGTTCTTTATGGAAAACTGGGACACCATGTCATCTGGACTAAGGGGGACAAGGACAACCCAAGTTGTTATCAGCACTCAGTTGAGAAGCCTGCATCTGTGATGGTATGGGGTTGCATGAGTGTGTGTGGCATGGGCAGCTTGCACATCTGGAAAGTCACAGTCAATGCAGAAATGTATATTCAGGTACTGGAACAACATGTGCTCCCATACAGACGTCGTCTTTTTCAGAGAAGACATTGCATTTTTCAACATGATAATTCCAGACCACATGCAGCATTAATTACAACATCATGGCTGTGTAGGAAAAGGATCCGGGTATTGAAATGGTGAGCAATGGAAAGCCTAAGACAGTTGAACAGATCGATGCCTGTATTAGACAAGAATAGGACAGCATTCCTATTTCTAAATTTGAGAAACTTGTCTCCTCGGTTTCCAGACGTTTTTCAGACTGTTGTAAGAAGAGGGGATACCTCACAGTGGTGAAAATGGCCTTGCTCCAACTTTTTTGAGATTTGTTGAAACAATTGAAGCAATACAATTTAAAATCAACATATTTTTCCATTAAAATTATACATTTCCTCCGTTTAAACTTTTGACCCTGTCATCTATGTTCTCTTCAGAATAAAATATTGAAATTTGGCTCTTTCACATCATTGCATTCAGTTTCTATTCACAATTTGAATAGTGTCCCAAGTTTTTTGAAATCAGGTTTGGTTTGTGTGTGTGTGTGTGTGTGTGAGTGTGTGTATGTATGTATGTATATATATATATATATATATATATATATATATATATATATATATATATATATATATATATATATATAAATATAAATATCTACAGGCGGCCCCTCTACTTACGAAGACCTCTGAATACGAAAAATCCAGGTTACGAAAAACATTTTCATAAATTTTCGTCCTCTGTATATGAAACAACCTCTTCTTATGAAAAGTGCTAAACACGCCATTCAAAAATTCAAACGTAACATTCAAACAATGCGCGAGTTGCTCTCTCATTGGCTGTCTCCCAACATCCCGCCCCGCTGGCTTCCACTGGCCAGGAGGGAGCTGAACTGTACCCATTCCTGTACCTGTATACATTCCTGTTTGTCACACGCGTGAAGGGAAGTTGAACAGGACTGTTGGCTCGTGAGTTTTTTTGAGAGGGATCATTGCAGCGTTATATTTCGTTATCCATCATGAGCCCCAAGAAAGTGATTCCCGGTGACAGCGAAAAGACGTGGGCTCTGTTACCAATCAAAGTGAAGCAGGAGATAATAAAAAAATACGAAAGTGGGATGTGGTTGAGCGAAATCGCAAAGGAGTATGGCCGAAACCCCTCTACAATTGGGATGATATTGAAGCAGACCTGAAAAGCCGAGATACAGCGATTATTTCGGAAAAAGCAACTGCCATATTAAGGACCTCGTGAAGGAGGTTGGGGGTGAGGGTTCTTCAGACCAGCAACCCCCGGACTTTAAAGCATCGCATGGGTGGTTTGAGAGATTTAAAAAAAGGTAAATAAATTTGTTTTACTTCTCACACATATTTCATACAAAATTTGTGTACTTTTATCATTTTTGAAAGGTTTATGGGGTAGTCTTGGGAGCCTTGGAACGAATCACATGTTTTACATTTAAAATGCCCCTCTACTTACGAAAACTCCAGTTTACGAAAAAGGCACTGGAACGGATTAATTTCTTAATATATATATATATATATATATATATACACATTTCTTTCTTTCAGCTTTTTCCCTTTTCTCGGGAGTCTTCACAGCGAATTATCTGATTCGCACATTTGATTTGGCAGAGGTTTTTACGTCGGATGCCCTTCTTGTCACAACCCCTTTAGCAAGGGACAGAAACACGCTGATGGCTTTGCAGCCTACACTTGACGAAAGTCTGCAATGGTTCTTTTACATGCCTCACACCATAGACAGTGAGAGACATGCCCCGCCTTTGATAACCCAGTTAGCCGCACTGGGGGGACAGTGACAAACCTGTGGGGACTCGAACCCCCAACCTTATGATCAGCGATCCTGTGCCCTATCCACTAGACCACCACTGCCCCATATATATATATATATATATATATATATATATATATATATATATA
>CM045737.1:42669847-42697347 GCA_024760905.1 Plotosus lineatus | reverse complement strand
TCTTCACATAGATGAATATAATTAATTACAGTATTCATAATAACAACATATAATTAAAGTTAATTTGAGCAAATTTGTAATTTCGGAGGTGTGTATCGACCTGGTATCCCTTTGCATTAATTGGTACCCAAGAAGTAGCTCTCCGTTTCAAAACGGTTGGTGACCCCTGCCATAGACAGTGAGAAACATGGCCGGCCTTTGATAACCCAGTTAGCTGCACTGGGTGGGGGTGGGGTGGGAGTGGGAGTGGGGGCAGTGATAACCTTGTGGAGGAAGAGTGGGACTCAAACCCCCAACCTTAGGATCAACGATCCCGCGCCCTCGATACCACAAGGCCACCACTGCCCCGAAATTATTTCGTATAAATCTAATATTTGCCAAATCATTAAAATGCATATTTAAAATAACCACATTTTAAATTACTGCATCTTTTCTGAGCAATGTCTTAAAAAGTTAAAGCCGTTATTAGAGAAGTTGTGGAACTGGGATAATTACCTCTTGAGAAGAGGTTAATTGGAGTCAGAAGTTCCAGCCAATTTGAGCGTGGGTTTGAACTGTGTTCCCAGAGGGGGTGAAAAATACAACTTTTCTGCTACCTGCCCCGTATTAGACGATTGTGTTAAACGGAAAAAAAACGACAAAATCAAAAGATACTTCGCACGACTTCAGAAAACTGTCTCTGAAGCCCCGAAGACTGAAAAGTCCATTAAAGTGTTTCAGATGTGTTTCAGTTACTCAGCAGCCAGGCTAAAAACAGAACCAAATTTAGCGCCGTAACCAAACACTCACATACGCACTCACCTATTTGTCTAACTGCTTAATCCGAGTAGGGTCGCAGGGAGGCTGGAGCCTATCTTAGCCAACACTGAGTGAAGATTGTGTACAAACTGAATAGCTTTCCAACACCCCTCCCCCCCCACATTCCCACTGACACCCCGGGCCATGTTTGTAACAGCCATTTAGCCTAACCTGCATGTCCTTGGACTGTTGGAGGAAACCGTAGTACCTGGAGAAAACCCTTGTAAACACAGGGAGGACATGCAAACTTCACACATGAACCCGGGCCCTTCTTGCTGTGAGACGTACATACTAACCACTGCGGCAGCGTATCGACCATTACTGGACAGTGAAAGCATAAATGATGTTGACAGCTCAGGATGCGCAGACACGAATGATTACACTAGAGTGTTTTTTCATTATATCCATATCATATTACAATAATATTTGTCGGACAAACTATAGTTTTGCTATTGATTTTTTAAATAAATTACCGCTCATAAACATCAAAATGTCTGTGAAGGATCGTGGAGGGAGCATATCGAATCTGCATTGTTATTTTTCGGGTCTGGTTAGTTTACAGTCATCGATTCATGCATTTTTTAATTTTCTCACTGGGCAGCATGTCGGTGTCGTGGTGAGAACATCTGCCTCATACTAAGAAGGTCCTGGGTTTGAGTGCGGTACCTAACATGGGGATAAAGCCGTATTTGCGTGGCTTCTTCTGAGTGCCCCCCCCCCCCCCCCCCACAATGCGAATGCATGTACACTAATCCGATTGGCTGTTCCAAAAATTTGCCACTAGGGGTGAGGGTAATTGTGAATGATGGCGTGTGTGTTGGTGCTGAGATGGACTGGTGGAGCTGCTCAGAGTGCATCCTGCCTTCACCCAGAGTCGGATGAGATAGGCTGCAGCCTTGCTGAGACTCTAAAGCAGTTCAGAAAACGAAAATGAAAATCGTCCAATCAAAATCAGCTGCAGACTATCAGGATTTTTCCAGCGTTTAATTGAATAGAAATAGTACTGCATGTTCTTTAGATGTTTTAATTATAAAATAGTGGAATATTTATTATAAATATGAATATAACTGCCTGAGAAATGAGCCAAATTCCATCCTTGTCTCAGCGCAAGAATGATTAAAAGCTGGTGAATATACTTTTCTGTTGTAGTGGATTTAAACCGACGGAATCTTACAATACATACCAAATACTACACATTACGCTGTGTGTTGCTTACATTTCGCTGTAATATCCGCAGTTTTGCTTCTTTCCACACCCATATTGGATTGGGATTTTTATATGTTTGTCATTTTAATTATAGTTTACAAAGCAATGACTTTAGACGACTACTTTATTAAAATTGGCTTTAAGAAATAAATACTAGCTATTATGTTTATAAAAACCCTGAAGAGCTGCAGAAGAATTGCATGTTGTGTGTAATACGTCTCTTTTGTGAATAATTATTTATTTTAGTCTTATTTTAATGGCGATTATCGTCATGTTTTGCAGGGCGTATAATGACTTCCGCTAAACTTGCGCACACATTGATAAGTTGACGCAACCATTTACTCTCGCACCGAGAGGCAATTTGGATTTGGCTAACGTGCATGTCGTTGGACTGTGGGAGAAAACCCATTCAACCACCGGGAGAACATGCAAAGTCCACACAGAAACCCCTGAGCCAGGGACTTGAACCCATGACCGTCTTTCTGTGAGGCGAACCTGCTAACCACAATAAGCTAGCCAATGAAATAGACATACAGTACTATAAGGATTATGCAATAAGGACTTTTATTTTGAAAGGAAGGTTTTTTCGATTCTTAAATTGCGCTTGACCAATTGGTATTTGCTCTGGAAATATGAGCTGTGTATATGTAAACATTAAGACCAATTTTTTCCCCGGAGGTGGATGACTGACAGTTTGCAAATTTGCAATACATGGGTGCAGAATAAATACCTGCATGGTGAGTGAAGGTGAGGGCAGCGCCGTGTAGGACTCGCTCCATTGCGAGACTCTTGATAAACCACCTAGCTTGCTCCAAAATAAGTGGCTACCTCTGATGGACTTGGATTCGTTTGAATTAATTTTTCAAATTTCTGAACCATTTAATCTGAAGTGGTGCAGTGGTGGCCTGGTGGTAAGGGGCTGGCTCACTGATCCCAATGTTGGCGGGTTCAAGTCTCAATCTCCACAGGTTGTTCCACCCCCCCCCCCCCCCCCCAGTGCTGCTAACTGGGTTATCAGAGGTCAGCCATGTCTCTCACTGTCTATGGTGAGAGGCTTGTCTTTCGTCATGAGTCAGCGTGTTTCTGCCCTGTGATGGCCTGCCAAGCCTCATCGCGATCGTAATTAGGATTAAGCTGTTCAGGAAATGAATGAATGAATGAAAACGTTTAATTTGAATTTGGGTCACAGGGAGTGCAGCACCCATCCCAACCAACTCTGGGCAAGGTAGCACAGTAGAGCAGAGTTCACCCTGGACAGCTTGCCAGGCCATTTCAGGGTAGAAACACGACTGTATTATAAAAGAGCACGGAAAGGAACCATTGAATGACAGCATGCCTCTGACCACAGACTGTCAGAGACATGGCCAGCCTTGGTTAACCCAGTTAACTGCACTGGAGGCAGCAATAACAACTTGGTGATAACCCCCCCCAGGCCTTCAGATCAGTAAGCCAGCACCCTACCACCGGGCCACCACTGCCCCACTCTGAAATTGTGGCCATTAAATTTGTTCGATAGCTGAATCTGGTCTGCCAACTGAACCATTACATTCGGCCAGTTATGCATGTTCAGTGTGATGCTGCTCTCACCCCCGTGTGCAAACAGATATCCTCCTGCCCAATGTTTTGGGTGGAAAATGATCAATTAGCCTCAGGTGGCTGCGAGTTGAATTATAATTACATGCTCGTTATTACATGCTTTTTATAAGGATTTTATTTAAGGGTGATAGAACATGTTGTTTCGATCCAGGCCGGACTTAAATGTCAATAAAATATTGATTCATTCTAAAGCTTTAATTTAAACTTGAAAGTTCCATATTTAAATTTGGAATATAATAGGAAAAAAATTGTTTCTCCTTTATTCATTCAAGTTTGAGGTGTTTTCTATTTATATTTTTTATATTCAATTTTCTCTTTTCATTTCCCCGTCATTTTTTAAACATCTCTCAAGCAGGTGAAGTTTAACCTTCAGTTTATGTGTTTGTTAGAAACATTATTCAAAAAGGTTCTGTGCGAATGATCAAATTCTGGATTTGGGAATTTTTAAAAGGATTCTTTAACAGTGAGATTTTTTTTTTTTTTTTTTTTTACATTTTCATCGGTATGGGGGATTACTGGGCTCAACTGAGGTTTGCATGTCTTAAATGTTTATGTTTTGTTCCCTTATTATATTTCACATTATATTATTTCTACAATTTAATGATTCAATTACATTTGATAATTTCTCTAACAGTTTTTCATGTTGTTTTTTAAAATATATTTTATACATCCTTAATTAAACAATTGGCCAGAAGTTAAAAATATGTTCACTCATGAGTATGTAACTCAAAATATATAAAAAAGGAACTTGACTACTATGGTGTTCTGGTTTTAGAAATACACACACACACACACACACACACACACACACACACACACACACACACACACACACACACACAGTCACTCACTGACTCATCTCTCTCTCTCTCTCTCTCTCTCTCTCTCTCTCTCTCTCTCTCTCTCTCTCTCTCACACACACACACACACACACACACACACACACACACAGTCACTCACTCACTCACTCACTCTCTCTCTCTCTCTCTCTCTCTCTCACACACACACACACACACACACACACACACACACACACACACACACTCACTCACTCACTCACTCACTCTCTCTCTCTCTCTCTCTCTCTCTCTCACACACACACACACACACACACACACACACACACACACACACACACACACACACACTCTCTCTCTTTGTATATCTGCATTTTACTCAGTAAGTTTCACTTGAACAGTGTGTACATGTTTAAATAAAAAAAATTGAAGATTTTTCTCAGAGAAATTCAGCTCTCATCAAGTTTGCGAGTTTGAAGCCAGCAGTATCCTTCAAATCATGCTTAATATTGTCATGGCAGCGACAATGAGATATTTTTCAGTCAACAGAGACGCAGATAAATATCCCTTTGTCCAGATATTCTGCAGGAAATGACATTTCCTGTATTTTAATGACTTTTTATTTAAAATGTTTTTTTTTTTTTAAAGATCATTATATCGGAGGTGAATAAGCAAATTACACATGAGTGAAGTGGTAGTAGCACTGGTTCTGATTTAAAGGTTTTCTGAGAGCGCAGTGAAAATGACAAATGACATGAAAAAAAAAGTAATGAAATTCTGACCAATTTTAATGTTGTACTCCATCCATTCATGGGAGGAAAATAAATTGAGAACACCTACGAGATTTTGCTTCAGCATCTTGTGATCATCACTCATAGTTTTGAGCTGATTCATGAGAACTCCTGTGAGAGAAACTCTGAACAAGAGAGACACGAATGTGCTAAATATATATATATATTGCGTGATGGTTCGGTTCCAGCCCTTTCTGCAGATTTCGAGTTATTGATACGGTTTTTAAACCCGATATATGATATTCCATCTGCTAAAATATGTCTCTGAAACACACTCTATAGAAAGTTCCTGACTAATACAGTAATAGTGCAGTAAAATGTAGTAATTATTAAGTAAAAACTTTTAAATTTTGTACTGTGATAATATTTATGAATAAATAAAGTGCTTATGTTCCTTACCAGAAGCTAGAGAAGCTGCAGGGCGTTTGAGTGACATCATAGCGCTTAAATAATCATTAAAAACACACAAAAACAATGTACTTTGCATTTCAAGCAATCATGTTGATAACTTAGCCGTCAGCGTGTTTCTGTTCCTTGCTAAAGGGTTGTGACAGGATGCCCATCCGACGTAAAAAACCCATGCCAAATCAAATGTGCGAATCAGATGATTCGCTGTGGCGACTCTCGAGAGCGGGAAAAAGCCGAAAAGAAAAGAAGAAAGAAGACGTTGATAACTTGTTTGCGAAGGAGGAAAAAAAAAGAGGTGTACACATCATCTGTAACCAATCAGCAGGAGGGAGAAACAAAAGCTCTCAGCCATTGGCTAAATTTGAATCATGTGCCAGTTACTTCCGGGTTTGTCAGAAATCCGCGAGTATGCAGGGGCGCGAGCGCTGAACTGCGAATGGTCAAGGGCCTACTCTCTCTCTCTCTCTCTCTCTCTCTCTCTCTCTCTCTCTCTCTCTCTCTATATATATATATATATATATATATATATATATATATACCACACAAAAAAATACATAACTCTGCTGGAAACTTCTATGAGGTACTTATGGTCACATGCTCTGGGTAGTAACTGAAAGAACAAGCTTGGGGGTACAAGCGGCTGAAATGAGCTAACTTCGCAGGGTCGCGGGGCTCTCCCTTAGAGATAGGCTAATAAGCTTGGCCATCCGGGAGGAGTTTGGAGCAGAACCGCTTCTTTTTTGCATCAAGAGGAGCCAGTTGAAGTGGCTTTGGAATCTGATTAGAATGCCTACTGAACATCTCCCTGGTGTGCTGCTTCGGGCATGTCACACTGGGGTCGACCCAGAACATGCTGGAGTGGCTATATCTCTTGGCTTCCCTGGGAACTACTCTGTGATCCATCGGAAGAGCTGAAGGACGTGGCTGGAGAGAGAGAGAGAGAGCGAGAGAGCAAGAGAGAGAGCTGTCTGGACCTTACAACTTAGGCTGCTGCCCCTACGACCCGACCCCGGATCAAGCGTTGAAGATGAAGGTGATGATGAAGACTATAAGGGAAAGGCAGAAGACCATAACACCAATCAGATACTTTCCGATGGACTATTGGTTGTGATGGAAGACATTTTATATGAGTCACAAGTCTGTGATCAGCGAACACACATTTTCTCATTTCCTTTCTGTTTCTGTCTCTCAGAACTGGACGGAAGAGAAATGAAAGGCAGGCAAGAGGCTAAGCACAACAGACGAACAGACTGAGAGAGATGGAGCGATTGTCAGCGCTGTAGAAAACAAACAGTGCCTTTAAAGTGAAGGTGCCTGATGGATTGATGACTCGCTATAGCAGCTCGAGAAAGGCTTGAAGGGAAAACAATGGGATTGGCTATGACGTCAAGGTGTGAGGGCGGAACACTAGGCAGATGTAGAATGTGATCACAGCTGTATAATGCTGACCCATCTACAGACACAAACATGTTCAGATACTTCGATCAGAATGATTTCAACTTTTCTACAGTTGCAATTTAAAACGTGGGGTCGGTAGCATACTGGTTGTGGTTAGGGTGCTGTGCTCATGAGCGGGAGGTTGTGAGTTCAAATCCCAGTTAGACCCCCACTGTGCTAAGACCCCTGGGCAAGATCTCAACCACAAGTGTGCCTCTGTTCACCCAGCAGTATAAATGGGGACCAGTAAAAATATACTGGGAAGGTAACCTGCGATGGACTCGCGTCCCATCCAGGAGAGGTTGAACTCCTGGTCGCTTCACGCTACGGAAACCGGGGCTAAGCACCGGTCCGATGAGCCACTATGGCTTGGGTGTAGAAAAAAAAAAAAAAAAATTTTTTAAACGTAACGTAAAAAGTTGACACCATCCTCGACACCATCCCAAACCGGAATGCGTTTTATAGCATCTTTATTATGAACATAATTATAAATGCCGTAAAAGAAGAGGAAGATGAATGAGAACTGAGACAGAGAGGAATACTATTAGTGTTCTTTGTGTCACCCATCAGGGATGTGTTTGAAAGGAACACTGCTCAGCAGGGCTATAAATAGAAATCTGTGGTAGTTCCGAAAATAGGTTAAGCTGCCATCGCTGCACTGCTGGCATGACATCACCACTTTGCTGCCAGCCTTCCCCCTGTACCATGGAAATGAAGGGAAGCAGAGCGTGAGGAAGAAAAAGACAGAGACGGTTTGGGGGTTTTGGGGTGGACAGAGAGAGCAGTAGAGAGAGAGAGAGAGAGAGAGAGAGAGAGAGAGACTAGAGTGTTGGAAACAAAAGAGATGGGGGCGTAGTGTGTGTGTGTGTGTGTGTGTGTGTGGGGGTGTTGGTGTTGGATGCACTATCTATGGCTACCGTTTCGTTTTCTCTTTGTTCTTCCGTAGCCCTCTTTTCTTTACGGCGTAGCATCAGTCGGACTCTGTACGTCTGACGACCTGCCAGCATTCTCCGTGTTGCTTTTTCTTTTGTGTAGCAGAGCTGCTTTGCTCTGGATGGAGGCATCTCTAGGTAATTTCACTTGTTAGAAAGATGCATCATGGAGGACTCCTGAAATCACTCAAATCCGACCATTAGGCATTAATACCTCCGAAATCAAAGTGGTTCTACTTTTTTTTTTTTTTTTTTGTCCTACGTTATGTTTCTTTCATATCTTGTTTCCGTCCCTGCAGTGTACCTCAGTTGCTCTTATGGCGCTTTCGGTACACTCGGTACTTTTATCTCAGGGTACATCTTTAGCTATTTCTGGCTCAATACAGTATATTATAAAGTTGAGTCTCACACAGTGTGTAAAAATTAAGGAAAAAAAAAAAAGACATACGGGGGAAAACATGGGAAAAATAAAAAGCAACAGGTTCTAAAGTTACAGTCTTTCTCATTGGAATGATTCTGTATCCTGTGTGCGTGACCCACTCTCACCTATTAACCAATTCGCCTAGTCCTAGTAGGGTCGGTGGGACACCACTGACATTTGGTGAAAGCGGGGTACACCTTAAACAGTTCACCAGACCATCCTAATGCAGTGCACCCACGACCCTTCACAGTCATGCTCACCCCCTCACCACTAGGGGCAATTTGGAATGGGAAATTCGCAGAATGTGCATGTCCTTGGACCGTGGGAGGAAATCAGAGTCGCCAGAGGTCGCGGAGCCCCTGCATTCGAACCCAGGCTCTTCTTGCTGTGTGCATCTACTAAGTAGAAAAGAAAACTATTGTAGAGAAAAGTACAGTGATCCCTTGCGACTTGGTGCTTCGGTTCCTGCGGCTTCAGTGCATCACGGGTTTTTCAAAAATATTCATCGAAAAGTAAAAAAAAAAAAGCAAACTAAGGAAAAATAGGGAAGAAGTTAAAGAAAATAATGGAAAACAAGCAAATTATGCAAAAACAAACAAAAACAACCCAAAACCCCCCAACACATTTTTGTGTGAGGTGCGCATCTGTGTGTGCGCGTGCGAGCGTCTGTATGTGTGTGTATTTATATTTTATTTACATCTTATTCATTATTTTTGAAAGTTTAATTATTATTATTATTATAAGCATTTATATCGTTGAATATGTATTTATTGATATTATATACACATATACATGTACATATACTTCAGTCAGGTGGGGCCGGTGCTGTAGTGGTCAGGGTGCTGTGCTCATGATCGGGAGGTTGTGAGTTCGAATCCCACTGAGACCCTCATTGTGCTAAGACCCCTGGGCAAGGTCTCAACCACAAGTGTGCCTCTGTTCACCCAGCAGTATAAATGGGTACCAGTAAAAATATACTGGGAAGGTAACCTGCGATGGACTAGCGCCCCCATCCAGGAGGAGGTGAACTCCTTGTTGCTTCACGCTACGGAAACCGGGGATAAGCACCGGCCTGATGAGCCACTATGTTCGGGTGTAAGAACCCAACAGACTTTACCTACCTACCTATACTTCGGGGTGGGGTGTGGGGTGGGGGTGATACTACTTTGCGGAAATCGGTGGTCGCGCAGAGGGTCTCGGTCCTCATTAACCGCGGAAAGTGAGAGATCCCTGTCTGACTCTTCAGGATAATTACGGGTACCGCACAGACCCCTAAGGCCCAGTTCCAGTACATACCCCCAGTCATTTCTAAAAGTTAGCTACATTCACATTACCACATAATAGATATGTACTAAAGGTACACTAGTGGCCCCTTGAGACGCTAGCGCACTGCAGACGCAAAGGAATGTGTCGTTTATTACCCTTTGTTCTGAAAGAGTACGCCTGGTTCTTGTTACTGTCCTGCTTTATTACTGCCTTTTTTATTGAATAACAGAAAGGTAACACTTTCTGGTAACACTTATATTGTTCTTCATCTTTCATTTTCTGTAACCGCTTAATCCTAATTAGGGTTGCGTGGAGGCTGGCGCAAATCCCAGCCGAGTCCGGGCGAGGGCAGGGTACATGCTGGACGGCTCGTCAGGCCATCGCAGGGCTGAAACACGCTGACGGCTTTGTAGCTACTCTTATCGAAAGTCAGCAATGGTTCCTTTACATGAACCTCACACCATAGACAGTGAGAGACATGGCCGGCCTTTGATAACCCAGTTAGATGCAGGGGGGGAGAAGACAGTGACAACCTTTTGAGAGGGGGACTTGAACAACCACCCTTGGGATCAGTGATCCAGCACCTTTACCACTTGTGGCCATCACTGCCATTCACTTATATTGTTTGATATATATTATTAAAAAAAAAAATTATTCGTGTTTATTGCATTGATTGACATCGTGCTCAGCTCGTCTGCTTCAGAGTTCTTGGGTTCAAGTTAAGGCTTGGTGAGGTGTTTCCTTGTGCTCGTGTGGGTTCCCTCCGGGTAATTCGGTTTCCTCCCAAAGTCGGAAGACATGCACATAAGGATTACTGGCTGTTCCCGATTACCTCTAGGTGTGCCGGTGGATAGTTGTGGGTTGTGTGTGTGTGCGCTTGTCTTGCTCAGGCTGTACTCTACCTTCGCCCAGAGTCGGTTGAGATAGGCTTCAGTCCAAATGAATGACTGATTGAATTCATGAATTAATGAATAAACTAGGCTTTATTTGTCGCATGTAAAAATCACTTTGGTAATCAGTAATACATTTTTGTCCCTGTCTTTAATCAGTCAAACAATATTCACTGTAGAAGGACACATAACTAAAGACAATAGACGAGAAGTAATCCAAATGCTCCATTATATTATGCTGCACTTTACTTTATTGAGGACAACCTCCGTCTGCCCAACAGTCTTATCTATGTCAATCAAATCAAGTGCTCAGGTATATAATTATATATGTTCAATTTGAAAATAGATGAGAAAATGTACTGTATATATTCACACACACACACACACACACACACACACACACACACACACACACACACACACACACACACACACACACACTGTACTAGAGCCTATCCCAGAAACACTGATGGAATACAACATGAATGGGGAAAACAGTCCATCTAAGGACACGACCACACACACACACACACACACACACACACACACACACACACACACACACACACACACACACACACACACACACACACACACACACACACACACACACTTTACCAGAGCCTATCCCAGAAACACTGATGGAACACAACATGAATGGGGAAAACAGTCATCTAAGGACACACACACACACACACACACACACACACACACACACACACACACACACACACACACACACACACACAATCATTTTCTGAACCACTTAATCTTATTAGGGTTACTGGGGCTCTGGAGCCTATCTCAGCTGACAGTGGGTGAAGGCAGGGAACACCTGAAACAGATTGCCCGACCATTGCAAGGCCACAATCGTTCCCACTCATACTCGCACCTAGGGCCAATTTGAAAAAGCCGATTAGCTTAATGTGTGTGTTCGTGTGTTCTTGGACTGTGGGAGGAAACCAGAGTACCAAAAACAAACCCACACACAAGCCCAGGGGACAACAAGCAAACCTCATACATAACTGCCCGAGGCCCGGGTCGCAAACCCAGAACCTTCTCGCTTTGAAGCAGACGTGCTAATCACACAGTTTTACTTCAACCTAATTCAAGCACAGTTTAAGTTTTCCTTCATTTTGACCCGAAGTAGTGACTCAGATGAAACGTAACTGGCTCTTGATGACAATGTTCCAGGCATCAGTTGCAAATACAATGCTCCATGTTTAGGTTTAAAACTTATTAATGATATATTTATAGCGTGGGCTGTCCTGAACTGTATCTGTTGATTAATCTGAAACGCTAAGTAGATTCTTACTCTTCCTTACATCCGGACAAGGTCATTAGACGGCACATCATTACAGTTGATTGGCGCTCAAACCAGTGTGAAGTTATCGGTCCATGCATGGCTAATGAGGAAGCCCTTCAGCCCTAAAATGAGGTTTTTTTTTTTTTTTTTTTTTTTTTTTTTTCTGCGAGTCTGATGACTCACAGCTACATAAGGAGCATGGATGTACGGCACACTTAAAGATGCCTGTCTTAATTAAGTTTTACAGGTTACACTAGAGTACTGCCTATATTACAGAACTCATTACAAGCTAATTAGGCTGGGGCAGGGACAGTGCTGTTGTCTGAACAGTTAGAGTGATTGTGTTGTAGTAGTGGTGTAGGTGGTAGTAGTGGTGGTGCTCATTATGTAGAGCACGTCTGAGATCTGTGCATTCAAACTAAGTGCGAGATGAGACTTTATGTTCGGTGCATCAGACCTTGGCCCACTACTTAGGAGCTAACTACGTTGTGATGAGAAACGCAGGCGATTTTTTTTTTTTTCCTAACAGAAAAGAGAAGGAAGCAGAACTGATGAAGAGGAGGCTTGAAAAGTGATTAGCCTAGAAGAGGAAGAAGAAGAAGAAGAGTTGAATCGTTAAGAAGCAGATTTATCCCGAAGACATTTACATTTAATGGCCACCTCACAGCTTAGGGCTGCAAGTGGTGGAGCACTTGAGAATCACTGTACAGCAGCAGCTGCGCTAGCATCAGTGTTCCAGTGCTATACCCCGTTCGTAAATAAGGCAGCAAATGGATCCTGTCAGTGGCGAAGCATCAGAAAAGTAACCCTCATTCAGCCCGTTTAAGCTTCAGCACGCCTCTCCATGAAGTTGCAGTCAGCTCTGGAGTCGTGCTTGAAACAGCGCGTACATAAGACCGGTAGTCTATGATGCCTGCTATTAGAAACGACAGCATTCTGTATACGCCAGCATTGTTCACATTATATAAGCACCGAATGAAGAAAGATGTGATTATCAAACGCCGCGGCAGATCATTTACTTACACTGTCCCTGTTATCACCCCTCCCCCCCCCTCCCTTCCCAACATCACCACTTACCGCTATGTCAGCAGGGTTCTTTTATGTTATATTTCATATAATTTCATCATGCAGCCAAAAAAAAAAAAAAAAAAAAATTCTCACTTGGTATGCAACAGCTTGCTGGTAATTTGTACATGTTTGGATTCCAATTATGAAGTTGTTAGAGCCTGTGCCTGTGGGCTGCAAATGCGTATTACACCATACATTAAAGCGCGGAGAAACACTTTTAAATTGAGATGGTTATTTCATAGCCATTCGCTTATTCTTTCTTTCTTTCTTTCTTTCTTTCTTTCTTTCTTTCTTTCTTTCTTTCGTTTTTTTTTTTTTTTTCAGCTAATGTTATTGCTGCAGTTAATTTGTTTCACACATGCAGTGTTTTCTGCCTCTGCGAATACATCCAATTTAACAGTACCGTAATTGCGTGATGTGAAACATTCCTTTCATACTGAGGGTCAGGGGACGTGGCCTTGGTTTGGAGCTTCATAGACATAACAGCCCTTTGATGCGATCACAAGCGAATCTGGCTTAGTCGGAAGCTGTAATGGACAAAAAGTACACAATGGGCAGTTTGCTATCACAAATCAGTTTATTAGCATTTCATTAGCATATCATATGGAGCAATCCCTGCGATTTTTAGTTTTTATCAAATACATATAAGGTGTTTTGGAGACTAAGTCAGAGAGGCTAGATTGAGATGGTTTGGACATGTACAGAGGAGGGATAGTGAGTACAGTTGTACCTCACCTTACGAAATTAATTAGTTACAGAGCCTTTATCTTCACCTGGATTTTTCGTAAGTTGAACCATTTTTCGTAAGTTGAGCATGTAAAACGCGTGATTCGTTCCAAGGCCCCCAATACCACCCCCTAAACCATTTAAAAATTATAAAAGCATACCTTTTAAGACCTCCTTCTGCTGCAATATCCTACCGATGGTAGATGGGTTTGGCCATATTCCTTTGCTATATTGTGTGTGTGTGTGTGTGTGTGTGTGTGTGTGTGTGTGTGTGTGTGTGTGTGTGTGTTTGTGTGCGTTTGCGCGTGTGAGTGTGCACGCGTGTGTTGACCATGCCTTCTTGGCAGAGTTATAATCTTACAAATGTTTATGCAAGGTCGAAAAACTCATGAAACAACAGTAACTCTGTCCTTTACACGAAAAGCATTATGGGAGATGCAGCTCCATAATAGCCAATGGGAGGGCGCTGCATCATCCCTCCTAGCCTATGGGAGGCCACCGGGGCGGGATGTTTGAAGATAGTCAATGGGAATGCAGCTTGTGCATTGTTTGAATGTTTGAATGGCGCATTTGAATTTTTGAATAGAGTGTTTGCCGCGTTTCGTAAGGCAAACTTGTTTCAGAAACAGAGACAAAAAATTGTGGAAAATGTTTTTCATAACCTGGATTTTTGTTTTGCTGGGAGTATTGTAAGGTGAGGTACCACTGTATGTTGGTAGTAGGATGCTGAGGTTGGAACTACCAGGCAGAAGGCCTAGAGGAAGACCAAAGAGGAGATTTATGGATGTGGTGAAGGAGGACATGATGGTAGTTGGTGTAAGAGAAGAAGACGCAAAGGATAGGGTGAGATGGAGGCAGATGATTTGCTGTGACGACCCCTGAAGGGAACAGCCGAAAGGAAAAGAAGAAGATTACACGCATCACATTGTCTTGTTTTCAATTCAATTCAATTCAGTTTTATTTGTATAACACAATTGACATTGTCGCAGAGCAGCTTTACAGACTAAAAGTAGGGGCTTACAAAGTATAAAAGCATTTAAACATTTCCTTCAACCTCTACACATCCTAACACATCCCTAATGAGCATCGCCCATGGCGATGGTGGCAAGGAAAAACTCCATCAGTATAAGTGAGGAACAAGCCTTGAGAGGAACCAGGTCCAAAAGGGAATCCTTATTTGGGAGAAACCATAAGGGTATAAACAACAGGGATCCCTCACCTCCCACGGTTAATTGGGACCGAGATCTCCACGCGACCACCAAATTCCACTATGTAAGAGCGACCCCCCCCAACCCCCCCGACTGACGCTATACGTACATGTATATGTATATAATATCAATAAATACATATTCAACACTATAAATGATTATAATAACAATTAAGCATTCAAGTGGGGCAGTGGTGGTCTAGTGGTATAAGGCGCCAAATCGCTGATCCAAAAGTTGGGGGTTCGAGTCCCACTCTCCACAAGGTTGTCACTGTCCTCCCAGTGCAGCTAACTGGGTTATCAAAGGCCGGCCATGTCTCTCACTGTCTATGGTGTGAGGCATGTAAAAGAACCATTGCTGACTTTCAACAAGAGTAGCTGCAAAGCCGTCAACGTGTTTCCGCCCTGCGATGGCCTGGCGAGCTGTCCAGGGTGTACTCTGCCCTCGCCCTGAGTTGGCTGGGATGGGTACCAGCCTCCCTACGACCCTAATTAGGATGAAGCGGTTACAGAAAATGAACGATTAAGCGTTCAAAAAGTAATGCATAAGAAGTAAATAAAATATAAATACACGCTAGTGCAGACACGCGCGAGTGCATACGCACGCAAATGCGTGTGCACACACTCAGATGTGCACCTCACATAAAAATGTAAGTCGTTTTGATGGGGGGTTTTGGTTTTTTTTTTTTTTTTGCATACTTTGCCTTGTTTTGTGGCATTTTCCTTAACTTTCCCCCCCCCCATTCTTCCTTAATTTCATTATTTTTTAATTCGATGAATATTTAAGAAGAAAATAAAATGCGATGCATGAATTGAAGCACGAAGTAGCGAGAGATCCTTGTGTGTATATATATGAGAGAAATTCATTCCAGTCCAAAATGTAGTTTGGTTGGTTATACAACATAATTGTGGTGAATAGAGTTAATATCACCAGCAGTGAAAAGTCATGTTCACAGCCTGTTAGAGAACATCTGGGTTCATTTAGATCTTCATCAGGAAGGAGGGACAACCAAGATGATGACTCCAGCCAGCATCAGTATGCCAGGACAGACCACAGGACTCAGAAAGCAGAAAGATCAGGATCACCAGCGTCTATGAAGAAGAATGTGTACCTCAGCAAAAACACAGAGAGAGAGAGAGAGAGAGAGAGAGAGAGAGAGAGAGAGAGAGCGTGAGCGAGCGAGGTTGTTAGTTATGTTCATAATCGTGTAATGGAAATAGAAGATTTTATTATTGCTGAGTGCAGCAGAGACTCCGTCATGTCTGGCTATGGCAGGATAAGTAAATGAGAGAGAGCCAGAAGGAAGGCAGACATGAAGGCACCCTGTGACGTTGGGCAGTCAGCCACCCTACTGTCAATCGCACCTGGGTGAGCACGTAGAGTGAGCGAGCGACAGCATCTCAACGTCACAGTTTACCAGAAGTCGTTGTTACTTCCAGAGTAGATTATTAGATTATTACATTATTATTATTTTCTAGATGTTTCTGTCAGGTGCAGAAGTTTACTGCGGTTGTCAGACACTCATAGATTTAATTATAAGTCTATTCCGTCCTTCTTTCTTAAGGACATTGTCCTAACCATGTATAGGGACATCTGTCCATTCATTTGCTTAAGTGTTTTAAGGGTCACGGGGAGGATGGAGCCTATACCAGCCGACTCTACTACTACATTTCCAACACTCCAACACACGCTCACACAACCAGTCAAACGTAAACACTTCCAGCTCGGGGCCGAGTTGGAACAGCCAGTTAGTTTAATGTGCGTGTCTTTGCATTGGGGGAGGAATCCATATCTCCCGGGGGACACCCATGCACAGTCAGGACAGAAACACAGTGCGGCAGGCATCGGGACCACTATGCCGCCGCGCTACCCATGAGGACATTCTTTGGGCAGAAATATCTTGTTGATGAGGACAGGAGGTTGTCTCTGCGTCCTGTTGTCCACTTTTGCAGAACCTGCGCCTAACTGTAGCTTTTGATTCCGTTTTATGGGCGAAGCTGTTGTTGCTTTATTCGTTAAAGTCCGTTTGCTCTGGGGTTTGATGTGCTTTGCATTTTGAGATGCTTTTCTGCGTAACATACAGTAGCTATAAAAAGTGATTATTTGTCCTCCTATAGATTTTTCCCATCGTAACTTATTTTATGATTTTTGTATTTTTTTGTTTTCTATGTAGGATGGATGACATTGAGTAAAATTAAATCTCAGATTCTTTTTCAAACTTTAACCGACGTACGATTTCGACCGCGATATTATTTATTTTAACAGTATTAACATCGAGAAGAACAAGAAACACTATTTGAATTGAATAATTTTTGCGATCCCTGGCCAAGGTGCCGGTATGACACAGAATTTTTGGAGCTAGAAAAAACAAGCAAACATTTTCTGAACCACGTAATCCTAATTAGGGTCACTGGGAGGCTGGAGCCCATCACAGCCAACTCTGGAAAAGGAGAATGTACACCCTGGACAACTCGCCAGTTCATCGCAGGGCAGAAGCATGTTGATGACTGTGCCGCCCACTCTTTACAAAAGTCCAAACAAACGTACTCATATAAAATATATTTTTGGAATCTCGTAGTTAATTCATTCATTTTCTGTAACCGCTTAATCCTAATTAGGGTCGCGGGGAGGCTGGCGCCTATCCCAGCCGACTCCGGCGAGGGCAGAGTACACCCTGGACAGCTCGCCAGGCCATCGCAGTTTCTGTAATTGCTTAATCCTAATTAGGGTCATGGGGAGGCTGATGCCCATCCCAGCTGACTCCAGACGAGGGCAGAGTACACCCCGGACGGCTCGTCAGGCCATCACAGGGTGGAAATACACTGAGGGCTATGCAGCTACACTTATTGAAAGTCAGCAATGGTTCTTTTACATGAACCTCTCACCATAGACAGTGAGAGACATAGCCGGCCTTTGATAACCACGGTAGCTGTACTGGGGAGACAGTGACAACCTTGCGGAGAGTGGGACTCGAACCCCCAACCTTGGGATTAGTGATCCAGCACCTTTACCACCAGGCCACCACTGCCCTGTGGAATGCTGTACTAATTTTCAAATTTTATTTCACGCTTTTTCAAAACCGGATTTTTTTTTTCCGATCCACTTAATAAAATCGATTGTTACCACCACGACACGTTTCTACAATGTGATCTTGCGTGTTTATCCAGTTTATGAGTTTGTTTGTGGCTCGTCACATTTGTAATTATTTGCTTCATTATTTTGGACGGATATCAAATTAACACCGCACACCAGTGTCTCGTGTCATAATAAATAAAATAATTTCCCACATTAATGAATGCATTGAGGATACTATGAAGATATTGTACGAAACTATCCCGTCTCCGGAGTATACATTTACATGCCAGAAAAAAAAAAATCGGATGAGAGCAGAGAGCGCAGATCCATTTTATAGCAGTCACTTTCACACCTATAAAAGTGTGATCCCCACTGAGGGGTTTGTAAGCTGCCAGTGAAGCAGCTTAACCCTGGCAAGGCATCGACTGGCATCAGCACAGGTGCACTATTATAGCATGTTTACTGTCACTGTCATAGAGCAAGGGCACATTAATAACGCCATGCTTTCACGTATCACGTTTCACTCACGCTGCTTTGCCTTAGTCAATTGCCCCCCCCCCCCCCCCCATTTGGCACTGCCCGTGCACAGACATGTGTGTGTGTGTGTGTGTGTATATATATATATATATATATATATATATATATATATATATATATATATATATATATATATATATATATATATATATATATATATATATATATATATATATATATATATATATATGAGTGTGTGTGTCTCACAGTGTGTTCTGGAAGCCCTGGGGCTATGAGATTTTCTCTCCTGTCCTCCTCCACTGTCTGCATCCCATCATGCCCCCCCCCAAGGCCTTTCCTTCTGCACCATCTCCCTGTCAGGAGTAGTCAGGGTTTATCCCACCCAGCTGAGATGTTGGTGGTTTGGACAGTGATGGCAGCCTGATCTATATAGCTCAGGCTGGAGCTACGACACTCACGCATACATACACAACGAGTGAAGGAACAGATGAAACAAGTCTCCTCCATGTTAGAAAAAGATTTGTTTGTGTTTAATCAGTCTACATGGACCCCTCGCGGCAGCAGCTCATGCCTTGTGATTTTAAGGAATGCGCTTACTTTAGGCCAACTTGTATTTTCAGTATGGACAGTAAACAGAAATGCCTGCTAGGCTCGCTGGAAGGTCGGGGCCTGTTTTAGTTGACTCTGGGCGAAACCTTGAACAGCTCGTCAGTCCCTCATAGGGCCAACGTGTACACAGACTCCCCACCCCCCCCACACCACCACTACACACACACACACACACACACACACACACACACACACACACACACACACACACAGATGTACACACGCCTCTGGACAGTTCTGAACGGCAAATTAGCCTATTATTTGCGTGTCATTTTGATTGTGGGATGAAACCAGTGCACCCAGAGGAAACCTATGGAAGCATGGAGAGGACATGTCATCTCCACACTTAAACGCCCTTGCTGAGCACAGGGCTCAAACCCAGCACCTTTTCCTCGTGAAGGAGATCCACTACCAAAAAATAAGCAACTCCCCAGAAAAAATGCATGAAATAAATGCCCCTCCCCTTTTTTTGGGTGACACACTTTTGTTCTAGTTCTAATCCTTAACACACCCTCATGGATTATCACCCCCCACACACACACACCCTTGTCTGTGGTTATTTGTATAATAAAATGGTCATGCCCTGTGCTGCCATTGTGTATTTAAACAAAGCCTGCTCTGACTGGTCGATTTGTCTCCCCGATTGCTTTGTCTCACAGGTTGTGCGTTCCTCACCTACTGCGCCCGCGAGTCAGCCATCAAAGCCCAGAACGCCCTCCACGAACAGAAGACGCTGCCAGGGGTGAGTGTTTATCGCTAGACGACAGCTGCTCCTTCAGGAGGGCCGCCATATTCAGTCAAAGCCAAAGTTGCATACATTTTTTTTTTAATAGAAAGAAACCAATGGGAAATAAATCAATAAGCCCAGTCTTTTAAGAACAGGCCCAGAGCCATTTCATCGGGCCTCTGTCATAGGGGATATGCTAAGAAATTGATCAGTTGCTTTCAGTGTGCAAGCTTAGGAGAGTCCGTTACAGTAAATGTCAATTCATTTGTTCTTTTAGTTTTTTTTTTTTTTTCCCTCTAAATTACTCTATTTATGAAAAAAAAAAAAAAAGCCCGGGGTAGTCATGGTTGGCCAGTCGCACAGAAATGAATGAAAACAGTCTGTGTCCTGTCCAGCATCTTCAAAGAATAAGACGGCTTCATAAAGAAGGAGGAAGAAACATTAGCCGTAGGAACACACAGTGTATTTCCTGGGAGTATTTGTAAGGGGGCCGAAGACAGATGCACCAACGTGAACTACTCTGGCACGTCCTCAAAACAGAGTCTCTTTGATTCTTTCACATCTTCCAAGCTTGAGTGGTTTTCATGTTAAATTGCATTTAAATAATAAAGCCAAGGGATCTCTTAAGGTTGGAAATGCACAGCAATTAAAAAAACAAACCAAAGAAGATTCAAGTCTAGACACGATTTAAAGTTGCTTATACATTGGTAGTTCAAACACTAATCACACCCTCATGCCAAACCTCAGGGAGTCTCAGTCTCTCTTTTATATTTTTTAAAAGAGAGAAGCTTAAAGGAGAAGACAGGACTTTCTTCAAAGTTTATCTCAGTCAAAACATTCCATTAAAAAAAATCTGCCGAACTGCAAAATTTTAGACCGATAGCGGCTACTTTAACCGTTATATAAAACATTTCACTATTTTGAGTGTTTTGGCTTAAATAGATGAATCCTGGGGGGTATACAGTGATTCCTCACGACTTCGTGCTTCAGTTCCTGCGGCTTCAGTGCATCGCGGGTTTTTCAAAAATATTCATCGAAAAATAAAAAAAAAAGGAAATTAAGGAAAAATAGGGGAAAAGTTAAGCAAAATGTCGCAAAACAAGGCCAACTATGCAACCCCCCCCCCCAAAAAAAAACCCCTCAAACAAACAAAAGAACAACCCAAAACCCCCAAACGAAACAACTTTCTGTTTTCGACGAAATAAACGTCCTGCTCCAATAAGCCCCCCGCCCACAATGTTTTTGATCTTACGTCTAATAACCGGCCAGCTATACTGGGAGCAAAATGGTAGATCAAACTGACCAATTTTATTGGATCAGTCTCTGTAACGGCAAAATGAGGCGTTCACTGCCTGTAAAAAAAAAATATCGCTATCAGTAACAACACATTTGATTGTTCCGCCGTCCTTTCAAAAACAGGAAAATATTTTGCTGTGTTTTCTTGTTAAATGTCAAACAAGATGAACCATTAGAAACTGCTACAGCAAAACTATGGGATGCTCTGAATGAATGGAGCGATGAGCCAGATATGGACCTACCAGAAATTGATGACGAGTATTTTTCACCCGATTCTCCTGCTCACTAACTACATAAATTTAAAGACATTCCTGGCCATGTGCTTTTGTTTATGTTCGTGTTGATTGGTTCAACGCGCCATGTGCTAAAGTTGACATTCATGTTGATTGGTTCATTTTTAATTTCTTTTCATTGGAAAATTTTTAAAGGGACAGCATCGGGAGGGAATCGTAAGGGGTCTTTTATTAAAATTTATGCTTTTTTCTGTTTATTTTCAGCTTTCATGTAAGTAGTTTGGTTGATACCACAAAATGAATAATACAAATACCAGTAAAACTCTTTTATTGTTCTGTTATTATTCATGTTTTCCACCTCGATGGAAATAAGCACTTACTGTTCCACTCCGCTGGTAAGATTTTAATAAGTGCCCATCCACTCCCATTTTTAAAGTGCCCTGGGCACTTATCACATCGAATACGGTATATTTTTATGTGAGGTGTGCATCTGTGTGCGCTCGTGCGCATGTCTGTATGTGTGTGTATTTATATTTTATTTACATCTTATGCATTATTTTTGAATATTTAACTGTTATTATAAGCATTTATAGCATTGAATATGTATTTATTGATATTATATACTCCTATACATGTACGTATACGTCAGTCGGGGGGGGCATCTTTGCGAAAATCGGTGGTCGTGGGGGGGGCTTTGTCCCCATTAACTGTGGAAAATGAGGGATCACTGTATATATATTGTTTCTCACTGCAGAGACAATGATGCGTACATTTTCTAAGGTGCTTAATCCTCACGAGGGTCTCAGGGAGGCTGGTGCTCATCTCAGCCAACCCAGGGCAAGGATGGTGTGCACCCAAGACAGCTTGCCTTGCCATTGCAGAGCCAACACACACACACACACACACACACACACACACACACACACACACACACACACACACACACACACACACACACACATAAAATCATTCACACTCACACCTAAGGGTTGTTTGGAACTGTCAATTAGCCTACTTTGCATGTTTTTTGACGGTGGGAGGAAACCAGAGTACCCAGAGGAAACCCACGGGACCAACAGGTAAACTCCAGACAGAAACGCCTGTCGCCCAGGAATCTAACCCAGGCTTTCTTGCTGTGAGGTGAGCGAATAATCACTGACAATTATTTTAATATAAATCTTTTAAGATCTCCAACACAAAGTCAGTAAACTCCATGAATGTATAAAAATCCTGTGTACTTGTTAATTTTTCTCTTTGATGACATCATCATTCTAAAATTCTCAGATATCAAATCGTAGCGAGTGATAAAATCAACATTACAGAAGCTATCTTGCACTCATAAAGAAATTAATCTGGGGATTTGAATAAGATTAAGAAGTGATTTTAATGAGTGAAGCCTTGGGAGGCACAGTGGCGTAGTGGTTAGCATGTCCGCCCTACAGGGTCCCGGGTTCGATTCCCTGGCTCAGTGTTTTCTTATTGCGTTTCCTCTGGTTTCCACCCACAATCCAAAAACATGTGGATTACGCTAATAGGCTGTTCCAAATCATCCCGATGTAAATAGTAATGTGTGTGTGTGTGTGTGTGTGTGTGTGTGTGTGTGTGTGTGTGTGTGTGTGTGTGTGTGTGTGTGTGTGTGTGTGTGTGTGTTGGCCCTTCCGTTGTACGATGCCGACTAAAGATGGGCAGAGTCTCCCTGAGACCCCTCGAGAATGAACATGTAGTTTGATGTCTGTCTGTCTGTCTTCCTTTCGGCTTTTTCCCTTTTACTCGGGAGTAGCCACAGCGAATCATCTGATTCGCACGTTTGATTTGGCAGAGGTTTTTACATCGGATGCCCTTCCTGTCACAACCCTTTTAGCAAGGGACAGAAACACGCTGACGACTTTGCAGCTACTCTTTACGAAAGTCAGCAATGGTTCTTTTACATGCCTCTCACCATAGACAGTGACAGACATGGCCCGCCTTTGATAACCCAGTTAGCCGCACTGGGGGGAACATGTAGTTTGATGAATGAACATGTAAAGTACTGTCTTCTTCTTTACTCAGTCGGCCCTGGAAGGTTTTAAAGATTTGCACGTGAGTACACAAATTAGAGATGGATGCTACGAGACAAGCAGCGATGTTTATTTAAACATTAGAAAAGGTGTTTTTGCATGGTGGGAAACCTTCAGACACACAAAGCTCGAGAATATGATGAGCAAAGCGCCGTAGAGATGAATACACGTGCACTTCTCTTGCTGTATAAATAATGCCATTGAATTAACTATACACTATATTGCAAATATTTGTGCCCTCAAGAGGGATGGTGTAGAAATAGTGAGATAGATAAAATTGAGGTGTGTGTGTGTGTGTGTGTGTGTGTGTGTGTGTGTGTGTGTGTGTGTGCGCGCGCACGTGTGTGCTTGGCTATATCTGCACACTCCATCCCCTGGCCAAGCTGACTTTAAATCTTTCAGCAGCAACCCCTGCTGCTGTGTGCTGATGGTAAGTAGATATGCCAGTTGTTTGTTTTGCAAAATCCTGCTTGATATGCAGTTTGCCAAAGGCTTCAGTGTAATTCATGTAAACTTGGATTCCTCCGGAGAGGAGTTACGACTTATTTACACCTCCAGTATTTTATTAACTCTTTCCCAACGATCACACAGTGAAACGATTTCAGAGATAGTAATCATTCTGGTCCTAACTCTCTAAATGGTATCTTTATCGGTTTCATCAACAACAGTGCTATGTTTTGCTTTTCATAGAAAAAAAAAAGTTTTTAGTAATAATAATAATAATAATAATAATTATAATAATAATAATAATAATAACGCCTAATATAATTGTGATGGGGCCATGGTGGCCCACTGGTATGGTGCTGAATTACTGATCCCATGATACTGGTGTCAGGGGTTCAAGCTCCACTATCAGTGGGTTGTCACTGCTGCCCACGGTGGTGCTAACTGGGTTATCAAAGGTCAGGCCATGTCTCTCACTGTCTATGGTGAGAGGATGTAAAAGAACCATTGCTGACTTTCATCAAGAGTATAGCCGTCAGCGTGTTTCTGCCCTGCGATGGCCTGGCGAGCTGTCCAGGAAGTACTTTGCCCTCACCCAGAGTCGGTTGAAATGGATGCCAGCCTTCTCATGACCCAAATTAGGATTAAGTGGTTCAGAAAATGAATGGTGAACGGATATTTATTATTCAGAGCTCATTTGGTTAAGATAAACAATTTTGTAATGTGAGCATTACAATTACAGGGATCCCTCGCGACTTCGCACTTCAATTCATGCGGCTTCAGTGCATCGTGTTTTTTTTTTTAAATATTTATTGAATTAAATAATAAGGAAATTAAGGAAGAATACGGGAAAAAGTTAAAGAAAATGCCACATAAACAAGGCCAATTATCCAGCCCTACCTAAACAAACAAAAACAAATACAGAAATAACCCAAAACCTCCCATCAAAACTACTTACATTTCTATGTGAGATGCGCATCTGTGTGCGCACACATCTGTATGTGTGTGTGTATTTATATTTATTTACATGTTATGCAGTATTTTTGAATGTTTAATTGTTATTATAAGTATTTATAGTTTTGAATATGTATTTATTGATATTATACACACATATACATGGACGTATGTCAGTCATGGGGTGGGTGGGGTGGGGTGGGGGGTTGATCCTACTTCCCGGAATTCGGTGCTTGCGGGGGTTCTCGGTCCCGATTAACCGCGGAAAGTGAGGGATCCCTGTATTTCTTTACATTTTTTCATAATGATGCATGTATCAAGCAGTCAAAGCAGCTAATCTACCCGCCCAGCACTTTCTGAAATAGGAAATAAAACGTATGTACGGTCATATAGAGTTATGATTATCGTTATTTTATACTTTTTTAATGAAAAAGAATGCGGGTCCATGGAAAAGTATACTTTTCCTCAATTTGTCATCCATTTAGTCATTTTCTACGATGCTTAATCCTGATAAAGGTCGCGGGGAGGCTGGGACCCATATCAGCTGAATCTGGGCGAGGGCAGCGTACACCCTGGACAGCTCACCAGGCTT
The DNA here is from genome assembly GCA_024760905.1 of Plotosus lineatus. Lineage (NCBI taxonomy): Eukaryota > Metazoa > Chordata > Actinopteri > Siluriformes > Plotosidae > Plotosus > Plotosus lineatus. Next base: position 42,672,012 of record CM045737.1, on the reverse strand, counting down.
TCGCATGGCAGAAACACGCTGACGTCTATGCAGCCTACTGTTGACGAAAGTCAGCAGTGGTTCTGTTACTTACATCTCACCACAGACAGTGAGAGACATGGTGGGCCTTTGATGCGACTCGATGCGAGGGTGGGGAACACCCTGAACAACTCACTAGACCATTGCAAGCCCAACACATACACAGCCATTCACACTCATTCTCATATCAAGGGGTGATGCTCAAGCCCAAAAATTGAGCCCAGGCCATTCTTGCTGTGAGGCTGATGTGCTAAATACTGCGCCACCGTGCCATCTGTGATATGATTGGTTGAAGTAAATTGCATAAATAGGACAGACACACTTACGCATTTCGTATTTGTGACTTACATTTGAGTCGCGTGCGCACACACACACACACACACACACACACACACACACACACACACAGTGACTTGTGACTTGACTTGAGATTCATCCTCAAAAGACTTGTCTCAACCCCAGTTTGTGATTTAGGATTTAGTGGCAATTGTTATTTTATTTGTATTTCTCTTGACTCAGTCACATTCATCTATACATATGCTGAGCCACGTAAGCCTTTTAGGGTCAGGGAGCATCTCAGCTGACTCTCAGCAAAGATGCTGTACCTCCTGTACAGCTTACCAGTCTATTACTGAGCAACACACACACACACACATACACACACACACACACACACACACACACACACACACACACACACACACACACACACAAAGCATTGACACTCACATCTCGGTGCTATCTGGTGCAGCCATTTTACCTAATGTGAGTGTTTTGGACTGTGGGAGGAAACTGGAGTACCCAGAGGAAATGCATGCAAGCGCAGAGAGAACAAAACTCCACAGTGGACTGCCGAGACTGGGAGTTAATACCTTCCTTTTTTGAGGTGGATGTACGAACCGCTAAACCATTCTGCTATTCTGCTACCTAATACTCCTACTACTACTACTACTACTACTACTACTACTACTAATACTATTAATACTAATACTCCTACTCCTACTACTACTGCTACTATTAATACTAATACGACTACTACTACTGCTACTATTAATACTAATACTCCTACTACTACTACTACTACTGATACTATTAATACTAATACTCCTACTCCTACTACTACTGCTACTATTAATACTAATACTCCTACTACTACTACTACTACTACTACTGCTACTGCAACTATTAATACTAATACTCCTACTCCTACTACTACTACTATTACTACTGCTACTATTAATACTACTACTACTACTACTGCTACTATTAATGCTGATTACTCCCTACTACCACTACTGCTGCTGCAACTATTAATACTAATACTCACTACTGCTACCGCAACTATTAATACATCATACTCCTACTACTACTGCTACTGATTACCATTAATACTAATACTACTACTACTACTGCTACCATTAATACTAATACTCCTACTACCACTACTACTACTACCACACTGCTGATTGCTATTAATGCTAATTACTACTGCTGCTACTGTTAATACTAATAATCTACTACTACTACTGCTGCTGCATTAATATAATCATATCCACTGCTCACTACTACTGCAACATTACCAGCACTGCAACTGCTACTACCACTGCCACATTACTACTGCTGCTGCTGCTAATACTGCTGCTACTACTACCTGCTGCTACCACTGTTACCACTGCTGCTGCTACCACTGACAGCCACTATTACTACCACAACTACCGCTACTGCTGCCACTGCCACTGCTGCTACCACTACCACCGATTGCTGAATACTGCTGCTGCTACTGCTGCTACCACTAACTACCACTGCTGCTTACTACTGCCACCATTGCTGCTACACTGCTGCTACTGTTGCTGCTTGCTGTCGTTTGTTGCTGCTACCAATACTGCACCGCTAACACTTACCGTTGCTACCATTACTGCTAATACTGCTGCTGCTGCTATGCTACTGCTACTGGTTTTAATAGTATTGCTGCTACTATGTGTGTAATAATAATGCTGCTAATAATACCACTGCCACGACTACACTGCTACTGCTGCCACCATTACTGCTGCTACTAATAATATTACTGATGCTGCTACTGCCACTAACTGCTACTACTACTACCACTGCTGCTGCTACCGATACTACCACTGCTACTACTGCTACCA
>CM045737.1:42629847-42664847 GCA_024760905.1 Plotosus lineatus | reverse complement strand
AACACGACACTCTTCCTTTTCAGCTTCCACCACTTTGTCTTCTGCTCTGCCTTTGCCTTTTTCACCTTTCTCACCATCAGAGTCATCCTGCACACCACCATCCTATGCTGTTTGGCAACGCTCTCACCCACGATGACTTTGCAGTGTCACTGACTTCCTTCAAATTACATCGCCTACACAAGATGTAGTCTACCTGTGTGCGCCTACCTCCGCTTTCATAAGTCACCCTATGCTCCTGTTTCTTCTCAAGAAAGTATTCACCACAGCCATTTCCATCCTTTTTGCAAAATCTATCAGCATCTGTCCTTCTGTGTTCCTGTCCTAGATAACAAACCTGCCCATCACTTCCTCGTCCCCTCTGTTGCCTGCCCCAACATGTCCATTGAAGTCTGCACCTATGACCACTCTTTCACCTCTGGGGTACTCTGCATCACTTCATCTAAGTCACTCCAGAATCTCTCCTTCTCTTCTAGCTCACATCCTGCCTGTGGGCATAAGCACTAACAACATTGAGCATTACACCTTCAATTTCTAACTTGAGATTCATCACTCTGTCTGACCTCTTTTCACTTTTAGAACATTCCTGACAAACTCCTCCTTCAAGATGACTCGACTCCATTTCTCTTCCCATCCACACCGTGATAAAATACCTTAACCCCTGCTCCTAAGCTTTTACCTTTGCTACCTTTCCACCTGGTCTCCTGAACACACAGTATGTCCACCTTCCTCCTCTGCATCATGTCACCAGCTCTCTACCTTTTCTGTGCATAGTTCCAACATTCAAAGTCCCCACTCTCAGTCCTAGACTCATGCCTTTCCTCTTCTCTCTCTGCCTCTGGACCACGCCTCCCACCTCTCCTTCTTGACGTCTTCGACCAACAGTAGTCAATTTCCATCAGCACCCTGTTGATTGACAGCACTGATGGCGGTCGTTGTTAACCCGGGCCTCGACCGATCCGGTATGGAGGTAATACTTTTGATTTGCATTTTAAGTAATTGGCATTGGTTTTACGTCGGATGCCCTTCCTGACACAACCCTCTGCATTTCTCCGGGCTTGGGACCGGCATGAGGGGGAGAGACACTGGTTAGTGCCCCCCCACCTCATGGCTGCATTAAATAAATAAACATTCATCGAATTAAAAAATAAGGAAATTAAGAAAGAATAGGCGAAAAAGTTAAAAACAGGGCAAATTATGCAAAAATAATTAAAATAATGTGTAAACAAACAAAACAAAAACAACCGAAAATTTCCCATCAAAACTACTTACATTGTTGTGAGGTTGTGAGGTGCACATCTGTGTGTGTGTGTGTGTGTGTGTGTGTGTGTGTGTGTGTGTGTCTGTATTTATATTTTATTTACATCTTATGCATTATTTGTGAATGTTTAATTGTTATTATAAGCATTTATAGTGTTGAATATGTATTTATTGATATTATATACACATATACATGTACGTATACATCAATTGGGTGGGGACCTCGCGGATTTCCATGGTCGCGTCGGGATCTTGGTCCCAATTAACTGCAGAAAATGAGGGATCCCTGTACATTAACATGGTACACTTCAGATCAGAAAAACAAATTACCCCCAATTATTATGCGCATTTATTATCTTCTCATGATTTTGTTAAACGTGGTAGTGGCCTGGTGGTAAAAAGTGCTGGATCGCTGATACTGAGGTTGGGGGTTCGAGTCCCACTCTCCACAAGGTTGTCACTGTTATCAAAGGCGGGCCATGTCTCTCACTGTCTATGGTGAGAGGTTCATGTAAAAGAACCATTGCTGACTTTCGTAAAGAGGAGCTGCAAAGCCGTCAGCGTGTTTCCGCCCCTTACTAAAGGGTTGTGTCAGGAAGAGCATCCGGCGTAAAAACCTACGCCAAATCAAACATGCGAATCAGATGAGTCGCCGTGGCAACCCCTGAAAAATGGAAAAAGCTGGAAGGAAAAGAGAAATAAAGACATGTCACAGGGTAACATGGTCCATGGGTGCCTCACAGCACGAAGGTCCTGGGTTCAAGTGATGGGTTCAGGCACTTCTGTGCTTGCGTGGGTTTCCTCTGGGTACTCCACGTTCCACAGTAGGCCAACCAGCTGTTCTAAATTGCCCCTAGGTGTGAACGCGGATGGTTGCCTGTGTTGCTCTGTTGGTCTTGTGATCTGTTCAGATTGTACCCCACCTTCGTCCAAAGTTGGCTGAGACAGGCTCCAGCCTCCTCGCAACCCAAGCAGGACTAAACAGTTCTGCGAACGAGTGAGAGATGACACTTTGTTTTCCGTTTGTTATTATCCTTTATATTTATTATAGCATATTTAATCACCTGCCTCTTACAAAGCACTTAAAGTACGATAGAATACTCCAGTTCTATATTAGAAAACCTACAAAACATTTATTTTGTATAAACTCATTTATATATATTTTCTATACTTCCGTCATCATTCTGGGAATAAAAGCAAAACATTCCAACATTGTTGGCTTAAAATCGTCCCAGGAAATCCCATGAGTTCAGCAGCACTTTCTTCCCCCCTCCTCTCGCTAAAAATGGAAAATTTAAGGACGTATGTAAATTATTTAGTGGTGCACCAAACATAGCCCCTTGTGAGCCACTTTTCTGGCAAGAGTGTTTTGTCCTCAGGCAGCACAGGTTGGAAAAAAAAAATATTTTTAGTCTCTTTAGTTTATTTCAGGTTATGTCTGTAGACGGGGCACTAGTGCCTGTGGAATTAAGTCATGTGACTGTGTGATCTGGGTTAGGTTAGTGATTGTACTCCATGCTTGATGGCACATCATTCTCTCTCTTGCGGCTTTGTCTGAGGGAGTTTGGCTGAATGAGGGCCACTGATGGGCCAGCCAAGGCCCACTTCCTTTTCCTGCCAATCCATCTTCATGTTCCCAAGCAGGTCTGTGAATGCAGGTGTGCTCCAGCCAGCACTGTAATAATGGCTCAGAAAGGCGAAAAAAGAAAAGAGAGAGAGAGAGAGAGAGAGAGAGAGAGAGAAAGAGCGAGACAAATTACATCCAGGTTCTTGGAAGCCAGTTCTGATGGTAGACAACTAAAATAGACAGATGGAGAGGCCGTGGAAGGTTGTGTCATTCTATTTGAGAATGAAGGGCACGTTTAAGACATGGTGGGGCATCAAGCTAATCACCACTGACATGTACCCCCCTCTGTCCATGACAAATAAAGACTCTGTAACGAGGACATGGAAAACGAGTGCGAGATACTCAAAGCAATATCATTAAAACAAATTAGAGACATCGTGGATTACATAGCCGAAGCAGAGGACATGAGAAAACGTTCTCTGTAAGTTCTGATGATGCGGCGTCAGGGAGAACACATCAAGCGATGCACATAGGCCTGACCTCCTCGCCCTGCAACTCGACACATGCAAAACATAATGCATACATTATTAGATTATGCATTGATCACGAATGTTTGAGGAGCTGCAGTAATACGGAGAAGACACTCTAACCTTCACCATCTGACATCTTCCTTGCTTCATTCACCTTCCAAACCTTTAAAATGCAGATATTTATCATCATCATCATCATCATCATCATCATCATCATCATCATCATCTTCCGCTTAGTCCAGGGTCGGGTCGCGGGGGCAGCAACCTAAGCAAAGAGGTCCAGACGTCCCTTTCCCGAGCCACTTCCTCCAACTCTCCCGGGGGGACACCGAGGCGGTCCCAGACAAGCCGAGAGACATAGTCCCTCCAGCGTGTTCTAGATCGACCCCGGGGTCAGATATTTGCAGATATTTAACCAACAGCTAAACACTGAGAGAGCGCAACTTACATTATCTTGGTTACAAATTCAGCCGTGAACTTCAAAAGAATTTCTTAATTTTTTTAAATTTTTTTTTACACAGTTACATTTGTGGCATTTGGCCGACGCCCTCATCTAGAGTGACTTACATTTATCACTCTTATAGTGAGCCTATCAGAATTTTGCATCCGAGTCTAGCGGCTCATCAGGCCGGTGCTTATCTCTGGTAGCATAATGTGAAGTGACGTTAGTCCGTTTCAGAATACAGGGATCCCTCACTTTCTGCGGTTAATTGGAACCGGGATCCCCACGCGACCATCGAAATCCGCGAAGTAGGATCACCCCCCCCCCAACCTCCCGACTGATATATATATACATGTATATGTGTATATACAGTAATTTCAATACAGTAAATACACATTCAATGCTATAAATGCTTATAATAACAATTAAACATAAAAAAAATAATGCCTTAGATGTAAATAAAATATAAATACACACACACACAGACACGAACGCACATGGGCACGCACACAGGTGGGCGTGCATGAACACAGATGTGCACCTCTCAACAATGTAAGTAGTTTTGATGGGAGGTTTTGGGTTGCTTTTTGTTTCGGGTTTTTTTTTTTTTTCATAATTGGCCTTGTTTTTGTAGCATTTTCCTTAAACCTCCCGCCCCACCTATTCTTCCTTAATTTCCTTATTTTTTAATTCGATTAATATTTATTTATTTATTTATTTATTTATTAAAAAACAACAAAAAAAAAAACGCAATTCACTGAAGCCACATGAATTGAAGCGCGAAGTAGCGAGAGATCCCTGTCATTCATAGTATTGTTACTGGTACCCATTGGTGAACCCATTGGTACTGCTGAGTGGACAGAGACGCTCTGGTGGTAAAGTCCTTGCCCTGGAGTGTTAGTTCTGTGGAGATGTAAACGGGATTCAAACCCATAACCTCCTGATCATGTGTCCAGCACCCTGACCACGACATCACCAGCTCCATTTATCACTTTTATACAATTGAGCAATTGAGGCTTAACAGCTTTGATCAAGGGCCCAAGAGCAGCAGCATGGTGGTACTGGGGTTTGAACCCCTCAATCTTTGGAGCACTAACCTCAACCGCTGAGCCACCACTGTCTGCTGTATATTATATTGTATCAGTTAAAATCATTTGATTCATGCTCTGTGTTTTGTATGATTAGAAATAATGGCTGTGGGAATTAGGCCGTGGTTATTTTAAGACTGACGTTCGCGTATGGTTATTGATTACGTGTGACACTTTATGGTGTGTGTGTGTGTTACCATATAATTTAAATTTGTCTACACAGAGATTTAAGATGTTTTACCTGATCAAATGACTTGAAATTCAAAAGGACAATCTATAAAACAGAAAACATTTCTGACCGTCCATGTATTCAACTTCTGGGTGAGTCACTTATGGGGTGAGTTTATTTTTCTTTCCTTGAGCACCTAATGTTCATTCATTCATTTTCTGAACCGCTTAATCCTAATTAAGGTTGCGGGAAGGCTAGTGCCCATCTCCGCCAACTCAGGGCAAGGTCAGAGAACACCCTGGACAGCTCACCAGGCCATAACAAGACAGAAACACACTGACGGCTATGCAGCAACCCTTGTCGAAAGTCAGCAATGATTCTTTTACAGCCTCTTACCTTAAACACTGAGAGACATGTCCAGCCTTTGATGACCCAGTTAGCTGCGCTGTGGGGACAGTGACAACCTTTTTGAGAGTGGGACTCAAACCCCCAACCTTAGGATCAGCAATCCAGCGTCCTTTTCCCCCCAGGCCATTACTGTCCCCAAATAATATACAGTATGTCCTTTACTATTATCGTGTTTATACTTTAGATTGGGGGCCATTTTCACTGAATAGCCATAATGTTAAATGTATAGGTCACTGAGGGAAGGATACTCACTGAGCATCTATTTAAAAAGGGCAATCATGAAATATGCATTTCACAATGAAAAGTATAGTATTTCTCCACATTTTCTTTACTCACAATCTTTGACAGTGATTCGTATTACAGATATGTACTGAATGACTATATGCCATCTAGTGGATAGATGATGAATTTTGTTTCATGGTAATGGTTGAAGCAAAGAATGTATGACAATCATTACACAGTGATCCCTCGCTATTTCGTGCTTCAGTTTCTGTGGCTTCTGTGCATCGCGGGTTTTTCAAAAATATTCATAGAAAAATAAAAAAATAAGGAAATTAAGGAAAAATAGGGAAAAAGTTAAGGAAAATGCTGCAAAACAAAGCCAATAATGCAACAACAAAAAAAATCCCAAACAAACAAAAAAAAAACCAACCCAACAAAGCTACAGACACTACCCGCTTCATCCATTTTACGTATTTTTCGATTTTACGTTTAAAAAAAAAAAAACAGTCAAATTTTGAGTTTAGCATGCTCTTTGTAGTACGAGACGTACCTACATAATACGCTGACGTAATACGCTACTTACGCATGATGCTGCGTCAATTGTTTACAAATGACAGACTGAACGTGCCCCTCCTTCTTCTCAGTTCACTGCGTGTGATCCTTGTGTTAAGACGTCGTCTCTGTGATCTTTGTTTTTACACTGTTTTGCGGACTTTTTTAACCCGAAGCAAATATGGTTGGTCAGAAGCGTAAGCCTACTAGTGATGGTGGTAATCAGAAAAAGCGGCAAGCCATCTCGTTAGAATTGAAGATGGCTATTATCAAGAAAATCGATGCTGGTGAAAAACACGTGAAATGCTGCACGTTTCTTCCAAATGGCTCCGTCGCCCATCGGAACCATTTACAAGCAGAAAGATCTCATCACAGAGAATGTTAAAGGTTATATTTGATACTGTATTTGATATTTGATGAGTGAATTTGATTAAAATGTATCTATTTGAAATTATTTTTCTTGAATTTAATTTATTTGAAATTAATGTTGATTTTATTTGATGTATTTGATATTATTTTACAATGTTATGTTTATAATAATTGATTTCGGGGTGTTTTATGAGATACGGTAATGGTATTTATGGATGATTAGTACAATATGAACGTCATACGTGACTGGAGCATATAGTAACAACTTAGGTTTTTTTTTTCACTTTACGTTCGGCCGTAAGTCGGGGAGCATCGGTACTTACATTTTTATGTGAGGTGCACATCTCTGTGTGTGTGTATTTATATTTTATTTGCATCTTATGCATTATTTTTGAATGTTTAATTGTTATTATAAGTATTTATAGCATTCAATATGTATTTATTGATATTATATACACATATACATGTACGTATAGTAGTACGTCAGTCAGGGGGGTTGATCCTACTTTGTGGAAATCGACGGTCGTGGGGGGAGCTTGGTCCCAATTAACCGCGGAAAGTGAGGGATCCATGTACAGGAAAACTCTCACAAGCCTTGAACTTAACATGGGAACTTTAGATGACTGTAGCCCTGTTCTTACAATACGTATCTTTGCAAATGTTTCTAGAGCTGAGTTTCTCTCTCTCTCTCTCTCGCTCTCTCTCTCTCTCTCTCTCTCTCTCTCTCTCTCTCATCTTTCTACATAATCTGGACTGAATGCTGTTCTTAAAAGTGAACTAAAACCAATCAGATGCACTCCGAACTATCTGTTGTATCATCTATATTGTGTGTATTTTAATGCAGTTTGTAATTTATTGTGTTTCTGGGAAATGCAATTTCCAGGAATGAAGCAGCAAAGCACCACGAGCAAAATGGTCCAGCGCTGAGTTTGTTATGCCAGCTAGTGTATAATCTGTCACATTTACATATTTGGCTGACTCTTTTTTCTAAAGTGATTTATAATTAAGACAGGAAACAAGCAGTTTTTAAGGATTAACAATTTTCCTCAAGAGCCCAGCAGTGGTAGAAATTTGAATTTAATATCTTCCAATCAGTATTCCAATGCCTTAAAGGTTCCCATTCACCAGCGAATAGCCTGCATGCTTTATTTTCCATTACCAGTTCAGGGGCTTATTATCTCTTATTCACCTGTTTAACATCTTTTTTTTTTTGACTCTGCATCTCATTCATTCATTCATATTCTGAACCGCTTAATCCTAATTAGGGTCGTGGGGAGGCTGGCACCCATCTCGGCCAACTCTGGGCTGTACAGGTCACCAGGCCATCGCAGGGCAGAAACACGAGGAGAGACATCTGGACTGCATTGCTTTGGCTGATGTCCCCACCACCTGACCCCCTGATTAAGCAGAGGAAGAAGAAGAAGAAGATGATGATGATGATGATGATGATGATGATGATGTTAGGTTCACAGTGCTTATGCCTGATTAGAGTTTACATGTCCTGCCTCTGTAATGGTTAAAATATGATTCAATCATTTTCTGCATCACTTAATCCTAATTTGGATTACGGGGAGGCTGGTGCCCATCTCAGCTGACTCTGGGTGAGGGCAGAGTATCCCCTGAATGGCTCAGGCCATTGCAGGGCAGAAACATGCTGATGGCTGATGCTCTTTACGAAAGTCAGCAATTGTTCTTTTACAGCCTCTCACCATAGCCAGTTAGAGACATGACCAGCCTCTGATAACTCAGTAAGCGGCACTGGGTGGCGGTGGCAGCGGCAACCCGTTGAGAGTGGGGCTTGAACCTCCAACCTTGGGATCAGTGATCCAGCACCTTATCACCGGCCCACCACTGCCCTTGACTCTGCATCTGTTTACAATAACTGTGCATACAGTTTATAATGTGCTGCATGGTTTGATGGGTAGTGGCTGCTTTGCAGGGCTATTTTTTTAATTATCTGTGGGCAGCGCTAAGGCTCTGTGGTTCCGAGTTGGAAAGGTCTCTCTGTGGTGTTGACATGTTTGTCCTGCGCTTGCATGGATTTCCTCTGGGTACTCTGCTTTCCTCCCACAGTCCCAATATATACACATTAGGTTAGCTGGCTGCACTGAATTGCCCATGAATGGGAATGTGAGTGTCAATGATTGTCTCAGTGTTAGCCCTGCAATAGACCGGTGCTGTGATATGTTCATACAAATCCACATATGGATGAGGTGTTTGTGGGGCTACTGTTCAGTCAGACATTGAGGGTTTCTTTTCTTCTTTTCTTCTCTTCAGAAAGTCTTCGCTGACCGCCACTTTTGGATTTGAAGTCCAAAGAGAGGCAAACCACAGCATCTAATCTTTCAGAGAGTAGAATAGTGAACACCAGAGGCCTTCGAGGAATAATTATGAACTTGTCACCGTGGAGGTACAGGGAGGCTGTAGAAGTGGAATGGAATATTGTGTTCTTAGTTTGAGGACGAGTTGAAAAAAAAGAAAAGAGAATCATGATCCATGTTCTTCATATAACAGGAGTCTGTTGTCCACTGAGGATTGTCAATATTGTAATATAGTATAACAGTGGGGTGGAAAAAAAGCCCTGCAGCTATTACACACACCCTCAGCGTAATACTTCTATTTCAAAGCGGTCGATGCAAAGAACCAGTGAGGTCGGTTAAGTCTCACACTATGTGTGTGTGTGTGTGTGTGTGTGTGTGTGTGTGTGTGTGTGTGTGTGTGTGTGTGTGTGTGTGTGAGTTTACCCCAGTTGCTCCCTGATCTGTGTATGCCCTGATGGTCTTTGCAGCCTGTGTGTGTGTGTGTGTGTGCGTGCATGTGCATGTGCGTGTGTGTGTGTGTGTGTGTGTGTGTGGGTGTGGGTGTGTGTTTGTGAGTGTACCCAATTTGCTCCCTGATCTGTGTATACCCTGATGGTCTTTACAGCCTGTGTGTGTGTGTGTGTGTGTGTGTGTGTGTGTGTGTGTGTGTGTGTGTGTGTGTGTGTGTGAGTGTACCCTATTTGCCCCCTGATCTGTGTATGCCCTGATGGTCTTGGGAGCCTGTGTGTGTGTGTGTGTGTGTGTGCGTGCGTGCGTGCGTGTGTGTGTGTGTGTGTGAGTGTGTGTGTGTGTGTGTGTGTGTGTGTGAATGAGTTTACCCCAGTTGCTCCCTGATCTGTGTATGCCCCGATGGTCTTTGCAGTCTGTGTGTGCGTGTGCGTGCACGTGTGTGCATGTGCATGCATGTGCGTGCGTGTGCGTGCTTGTGTGTGCGTGTGCGAGCGTGTGCGAGTGTGTGTGTGTGTGTGTGTGTGTGTGTGTGTGTGTGTGTGTGTGTGTGTGTGTGTGTGTGTGTGTGTGTGTGTGTGTGTGTATATGTGTGTGTGTGTGTGTGTGTGTGTGTGTGTGTGTGTTTGTGAGTGTACCCCATTTGCTTCCTGATCTGTGTATGCCCTGATGGTCTTTGCAGCCTGTGTGTGTGTGTGTGTGTGTGTGTGTGTGTGTGTGTGTGTGTGTGTGTGTGTGTGTGTGTGTGTGTGTACACGCTCCACTGAGGAGCAGCAGGTCTGAATTGAGTCGTCACTCGTCATCGTACTGACTAGTCGCCATGGCAACATGGGCAAACCACATACCAGGCCACTGCACAATCCATTAGGTGAGAGATGTGAGGATGGGGAAAACTAGGGAAGACAAGACAACACACATTTATTTATCAGGTTTATTTTCCCTGTTTTTTTCTGTTCTCTTCTTATTTATGATGGTATTGATCTCCGTCATAGGCAGCCACCAGGCAAACTGCCGCTAAAACATGCTCACCTTTGTTTCCCGAAGATTAAAAAGATTCATTGACTACTTCACTGGACATAATACACACACCAACCAACACCCCCCACCCCACCCCACCCCACCCCACCCCCACACACGGCTGTATTTTATTTATTTTTTATTAATCTCGTCTAACATCTCAGTTGACTGTGGGCGAACGCATGGTACACTTTGAACAGCTTGGTAGGCCATCGCACATTCCTTCTCACACCCAGAGCCAACTTGAAATCGTCAGTCAGCCGACTGTGCATGTTTTGGACTGTAGGACAAAACCAGAAGACCCAAAGGAAACCCACACAAGCACATGGAGAGCACACCAACTCCACACAGAAACAACACGAGACAGCGAATTGAACCCAGGACCTTCCTTTTGTGAGGTGAACGTGCTGACCACTGTAGCACCGTGCTGCCCTAATGTCTACGATACAGCATCAAATCAATCATTACGAAACATCAAGTAAAAAAAACACACATATGCCCCCTTAATCCCGGACAATGTGAAACAGCCAATTAGCCTAATGTGCATGTTTTTAGACTGTAGGAGGAAACTGAAGGACCTGGAGGAAACCCATAGGAGCACGGGGAGAACATGTACACTTTACACAGAAACGCTGTCACGGCGACTGGGACACGAACCTAGAACCTTCTTGCTATCAGGCAGACATGCTAAGCACGATACCATTGATTTGCTTTTCTATTAAAATGGAATAATTTTTCAAATACAGGGATCCCTCACTTTCCACGATTAATGGGGACTGAGATCCCCCCGTGACCGCTGAATTCCACAAAGTAGGATCAACCCACCCCGACTGACGTATACATACGTGTCTATAATATCAGTAAATACATATTCAAATACATAAATACACACACATACACTCAGCACTCAGTGTGGGCAGTGGTGGTCTAGTGGTATAGGGCGTTGTATCGCTGATCCAAAGGTTGGGGGTTCGAGTCCCACTCTCCACACGGTTGTCACTGTCCCCCCCAATGCGGCTAACTGGGTTATCAAAGGCGGGCCATGTCTCTCACTGTCTCTGGTGTGAGGTTCATGTAAAAGAACCATTGCTGACTTTCGTAAAAAGAGTAGCTGCATAGTCGTCGGCGTGTTTCCGCCCTGCGATGGCCTGGTGAGCTGTTCAGAGTGTACTCTGCCCTCACCTGGAGTTGACTGGGATGGGCGCCAGCCTCCCTGCGACCCTCATTAGGATTAAGCGGTTACAGAAAATGAACCGAACTGAACTGAACATACTCAGATGTGTGCCTGACATAAAAATGTAAATAGTTTTGTTGTGGGGTTTTGGGTTGTTTTTTCTTTCTTTTTGTTTTTTTTTTGCATAATTAGCCTTGTTTTGAGGCATTTTCCTGCACTTTTCCTTATTTTTCCTTAATTTACTTATTTTATTATTTTTTTTATGAATATTTTTGAAAAACCCACCACGCACTGAAGCCGCAGTACTGAAGCGCGAGGTAGCGAGGGATCATTGTGATGGAATAACTCTTACAAAATATGTTTACTTTCACAATAATGTGTTTGTATGGGCCACCATATCCTCGCACTGTGAAATTCTTTTTCAAGTGTGCTTTCCTTTCGGCTTTTTCCCTTTTTCAGGGGTCGCCATCCAGTACCCGGGGTCGCCATAATTTAATTACGACTCATGTTGTCTGCTTTGCCTGTACTTCTGCTCTCTTGCCATCATTGGACTCTATTTTAAAAGATCCCTTCCTGGTTTTGATGTTTTGATGTTTTGGCTGATTATGATAAAATGTAATGTGATATTTTTGCCCTGTTGGCCACCCTTAGTTAAAAATAATAAAAAACAGGAATTAGATTCATGGTAAAAATGTGCTTTGTTTGTCGTTGTTTATCCCGAATCTAATACACATAACAGCTACACAGAGAAAAACACATTACGTCCTTTGTTGATTTTATTTTCGGCTTTCCAAAGAGCAACATAATAGTCTCGCATTTCACATCAGTGCCAGCTCCTGTAGTAGGCCATGCACTTCAGAGCTGCATCATTGTGGTGTTTGGAGAATCGACTGGCAGGCACCCGATTTACCCAGGGCTCTTGGCACTTCCCAGAATTTCTGTTTTGGAAAAATGGCAGCGGATGAGCGGAAATTCGGCAGTAGATCATGCCAGCACCTGATGGCACTGAGTAGGAGAACAATGCAAAGATAACATCAATTTACTAATCAGAACAGCATCAGATCAGTGGAAATGAATTCAAGACCCACATTTCAGAGATTATTAGCCTGATGATTAGTTGGGATTAACTAATTATAAGTGTTTTTTTTTACGAATGTTGCCCTATGACACCAGTAAAGCTTGATTTGAACAGATTATTTATTTCCTGTGAGGCCTGTCTTTCTTTCTTTTTTCTGGCTTGAGTAAGATATTTCTTTGATTTTTGGATAAACCTCATTTTAGCTTTAAGTACATCGGCATCTATAGAGTGAAACCAGCTGTTCAATTTATGTTGAGTGTGTTTAACCCTCAAGCGACCGAGCTATTTCGGAGTCTAATATGACCGAGTGGGGTGATTTGTGACCCCATTGACTTTATATTGGAATATTTCTATATCAAAGATTGTTTTTGGGTTCTTCATATTTATTTTACTCTCTAATATATTGATCCATCATCTTATATAATAAGGTATGGAATTTGGTATATTTTTACAAAAAAAAAAAAAAAGCAAAAACACACAATGATAGAGCAATACAGTGATCTCACACAACTTCATGCTTCAATTCATGCAGTTTCAGTGCATCGCATTTTTTTTTAATATTCATCGAATTAAAAAATGAAGGAAATTAAGGAAAAATAGGGGAAAGTTCAGGAAAATGCCACAAAAGCAAGGCCAGTTATGCAAAATAAATAAATAAATAAAAACAAAAAAACAACCCAAAACCCCACAACAAAAATACTTACATTTTTAAGTGAGTTGTGCATCTGTGTGTGTGTGTGTGTGTGTGTGTGTGTGTGTGTGTGTGTTTGTGTGTGTGTGTGTGTGTGTGTGTGTGTGTTTGTGTGTGTGTGTGTGTGTGTGTGTGTGTGTGTGTGTGTGTGTGTGTGTGTCTCATGCCGCATTTCTTTGTGTGTGTATTTATATTTTATCTTATGCATTATTTTTGAATGTTTAATTGTTATTATAAGCATTTATAGCATAAAATATGTATTTATTGATATTATATACACATACACATGCGCTTATACATCAGTCAGGGTGGGGGTGGGGGTGGGGTTTGATCCAACTTCACAGAATTCATTTATTGAGACAACCCTTGTCTGTTATATCTTGTAATATGCAGGAGTTATGCACTTTCTTTGCATCAAAAATTAAAACAAATCATAAAAAGTGAAGCTACTTTGCATAAAATATGTATTACAATGTGGGAGGATAATTTAGATACGGTAATAGAATACACATATTGTAGTGGCGCCAGTGGCATAGTAGTTAGGGTGCTGCGCTCATGATCAGGAGGTTGTGAGTTCGAATCCCACTGAGACCCTCACTGTGCTAAGATCTATGGGTAAAATCTCAACCACAAGTGTGCCTCTGTTTCCCCAGCAGTATAAATGGGTACCAGTAAAAATATACTGGAAAGGTAACCTGCGATGGATTAGCGTCCCATCCAGGAGCAGTTGAACTCCTGGTCGCTTCAAGCTATGGAAACCGAGGATAAGCACCGGCCTGATGAGCCACTAGGCTCGGGTGTAAAAACCCAACAGACTTGAATAGAAATAATAATTATATGGCTGAACTATCTGAAACATGTGACTGTTAAAATGAAGAACCATCAATAACATCTGAAGATATAAGTTCTCACCATTAATTCAACATAAACTGGATAATATTTGATATTTACTTTTATGATATTTTGGTAGCAATCCTTACCACTAATAGTTGAAAATCGTTGATATTTACATGCGTATATTTAGTTCTGCGGCAGCAAGTAGCGGTACAAACTTTAAAAACTAGGACTAATTAGCAGGTCCGGATGTTTGTGTAATTTATTTACTGATATTTACATTTTAATTGTACACTATTAATTTTTTTAATAGTATCTGAATATTTCTAGTCACTGAGACACAATATGCTTTATATCCATTTAATAAAGCAATACATAAAACACATGTTAGTGTTGACTTAATGAGTAGAATTTCAAGTTAATGGGATAAGAAACAAAATACAAAAAACCGCCAGAACAAAACAAAACAAAAACAAAAAACAAACAAACAAAAATCAAACAAACAAACAAAAAAACAAGCAACAGACAGACAGACAGACAGACAGACAGACAGACAGATAGACAAACAGACAGACACACACACAGACAGACAAATGGATGATGGATGGGTGTATAGATAGAAGATAGCTGGATGGATGGCTGGATGGACAGATAGATAGATAAATAGATATATAGATAGATAGATAGGTGGATGGCCAGACAGACAGACAGACAGAAAGACAGACAGGTAGACAGACAGACAGGCAGACAGACTGACAGACAGACAGAAAGACAGACAGGCAGACAGAAAGACAGACAGGCAGACAGAAAGACAGATAGGCAGACAGACAGGCAGACAGACAGACAGATACTTTATTAATCCATGAGGCAAATTCACAAAAAGGACTAAAGGATGGAAAAGTCAAGAAAAGGCGAGTCGCACACAGAGCTTCTGGAAAGGCTGCTACTCTTGGCAGCGCTGGAAATACATATGAATATGAAATATTACACAAATAACACAACAGACCAACCAACTAACACAGCCAAGAAAGAAATAGGAAGAAGCTCCTCATAAATCTATTCTAATAGAAACATCTGTTGTGTGAATATGTGTGTGTGTGTGAATATGTGTGTGTGTGTGTGTGTGTGTGTGTGTGTGTGTGTGTGTGTGTGTGTGTGTGTGTGCGCGTGCGTGCGTGCGTGCATGCCTCTGTGTGTGCATGCGTGCGTCTCTGTGTGTGTGTGTGCGTGCGCGCGCGTGTGCGTGCGTCTCTGTGTGTGTGTGTGTGTGTGTGTGTGTGTGTGGACCTGTGTGTGCATAACAGACTCTAGGGGTGTCTATATAGTATGAGTAAGCGGATACATTATTATTATTATTATTATTATTATTATTATTACAACAACAACAACAACAACATTAATCACAGTGTTGTCCGGGTGGTACGGTGCCCAGATTACTGATCCCAAGGGTAGGGGTTCAAGCCCCACAACCAATGGATTATCACTGCTGTCCCCCCCAGTGCACTAACTGGGTTCCCAAAGGCCGGCCGTGTCTCTCCCTGTCTATGGTGTGAGGTTCATGTAAAGGAACCATTGCTGACTTTCATCAACAGTAGCTGCACAACCGTCAGTGTGTTTCTGACCTGCAGTGGCCTGGCAAGCTGTCCAGGTTGTACTCTGCCTTTGCCCAGAGTCGGCTGAGATGGGTGCCAGACTCCCCAGGACTCTAATTAGGATTAAGCGTTTCAGAAAATGAATGAATGAATGAATAATAAAATTAATTTAATGGAAAAATACTTTTGAACAACAACTTTTAAAAAAAAATATTTATTACTGTATGTACATGTTCGTGCCCGCTTACACCGATGGATGACTTTAATTAAGTTTAGGTATTGAATTAAGATCATGGCACAGATTCAAATGGATGGGTTCAAGCTAAAAATAGGTCTGGCGCATGATGACTCTCTGTGGACAGCTGGGCAGGAGTGAGGACAGATAAAAGGAAAGGCTACCAGCTCGGAGCTGATGCTTTTAAAGGACTGTAGTGGCAGCTACCAGCACCAGTGTACAGAGTTTTGAACTGAAAGATGATATTTAATGTGTGGAGCTGATAAATATTAGAAGATACGTAAGCGAGAAAGCAGCGAGTGAATCTCAAGCGTATTCAAATTAACATTTTAAATCAGTTGGGCGGAATTTGTGAAGTAATAAGTTCAAGCCCTGGGATCAGGTGTTTCTATGTGGAGTTTGCATCTTCTCCCTGTACAGTAGGACCCCGTTTTTCACGATGGTTCGGTTTCGGCCCTTCCCGCGGATTCTGAAAATCCACGTGTTATTGACGCGGTTTTAAAACCCTACATGCACTAAAATATGCTCGTTACACATTCTCTCGCCAGTCTTACTCATTAATACAGTAATACTGCAGTAAAATATAGTAATGATTAAGTAAACACTTTTTAATTTTGTACTGTGATAATATTTACGAATAAATAAAATGCTTAGGCTCCTTACCAGAAGCTAGAGAAGACGCAGGGCGTTTGAATGACATCATCAGGCTTAAATAATCATTAAAAACACACGAAAAAAAATTTAGTACGCAATTCAAGCAATCACGTTAATGACATGTGCGCGAAGGAGAAAAAAACAGGTGTACACATCATCTGCAACCAATCAGCAGGAGGCAGAAACAAAAGCTCTCAGCCATTGGCTAAATTTGTATCACGTGCCAGTAATGTCTGGGTTTGCCGCTAATCCGCGAGTATAATCATAATACTGCAGTAAAATGTAGTAATGATTAAATAAAAACTTTTTAATTTTGTACTGTGATAATATTTATGAATAAACAAAATCCTTAGGCTTCTTACCAGAAGCTAGAGAAGACGCAGGGCGTTTGAATGACATCATCGGGATTAAATAATCATTAAAAACACACGAAAAAAAATTTACTTTGCAATTCAAGCAATCATGTTGATAACTTGGGCACAAAGGAGAAAAAAAGGGGTGTACACATCATCTGCAACCAATCAGCAGGAAGGAGAAACAAAGGCTCTCAGCAATTGGTTAAATTTGAATCACGTGCCAAATACTTCTGGGTTTATCGCCAATCCGTGATTATGCGGAGCCGCGGGCGCCGAACCGTGAATGGTCAATGGCCTACTGTATTTGCATGGGCTTTCTCTGGGTAATCTGGTTTCTTCCATCAGTCCAAAAATGCGCACATCCCCTCGGTGAGAATGTGAACATGAATGATTGTGTGTGTGTGTGTGTGTGTGTGTGTGTGTGTGTGTGTGTGTGTGTGTGTTGGCTTTGCAATGGACCGGACATTCTACAGGCTCCAGCCTCCCCATTTCTCTGGTCGGATCTCCAAATGCGTGAGTGAGCACTGAAAGTGAGTTTGTATGTAATTGTATTATACACATTCGGTGTTTAAAAGGCACGAATGCATGAAATACGCAGGAAGTACAACTTGTTATGAGACGTAGTTACCAGGTACAGTATTTACTCTGTAATGCTTGATGGTCAAAAAGATCATTTATTCATTTTTATTTACTTTTTTGATGTTTTTTTTCTTATTTTCTCCCATTATGCTTATAATTATTTTCCAATTTCCACCAGCCATTAAATGGCAGCTACTAACCATATAAAACTAATATTGTGCTTCCACCGAGATTTGTGTATCCATCCAATAATATCTTTTCTAAATGCTGATCGTGCTGCAGGGCAAAGTAACACACTCACAGCAAAGAGTGCTATTTTGAACATAGATGAATTCATATAAGCTCACAATTGGCTCGCGTTGGTCTGATTAAAAGGAGAAAATAATGCCATCCCTCCCAATGAAAACGAGTCAGGCTGTGTTAGATGTCCAGTCATGAAATTTGTGATTTTGTGGCAACCAGAGCCCAAAGATTCCCTATTATCAGTCGTGTATTAAGATATAAATAAAAGAACTGTAGTCTTGTAGTTCCAGGCATAAATACATGGAGTCATCTGAAGAATCTGTAAAAATAAATCCACTGGGTCGTCTTCCTGATAGGAGGGAATCACTTGTAGTTGTTGTTATTGTTTTCATATAGAACATGTATGTATTTTCCCCCCAAGATGGCCAAACAAACAACTGTAAATGATTTGGATATTTGGATCACTAATCCCAAGGTTGGGGGTTCGAGTTCCACTCTCTACAGGTTGTCACTGTCCCCCCAGTGCAACTAACTGGGTTATCAAAGGCCGGTCATGTCTCTCACTGTCTATGGTTTGAGGTTCATGTAAAAGATCCCTTGCTGACTTCCGACAAATTTAATCCTAATTAGGGTCGTGGGGAGGCTGGCACCCATGCCAGCCGACTCCCTGCGAGGGTAGAGTACACCCTGGACAGCTCGCCAAGCCATCGCTGGGCGGAAACTGACGGCTATGCAGCTCCTCTTGTCGAAAGTCAGCAATGGTTCTTTTACAGCCTCACACCATAGACAATGAGAGACATCGCCAGCCTTTGATAACCCAGTTAGCGGCACTGGGGAGACAGTGACAACCTGTGTAGAGTCGGACTCGAACCCCCAACCTTGGGATTAGTGATCCAGCACCTTTTCGCACCAGGCCACCACTGCCCGGACTTGATTTTATTTGTTGTAATATATTACACATCAGCTATAATCTCCATTTTCAGTGCCCATGTTTGGTTTGGATGTGGGCAGCTGTCCAAGGTGCTGAAATCGAGTTCACGGATCCCTCGCTACTTCGCGTTTCAATCTATGCGGCTTCAGTGCACCGCGGGTTTTTTTTTTAAATATTAATTGAAATAAAAAATAAGGAAATTAAGGAAGAAAAGGAGAAAAGGTTAAGGAAAATACCACAAAAACAAGGCCCGCTATGGGGGAAAAAACCCCCCAAAAAACCCCTAAATAAACACAAAACAAAAAACAACCCAAAATCTCCCATCAAAACTTCATTTTTGTTCGGTGCACATCTGTGTGCGCGTGCATTTATGTGTGTGTATTTATATTTTATTTACATCTTATACATTATTTTTGAATGTTTAATTGTTATTATTAGTATTTATAGCATTGAATATGTATTTATTGATATTATATACTCATATACATACACATATACGTCAGTCAACGGGGGTTGGGGGGGGTTGATACTACTTTGCGGATTTCAGTTATCGCGGGGGATCTCGGTCCCAATTAACAGCGGAAAGTGAGGGATCCCTGTATCGCAATATGGACCTTCGATGACTTCTAGTTTCTAGATCTAGTCACTAGAGTGCTCTGCTTTAAAAAAAAAAAATGTGATAAGTAAACACTTTTGACAAAAAAAAAAAAAAAATCCCCTTAAAATCAAGCACAGAGCTGTTTTCTACATTTGGCACCGATGCTGTTGCCGAAGGTATTTTGAAGGCCAGATGAGAATTTTGTTATATTTTCAGTTTTAAACACCTATCCAGGAAAAACAAATTTAACCGTGGGGCGCAGCGTGCTTACCTGTGATTATGTGAGTCAGTCAGTTATTTGGCCTGCTTATTCTTTGTCTTTGCCAAATAGACTTGTCAAAGGAAAGGAGTAATTGCTTTTTCCATGCTTTGCAATACTGTCAACTGAAAACAAAGGTTTGAGTCCCCGTGTTATTCACTGTATACGAACGGCACTTTGAAGCGCTTGGTTTCTCAGTCATTATAAACCAAAGCCATTAGCAATGCATTTCATTCACGATCAGATTTCTTTGTAAACCTCAAATTGTCTGTTTACCTGAGCACACATCCTGTAGACTTCACTCATGCACTGTTCATTTATGCACAGCACAGAAATATATATTGCATGATTACACTGGCACTCCAGATTCCACATTTCTCTTCGACCCCTCCCTTCAATATTTTTCCTCTCTGTGAGCTGTCAAAGACCGTTCTCCCCTTGTTCGTCAGCTCAGCTTTTCTCTTCTCCCAAGACTCAAAGCGTTCACATGCTGCAGGCTATCTTGTAGCCATTGCACAGCTTCTAGATACTGTTTACCTGACCAGACAGCGTTCCCTTACATTAGCACCTGTTAAGTATGGAAGATCCATCCTCATTCTACACTGTGTGAAGCATGAGGTCTCGCTTTCAACCTGCCGAGCCTGAAGTGCTGCTGATTACACCGGCACATTGCCAGATTGATTTTGCTCAGATGTGCATGAAATGCCATTTGAGAAATGAAAATGAGTGACTCTGGAAAACAGGCTATTGATATTTAGAATTATTTCAAACAGATGAAATGTCATCTCAATAAATATTGCATGCTTTAATTTGTGTAGTGGAAGTGGAAGTGTTTTTGGTGTTGGAATTTATTATGGAGTTTCAGTCTCAGATACGTCTAGATTGTGAGATGGATGGATGGCCAGAGAGATTGACTTTTTTTATTCCCCACAGGGAATTTATGACGGGTATAAATTTATGTTATTTGGTTAAAATTTTTATTCATACTTTATATGGGTGGCGTAGCAGTGTAGTAGGAAGCACGTCCCAGAACAAGAAGGTCCTGTGTTTGTGTCCTGGGCTCAGGTGTTTTTGTGTGGAGTTTGCATGCTGTCCTCTGCTTGAGTAGCTTTCCTCTGGGTACTTTGGTTTCCTCCCACACTCCAATGACATGCGTATTAACAAGCTAATTGGTTGTTCCAAATTGCTCGTGGTGTGAATGGATGAGTGTGTTAGCCTTGTGTTGGACTGGCAAGCTGTTCAGGGTGTAAGTCACTTTCACTCAGTGTTAAGATAGGCTCCAGACTCCTTCCGACCTATAATAGGTTTAAGTGTTTGAGCAAATGAGTGAGGGAGTGAGTGAGGGAGGGAGTGAGGGAGGGAGTGAGGGTGTGAGGGACAGAGGAAGTGAGGGAGGGAGTGAGGGAGGGAGTGAGTGGGTCAGTGAGTCAGTGAGTGAGTGAGTCAGTGAGTGAGTGAGTCAGTGGATGAGTCAGTGAGTGAGTGAGTGAGTCAGTGGGTGAGTGAGTCAGTGGATGAGTCAGTGAGTAAGTGAGTTAGTGAGTCAGTGAGTCAGTGAGTGAGTGAGTCACTGAGTGAGTCAGTGAGTGAGTGAGTGAGTGAGTCAGTGAGTGAGTGAGTCAGTGAGTGAGTGAGTCAGTGGATGAGTCAGTGAGTGAGTGAGTGAGTGAGTGAGTGAGTGAGTCAGTGAGTGAGTGAGTCAGTGAGTGAGTCACTGAGTGAGTCAGTGAGTGAGTGAGTCAGTGAGTTAGTCAGTGAGTGAGTGAGTCAGTGAGTCAGTGAGTGAGTCAGTAAGTGAGTGAGTCAGTGGATGAGTCGGTGAGTGAGTGAGTTAGTGAGTGAGTGAGTGAGTGAGTGAGTCAGTGAGTGAGTGAGTGTCAGTGAGTGAGTGAGTCAGTGAGTGAGTGAGACAGTGAGTGAGTCAGTGAGTGAGTGAGTCAGTGGATGAGTCAGTGAGTGAGTGAGTGAGTGAGTGAGTGAGTGAGTCAGTGAATGAGTGAGTTAGTGAGTGAGTGTCAGTGTGTCAGTGAGTGAGTGAGTCAGTGAGTGAGTCAGTGAGTGAGTCAGTGAGTGAGTGAGTCAGTGAGTGAGTCAGTGAGTGAGTGAGTGAGTGAGTCAGTGAGTGAGTCACTGAGTGAGTGAGTGAGTCACTGAGTGAGTCAGTGAGTGAGTGAGACAGTGAGTGAGTCACTGAGTGAGTGAGTGAGTCACTGAGTGAGTCAGTGAGTGAGTGAGACAGTGAGTGAGTCACTGAGTGAGTGAGTGAGTCACTGAGTGAGTCAGTGAGTGAGTGAGACAGTGAGTGAGTCAGTGAGTGAGTGAGTGAGTCAGTGAGTGAGTGAGTCAGTGAGTGAGTCAGTGAGTGAGTGAGTCAGTGAGTCAATGAGTGAGTCAGTTATGCTTTTTTCAATTTAAAAGTGTACAATTTAAAAATTGTAAAAAGACTCAGTGCAAATTGGACTTGTTGTGTTTTTGCTGTTCTTGACGTATTATTTGTACAAATCTAGTTTAGTGTGTACAGTTCACCTGTGGTGACAGAGAGTCATTAAAATCTGCAAAATAGAAAAGATAGAATGATAATGCATTTCCTGGCATATGATATGAAGTAACTACTTTAGTTTCCAATTAGGCTTATGTTTTATAATTAGCTGGAAAGCTCCAGTGTCCCCCTCCTTTTGACTTTATTCAAACCCGCCACCCCCTTCTCTTCCCCATTTTTTTCAGTCTACTGCATAGTGAAGGAAATTAGATCAGTAGCCTGTGCATTCATGTGGAAAGCTCACTGTTGCTGCATGGATTGGTTTAATATGATCAGACAATAATGTCAGATGCAGCACTGGCCTTCTCTGGGCCTCATCTGAATTTGGTTTACGCAGATTAGGATGATGGTCTGTTCATGCCTCCATCATAGCTGAGGAATTATATAATTATATTAATATTATTATTTTTCTTTAATTATATCATATAGAAACTATCCTAGTTTGGTTTGCTGGGAGGCTGGCACCTGTCTCAGCTGACTCTGGGTGAGGACAGGGTATACCCTGCACAGCTCACTGGGCCATCGCAGGACCAGCACACATGCAACCATTCACATGTACTCTCACACCAAGGGGTGACTTGGAACAGTCAATAAGCCCACTGTGCATGTTTTTGGAACGTGAGAGGAAACCGGAGCACCCAGAGAAAACCCATGGAAGCACGAGGAGACCATGTAAACGCCACACAGAAATGCCCTGAGACCGGGAATCGAACCCAGGCCTTCTTGCTGTGAAGCAAATGTGCTAACTGCGCCGCCTAATTATATCCATTCATTCATTTATTTTCTGAACCGTGAAATCTTAATTAGGGTCATGAGGAAGCTGGCACCCATCCCAGCTGACTCCGGGCGAGGGCAGAGTACACCCTGGACAGCTCACCAGGCCATCGCAGGGTGGAAATACACTGATTGCTACACAGCTACTCTTGTAAAAAGTCAGCAATGGTTCTTTTACATGAACCTCACACCATAAACAGTGGGAGACATGGCCGGCCTTTGATAACCCAGTTAGCTGCACTGACAGTGACAACATGTGGTGAGTGGGGCTTGAACCCCCACCCTTCGGCTCAGTGATCCAGCACCTTTTACCACCAGGCCACCACTGCCTGCCTAATTATATATATTATTGTAATCATAGATCAATTAGTTAGTTGTACATATATATATATATATATATATATATATATATATATATATATATATATATATATATATATATATATATACGGTTATATCTAGTAATGGTAAAGTCTGTTGGCTGCTTTACACACCAGCCTGTTGGCTCATCAGGATGGCGCTCATTCCTGGTTTCCTTAATGTCCCGCGTTAGAAGTTCAACTCCTCCTGGAAGTGACACTCGTCCGTCACAGGTTGCCTTCCCTGTATTTTTATAGAAACTTGTTTATACTTCTGGGTGGACAGAGGCACAGTGGAGTGTCTAATTAGAATTTGAACCCACAATCTATTTGTCATGACCCCAGCACTCTAAGCACGAGAGCATCGGCCCCACACAATTAGGATGAGGGGGATGATAGTCTTGTTCATGCCTCCATCATAGCTGAAGAAATGTTATTTTCCTTTAATTATTCATTCATTTTCTGAACCGCTTAATCCTAATTAGGGTCGCAGGGAGGCTGGCACCTGTCTCCATCGACTCTAGGCGAGGGCAGGACACACCGTGGACAGCATGCCAGGCCATCACCGGGCTCATTTAAATCTCACACACACACACACACACACACACACACACACACACACACACACACACACACACACACACATACACATATGCACACATGCGCACGCGTGCACAGACACACACACACACGTGTACACACACACACACTCACACACACATATATATATATATATATATATATATATACATAATTTAATTTTATTACACTAGTTTATATACACATATACAGTACGTTATGTGAAAGGACAAATTTTTCTCCTAATTATGCAATATTGCAGCAGTCCTGATGCCAGCAAAAACACATCATTGGTGCTACCAAAGTGAACGCGTGGTCATTACTCGCTTTGATCTAGTATGCAATCAGCGGCCTAGAGAGTAGAGCTGAGAGTGCTTTCTTTTTCTGAGCCTTCTTGTGTTTGGCTGCAGAAAAGGACCATTAATATTGTCTTGCTTTGCCATACATCTAATAGACCGATAATACAGGCCTGGCCCCCAGATGAAAAGAGAGTGCATTACTTTCTGTCAAAGAGATGAGATGTGAGGCTAAGCACAGCCGAGCCTTGATTTACCTGATGTTTTGTTACAAGATACAGTGCAGTGTTTTCTAAGCTGATACATCTGAGATAGCCCGACTACACACATTTAAAAAAAAAAAAAAAAAAAAAAAGTCTATTGTGCTTTGCCTAAACGGTTGGCCATGAATTTTTTTTTTTCAACCAATAGATTCTTTACAGTGAAAGATTACAGTAATCATCAAAAAAAAAAATGAATAGAATTGAAAATGGAAAGAACATTAAACATAATTTCACCCACTAAAATCGCCCTCTTCATGCTCCCTCGATCTCAGTCACTGCTCTCTGTTTAGTTTTCACTCATTTGTGTTTGCATCTTTTGTTCGGCTCATCTGGATCAGAATAACTGTCAGTTTAACCAGAATTGATATGACAGTCGCATTGTTCAGCGTCACCCCTCCTTATGGTTTATTCATCTGTAATGTTGCCATGCAAAATTAATTTTATTTAATAATAGATAGACGCAGTATAGGTTCAGAGTTAATTGCTGGATATTTATTATGTAATTGCCGAATTATTTATGTACGAGCTGAGCCAAAGAAGACATGGAGGCTGAAGCATGTCATCTTTTTGGGCTCTAGTATGAGATTTTTCAGTATTTTTAATAATATTATTATATTTTAATGTGAGCATAGTCCTTTTTTTTTCAAGTACAAAGATAATGTCTGCTGGAAACACTGCACAGTGACTTTTAAGTGCTTATCTACAAAGAAATTGTAGAGTTTATCTGCAAAGAATTTCTTTTTGCATTAAACGGCATGAAATGTTTGGCTTAAGAAGTGAGATAAACTAAAATGGAATAAATTAAGTATTACTTTTGCTTTTATTTCTGGGAAAGGTTTATACATACATACATACATACATATATATATATATATATATATATATATATATATATATATATATATATATATATATGTGGCGGGCATGGACTTCAGGACTTAATCCACCTCTTAATCTCTTAATTTCTACCGCTGTCATGTTGTAATTATACTAACCATGAATAATATACAAATACAGACACTCCCCAATTTATGAACATTCGTATTACAAACATCTGGAGATACAAACTGGGCTGTCCGAGGTCAAAAGTGAAAGTGAAATGAAATTGAAGAACAAGTAGTAATAGAAATGGAATAAAATCTATAAATATAAGTATGAAATATGATTAAACATTATCCTTAGGTACACTTAACACTAGGCTCCCGCAGAGGGGCGTGGCTGACACGTGCTTTACAACGCGCAGAGGTCCGAGAAGAGAAGCAGAATGATACATTTCTGAAGACGCCCCAAAACTTTCAAAGAAGAAACAAATTGACTCCAGTATTATAATGAACCGGATAAGAGTGAAACTCTCTGTAAATCTGATCAGATCCACTGTGCTGTGCTTGAGAGGAACCAGGAGTTTAAACACGGGACATAATGATATTGATCATGTACAGATGATTATGTAGAGAGAGAGAGAGATTGTATACAGTACAAACTCGTATAGGTTACTTATACAAGGTATAAACATTTGTTCCCCTCTAAAGTAAGTAACAACTTACGAACAAATTTATCTAATGAGCGGCCGTCCGGAAGCTAACTCGTTCGTAAGCTGGGGAGCGTCTGTATATAATATAACAAGGCATGGCGTTGCAGAGCGAGGCATTTCGTGCATTTCTGCTATTAATACTGAGCATTATGTAACTTTCACTGGTGTTTACTGTTGGATGGTTCTGGGAAAATTGGTGCACAGCCAAAAATAAAAAAGAGTAAACCTTACATCCTCGACCTCTCCTTACAATATCTATCTTTTCTGGAAATTTCCACCTTATAAATGGATTTTTAAGAATGTCCAACACCGAGTCAATTTATCTTCCTCCGCCAGCCATTGTGGGGGTAAAATTTTTTAACTTAAACGTATTGTATAAACATCACCACAGACCATTCAGCTTGTTTTGCTCTGACCGACCATTCAGAGGACGGAAAAATTCTGACACTATTGTAGACCAGCTTGCCGGACCATTCATTCATTACCTCATTTATTTTCTGAACTGCTTCATCCTAATTAGGCTGGCAAGAAGGTTGGTGCCCATCTCAGCCGACTCTGGGCAAGGGCATAGTACACAATGGACAGCTCACCAGATCATCGCAGGGCAGAAACATGCCAATGGCTATGCAGCTACTCTTGAAGAAGGTCAGCAATGGTTCTTTTACATGAACCTCTCACCATAGACAGTGAGAAACATGGCCGGCCTTTGATAACCCAGTTAGCTGCACTGAGGGGACAGTGACAGCCTGTTGAGAGTGGGGCTTGAACCCTCAACCTTAGGATCAGTGATCCAGCACCCTACCACCAGGCCACCACTGCCCAGGTAGCTTGCTGGTTCTGTGAGGCAAATAAGAAATCTGATTGGTTAAAGAAACAGCCCTCTTTCTATTGTGATTTAAGTAACATTGGATCCATTGTGGGCAATGGTGGCCTGGTGGTAAAGGTGCTGGATCACTGATCCTAAGGTTGCGGGTTCAAGCCCCACGCTCAACAGGTTGTCACTACTGCTCCCACCCAGTGCAGGTACCTGGGCTATGAAAGGTTGGCCATGTCTCTCACTGCCTATGGTGTGAGGTTCATGTAAAAGAACCATTGCTGACAAGAGTATCTACAAAGCCGTCAGTGTGTTTCCGCCATGCGATGGCCTGAGGAGCTGTCCAGGATGTACTCTGCCCTCTCCTGGAGTCGCCGGGGATGGGCGCCAGCCTCCCCGAGACTCTAATTAGGATTAAGCAGTTGCAGAAAATGAATAAATGAATTTCCCCATTGCTACTATGGTTTAAGTAAAATTGGATTAGATTGACATGGCAACACGTAGAAGCTGAGATCTGATTGGGCAAAAAAAAAAAAAAAATCCAACATACACGTACTGGAAGAAGTGTAGCTGAGAGACACGCTCTGAAATGAAGAGTATAGACTGTTGGGAATAAATTAATACAAATTAATGGAACAAATGCTAAACTTTAAGTTGTAAATGTAGGTCAGTGCTTCTGATAGTGTATAGGAAAGCAGAGAAGGCTTTGCTATCCCTGACAGCCTGCCACTGATATATATTATGGGAGGAAAAACTCATTTATTCATTCACTTTCTAAGCCGCTTAATCCTAAATGGGGTTGCAATGAGGCTGGAGCCTCAGGCCTGGGTTCGATTCCTAGGCCCGGGCATTTCTGTGTATATAGTACATGTTCCATGGGGTTCCTCTGGGTACTCCAGTTTCCTCCCACAGCCCAAAAACATACAGAGTAGGCCAGCTGGCCCCAGATGTGAGTGTGTATGGTTGTGTGTATTGCCTTGTGATGGTCCGGTGAGCCGTCCAAGGTGTTCGCCGCCCTCACCCAAAGTAAGCTGAGATAGGCACTAGCCTCCCCATGAGCCTAATTACGATTTAGCGGCTTAGAAGATGAATGAATTGATGAATGAATGAATAATGGAGATTTATATTATACAGTCATACCTCACTTTACAAAATTAATTTGTTACAGAAGTGGTTTCGTAACCTTATTTTTTCGTACGTTGAGTCGTATTTTACATGTAAAAGGCCTGATTCATTCCAAGGCCCCCAATACTACCCCCTAAACCCTTTAAAAATTATAAAAGTATACCTTTTCAGACCTCCTTCTGCTTCAATATCGTACCGATCGTAGACGGGTTTCGGCCATATTCCTTTGCGATATCACTCAACCGCATGCCACGAGCCCGCTTCTTCTTTTCACTTGCACCGGGGAATCATTTTCTCGGGGTCCATGATGAATGACAAAAAATAAAGTTGCATTGAGCACACTCGAAAAACTCATGAAACAACAGTAACTTTGTCCTTTACACGTGTTAGAGATTCGGGCGGCTGCGAAGCTGAGCACGCATTGTTTGAATTTTTGAGATGTTGTGTTTTGTAACGTGAATTTTTTTCGTATCCAGACACGGAAATTTTAACTGAATGCATTTTGTAAGTTGGATTTTTCGTTAGTTGGGTCTTTTGTAAGGTGAGGTACGACTGTACCTGATGTTGTTAGGAACGCCTTAGTGTCGAACCCCCCCGGAAGAGCTGGAGGAGGGACGTCTGCACCGCATCGCTTAGGCTAATGCCCCCGCAACCCAACCCCGGATTAAGCTGTGGAAGATGATGATGATGATGATGATGATGATGATGATGACAATGATGTTGTTAGGTTCACAGTGCTTATACCTGCTCAGCGCTTACATGTCCTGCCTCTGTAATGGTTAAAATATCATTCAATCATTTTCTACATCACTTAATTCTAACTAGGATCACGGTGAGGCTGGTGCCCATCTCAGCTGACTCTGGGTGACGGCAGAGTATCCCCTGAACAGCTCGCCAGGCCATTGCAGTGCATAAACATGCTGACGGCTATGCAGCTACTGTTGTCGAAAGTCAGCAATGGTTCTTTTACATGTTTCTCACCACAGACAGTGAGAGACACGGCCGGCCTTTGGTGACCCAGTTAGCTTCACTGGGGGACAGCAGTGACAACCGTTGACAGTGGGGCTTGAGCCCTCAACCTTGAGGTCTGTAATCCAGCACCTTTACCACCAAGCCACCACTGTGTTGATTAAAATATGAAAAAATAAAGTACTTTATACATAAAATCATAATTATAATAACTGCGCTGGAGAGCGATGGGGATATTGTTGTATCTCTAGTTGTTCAGAACTAGTTTTTCGAAGTAAGTTTTATCTCCATATTTCTATGATGAGGAAACCGCGGTAACAAAAGGAAAGAAACAACTTTGGATTAACGCTGGTGGGTGGGTGGGTGGGCGGGAGGTGGTGGCGACTCATTTATTTCTTGAATTGACTAGGAATTACTTTGGCTTTAAAGAGGAACCGATTTGGGTGTTGAAAAAAAAAATCCTTAACAGCTCATTTAAAAAAAATAAAAAAGAAAAAGAAAATAAATTGCTTGAGGTACCACCCCCCCCACACACACACACAATCTATTTCTAAGTCAGAAAATGCTTTGCACTTA
The DNA here is from genome assembly GCA_024760905.1 of Plotosus lineatus. NCBI lineage: Eukaryota > Metazoa > Chordata > Actinopteri > Siluriformes > Plotosidae > Plotosus > Plotosus lineatus. The sequence continues at coordinate 42,635,409 of CM045737.1, read as the reverse complement.
TTTCTTGAAAGTGCCACATCAAGAATCAGTTTAAAAAAGTACTTGTATGACACCACAGTGAATGAAAATTGCTCATCAAAATAATTTTGCAATTTTAATGGGACAAGCGAGACAAAGAAAATGGCACATGTCGGCTCAGTGCACACATCAGTAAAATTTCATCTTATTATGAAGCACACAGGATGGGAGCAACAAAATGATAAAGCAGCTAAAACACACACACACACACACACACACACACACACACACACACACACACACACACACACACACACACACACACACACACCACTCTTAGCCTCAGTTTGTGATGTGACACAAGTTTTTATTTCCCTGGTGGAAATATTGGACTGTCACCGGCAGATCAATTGCCAGTGTCCAGGGCAATTCATGGTTCCTCCAATTATAATCCACTGCAGCTGGTGTGGGCCTTCTTGTAGCTGTAGGGCAGTCTTTGTAATAGAGGCATCACTCTGCAATGGATAGACTGGAGTGCCGGGCCAAAGCCTCGCAGTTGGGTGCTGAGGTTCTTGGCACCCCAAGTGAGGAGGCTTATTGGAGCAGCAGGAACAGGCAGCCAGGCAGACCTTATCTTCCCTGTGCACGAGTCTGTGCTCTCACTAGGGACTGCATTACTGATCATAGTTCTAGCTTTTGTCAATCCGCTTCCAGCCACAGGCCTTGGGCAAGTTGCCCTCTCACAGGAACCTTCCGCTCCTTCACTCAGTCACAAGCTGTGGAGGTTAGCTCACAGGGTGGAGGAACTGCTGAAGCATGTTTTTTTTTTTTAGTTGGTGGAGCGAGAAAAATAATAAAGCATGCATTTCTTCCAAAAAAATCTAAATGAGATCTGGGTAAAAGTGTGCAGTTTTGTATGAAAATGTTCTCGCCTGATTCAACATATTACAGAGACTGTGGGAAAAAAAAAAGGATAGAGGAAGACTTAGCGAGAGAGATAAAAAAAAAAAGGAGAGTAAAAGTAGAGTAGAGAAGGAGAAAGATGCCTGACAGTTGGGGCATACATACTTCAAATTAAACGAGTTATATAAGCAGATGTTGGCAGGGCGCTCTGGGCCAAGGCTGTAGATGAATAAGATTCCCTGTCACTAAAGTGAAGAGCGAGAGGGAGGGAGAGGGAGCGAGAAAACCTTAGGGGCCCGGGAGATGGGGGAGGGGCTGCGCCTGCCAGCCACCTCTCAGTGGAGCTGAAAGAAAGAAAAGGATGGTGGATGGTCAGGCAGACAACTAAAGGCACAGAAAGGAAATAAAACAAAACAAAAAAAAGTGCGAAAAGGAAGTTACTCATCTTCGTCAAGCTGTAACTGAAAAAATAAACCATGACCATGAGTTTTAAAGAAGGGTTTGACTATACATAGACATAAGAGAAGCCGACTAAAATTAAATTCATAGAATTTTTCTTGTTCATTCAAGAATTCTTTTTCCCCTTTTGCTGGGTTGTTGTGGTGGATAGCATCTATTAGAATGGAGTACTCAGGAAAGGTAGCGATCTGATTGGTCAGCTATCTCAGAATTCAAATTTTTTTTATTCTGAGTGAATGACTCATGCAAACATTCGTGTTCTTAACCGCTTAATCCTAATTAGGGTCAAGAGGAGGTTGCACCCGTCCCAGCCGACTCTGGGCGAGGGCAGAGTACACCCTGGACAGCTTGCCATGGAAGAAACACACTGATAGCTATGCAGCCTACTTTTGACGAAAGTCAGCAATGGTTCTTTCACATGAACCTCACACCATAGACAGTGAGAGACATGGCCGGCCTTTGATAACCCAGTTAGCTGCACTGAGGGGGCAGTGACAACCTGTTGATAGTAGGGCTTGAACCCCCAACATTAGGATCAATGATCCAGCACCCATTACCACCAGGTTACTGCTGCCATGAGTGAGTAATGTTGGAATCAAATCAATGGACACTCACAGTCTGTCCTGGTCACTTGCATAATGTAGTGCCATCATCATCATCATTTTCATGCTTAAAAATATATCGAAAAGTCTTCACTTAATTTTCTTTTCTTGAGCTTCTGCGTAGCTTATGTTGAAACTTCACTGTGCATCGCGTATATTATGTACTAAGCTTTAAATAAGTAGGTCAAACATACTTGTTATCCACACAGTGTTTAATTCAGATCAATGTGCAGAAGTCTCTTGATGTTCCTGTCTCACATCAACTTTGAAAATCTCATTATGGTTTGCTTTTCTTTATGTTTCTGTGCAGTATATCCTAAAGAGAGATGAAAGAAAAAGGCAACTAAGCTGCACCAAATTTACTTGTATAATATATATATAAAATATATATAAAACATTCAGTCGGACACAAAGATGCAGGAGACAGAGTATGATGAAACGAATGAGGTTTATTGAACACAAGGAAGGCACTTGGGTATGGAAAATCGTGGTCACCGTGGAGATGAGGGGAAACACGGAAACCAAAAACTACTAAGGGAAACTTCAGAGCGGGAACTGGTCGAACACGAAGCTGAGAACCAGGAGCCAGAGAGATCACGGGGAAACAGGATCACGAAGAGGTACGATTTTCTAGCACCAGGAGGAGCTCATCTTTATAGCCCGGTGATAGCTTAGTGGAATCAGGTGTGTGCTCCGGACTCCGCCCATGTGTGACAGCCCCTCGCCAGCGCCGGCAGTACATAAAGAGAGGGAGACAGTTAAAAGCTGCCAAATTCAGAGCCTCCCCCAACACAGACCAAAACACACACACACACACACACACACACACACACACACACACACACACACACACACACACACACACACATATACATATTAAAATATGACTGTGTATATATAATATCCAGAAAGCCCCCGTTATTTGTGGTGCTCATGCCCCCACGCGGATCCCAGAAATCCGTGAATTATTGATGCGGTTTTAAAACCCTATGTATGATATTACATGCGCTAAAATATGCTTGTTAAACACATTCTATAGACAGTCTTACTCATTAATACAGTAATGATGCAGTAAAATCTAGTAATGATTAAGTAGAACCTAAATTTTGTACTGTGATAATGTTTACGAATGAATAAAGCGCTTAGGCTCCTTACCAGAAGCTAGAGAAGATGCAGAACCTTTGAGTGACATCATATGGCTTAAATAATCATTAAAAAAACAACTAAAAAATGTGAATTCACAATTCAAGCAATCATGTTGATGACGTGCGCGAAGGAGAAATAAAAAGAAATGTATGATGCATATGTATCATTTGTCGGGTCTGCCGCTAATTTGGTGCTTCTAAAGTAGTCGGGCGTGATTATATGATTATAATGACGTAAACATTATTTTTACTATTTTTAAATTGTTCTTATATATACTTTTTGAAAACCGACGTATAATCGAAAACGACTTAATTGGAAACGACTTAAGTTGAGGTATACCTATATATAGTAAAACAATTATGCGCCTCAGGTTTGGTCGATCTTGCTAAATGTAACAGATTATTCAATGACATCCACCTCACGTTTAGTGTGTTTAGTTGTTAATTATCCTTAGATCGGAAAACAATTAAGATATTTTTTTGAAAACTTAAAAACAAACACTCACTATAAGAAAATCATTATACCCTAGAAAAGAAAATGAATTTTGGATTGACACATTATCCCTTTATTCAATTTAAACTCCTTTTATTTATCCATATATTTATTTTTTACTTTTAACTTTCCAATTTTGCTCTATAGATCAACTCTAGAATTATTTGTTATCTGTAATTTGTGTTGGAGCTCTGATAGATTAAATCATAGTGTTTTCTTTCAGGAATTTATGTGACACAAGGATAGCAGTATTTTGTAGTTCTGTATATATTGTGCTTTTGTTTTGAGTTTTTAAATTATTATTATATTTGCTATACTGTATTAATCCCTCAAGGGAAATCATTGCCTCAGTATTTAACCCATTCAGAGTCACAGAGATGTAAACAGTAAGCACACACACTTGAACTATGGGGCGACCGCACACTTTGGGGATCCCAGAGAGCAGTTGTGGTTAGGTACCTTGCTCAAGGGCGCTTTAGTCATGAAGTTGGATAAACTGAAGGTGCAGTTTCCTGACACCCACCACACATTCTTCCTGCTGGTTCAGGAATCGAACCAGCAACCTTTCAATCCCAAAACTGATTCTCTAACCAGTAGGCCATGGCCGCCCTCTGAGCAGTAGCTATATATTCAGTAATACCATATTGACCTTCATTTCCTTGACTGAATCCTTAATCTGTGGCTTTTAAAGCATTAATCACATGTGATGGTTGCGTCATCCCTCGTTTCTTCACAGGTCAGAATTTTGGCTCTTGACTTGTCTCAGATGATAGAATTCTTTTATGAAATTGCCATGGCGTGACAGCATTGTCTGGCGATGGAACGGTGTGTTGATGTTTCCTGTTCACACCTTTATTAGGCCTGATACTGACACATTGGCACTTGGTGAAAATGATGGTTTCTGATGTTGGGTAGGAAGCGGGTCATGTTAGACTTCAAATTAGCATCACGATGGTGAAACATCACTACAACATTGCTAAAAGCTCGTATTTGGGAAAAGAAGAAGGTATAAAAGATGGGCTGAGAGAGAGAGAGAGAGAGAGAGAGAGAGAGAGCGCGCAGGGACCCCCCCCCCTCTTGAAATACTGGCTCTGCACATTGCAATCAGTCAACCTTAGAGATGTAATGTTGCCATCTGGTCGTAGGAAAGATGGCAGCTTTACTCCAGCTGAAAAATCTATTCCATACATCCATGATTACTGGATCAGTTCTGTAGTCCCTCTTCTGCCTTACTGGTAAATCTCTCTCTCTCTCTCTTTTTTTTAAAGCTGTTTAAAATTATATTCTAGAGAATTTGTTTGTTTATAGAGGATTTATTTATTGTGTGTTGAAGTGCAGAGTATTCGTTGTACATATGTAATTTTGTAGAGAAATAATAACTTCTTTTCAAACCCGTATCATATAAAAAGGGACAGAATACAGGGATCTCTCACTTTCCACGGTTAATGGGGACTGAGACCCCCCTCGACCACCGATTTCTGCGAAATAGGATTGACTGAAAAATACGTACGTGTATATGTGTATATATCAATGAATACATATTCAAAAATATAAATGTTTATAATAACAATTAAACATTCAAAAATAATGAATAAGGTGTAAATAAAATATAAATACACAGAGACACAGACACACACACACACACACACACACACACACACACACACACACACAGATGCGCGCCCACGTCAGATATACACCTCACATAAAAATGTAAGTAGTTTTGTTGGAGGGTTTGGGTTGTTTTTTGTTTTTGTTTGTTTTCGGGTTTTTTTGTTGTTGCATAATTGGCCTTGTTTTGCATAATTTTCATTAACGTTTCCCCCTATTTTTTCCGTAATCTCCTTATTTTTTTATATTTCAATGAATATTTTTGAAAAACCCGCGGTGCACAGAAGCCGCAGAAACTGAAGCACGACGTAGCAAGGGATCACTGTACACCGAATAATTAGGAGGAATTTACAAAAAATAATCACAGCACATTCCTCAAATCATAAGTTTA
>CM045737.1:42602347-42624847 GCA_024760905.1 Plotosus lineatus | reverse complement strand
GATCTGTGTCATTTAACGCTGATGTTTTCGTGCCCACATTCTCCACCAGCTTGGTCCTTACTGATAACAGTAGCTGATCCAGTTACAATCCCATCCTTCAGAAACTGCATTCAGCAGCGACTGCATGTATGCTTTACCCTCTAGAGATATTTTATTGACCCAAAGATGATAGAGTAATCAAATTTAAACAGAAGCTCTCACACATTTTAGCCAGTATGTTTAAAGTTGATATTTGAGATGGTGTTAGTCATTACTCAACAGTAGGACTGTCAAAATAAATATTTTCAATTCAAAGGCAAATTTGTAGAAGAATCAAAGTTGTAACGTTCATCGCTTGGTCGAATACTGAATATCAGCTTTCATAAACTTGTCCAAGTCGAAAAATAGCTCTGCCTGATCTTCGGCTGTTCTTCATGTTATATTTTGCGACATTAAAATGTATTAATTCTGCACATTTAATCTTGAGTAAATAAAAGTTATAAGAGTAATAAAAATAGTCTGAAAATCATTAAAGTTTAAATGATTTCCAACAGGTGAATATTTAATACAGGGATCCCTCACTTTCCGTGGTTAATGGGGACCGAGACCCTCCCGCGACCACCGATTTCTGCGAAGTAGGATCAACGCCGCTGACTGACGTGTACGGACATGTATATGTGTATATAATATCAATAAATACATATTCAACGCTATAAATGCTTATAATAACTATTAAACATTCAAAAATAATGCATAAGATGTAAATAAAATATAAACACACACATACAGATGCGGACCTCACATAAAAATGTAAATAGTTTTGTTGTGGGGTTTTGGGTTGTTTTTTGGTTTCGTTTTTTTTTTTTTTTGCATAATTGGCCCTGTGTTTGTCGTAACTTTTTGCCATTTTCCTTCACTTTTTCCTTAATTTTCATATTTTTTTATTTTTGAAAAACTCACAATGCACTGAAGTCACAGAAACTGAAGCACGAAGTAGTGAGGGATCCCTGTAATTGCATTTAGTATATAACCCCAGTTCAGCTAACTGGGTTATCAAAGGCCAGTCATGTCTCTCACGGTCTGTGGTGAGAGGTTCATGTAAAAGAACCATTGCTGACTTTCAACAAGGGTAGCTGCATAGCTCTCAGCGTGTTTTTTCCATGTGATGGTCTGGCGAGCTGTCCAGGGTGTACTCTGCCCTTGACCAGAGTCAGCTGAGATGGGTACCATATCATTATCTTCTATGAAATGAATAGGAAGTGATTTGGGTTCTGCCCAATATTGTGAGGAAACTTCATTGTGGTGTGTGTGTGTGTGTGTGTGTGTGTGTGTGTGTGTGTGTGTGTGTGTGTGTGTGTGTGTGTGTGTGTGTGTGTGAGTGTAAGATGTGTGTTTCGGGGGGGTGGGGTTTGATTGTCATGGTAATAAGAAGGAGTAAAAAAGTTTAGATAATGTGCTAAATTGTACTCACATAAAAGTGAAAGTTTCCAAAAATGCCAGTTGGCAAAAAAATCTAATCAAGTGAAGTGAAAATATACTAAATTTAAATGAACTCGTATATTTTAAAAGGAAAAAAAAAATTTTTTTTGAACCAATGGATTGAAGTAACTCCCCCAGTGCAGCTAACTGAGTTATCAAAGGCCAGCTTATGGCGGGATGTTCACGTAAAAGCCGTCGGCGTGTTTCTACCCTGTGAAGACCTGGCGAGCCGTCCAGGGTGTACTCTTCCCTCGCCCGGAATCGGCTGAGATGGGCACCCGCCTCCCCGCGACTCTAATTAGGATTATGCGGTTCAGAAAATGAATGAACGAATGATAAATTGGAATTAGCGTATACTTAATTTTTTTCTGTATTGATGCATTTGTTTTCACATTTGAAACTCAAGTATTTTCTCGTCCTGGCTGAAAGGTTTTACAAGAGTCCCAGTGTGTAATAAAAGTTACATACGACTAAATATCAAGGAAAATAAAGTTTATTTTACAAAAGCAGAAACACGGTTTATATTGATTTATGCAATTAAAAAGTGTGCTAATGTTAGTTCTGAGCAGCGAAGTATATAATTATAGGTTCATTAACATGTTAATGAATTTGAATGCTAAATCTTTTAGTAATTAGAACTTAAATATATTTTTCAAGCGATGACAGTCTTCACAATAAAATATATGCAGCGCAAGATATTCTGCTCTATAAACAGCATTTAATTTCTGTAAAAAACAACAACAAAAAAAAAACAGAAAAAAACATGATACTCCAGTAAACGAATATGAATTAGACATGGTATAGCGGCAAGAATGTAGAATTTTCATTCGTGCATCGATGGCATGAAGACCACATATATGATGTGTGTGTGCGTGTGTGTGTGTGTGTGTGTGTGTGTGTGTGTGTGTGTGTGTGTGTGCATTGATTAAAACGGATTGATTTTTCTTTACTATGCTGTCTTCTTTTCTAAAATGCCCAGCCTGGTAAAGTGTGTGTGTGATTATGGTTTGTGGGTCACACCCCTCGATGAGGGGCATTGTGTGCTGGCCACTCTGCCTCGTTTGTGAGAAACAGCGCAGGGAGAGACTGACTGCTGGCCATTGTAGTCGCAAAGAAAAAACTGACGACTGTGTAATTAGGCTTTGAACACATCCCTTTCCTCCCTCACCAACATTTTTCTTTCTCCTCCATTCATTTCTTTCCTGTCTCCCACTCTCGCTCCTTCCCAGCAGAATGTCTGCTAATTAAGCACTGCCATTAGACAGCATGTAATTGGCTTGAGAAGTAATGACAAGTAAGTTTATTTACAAGGCAATTAGAATAAAGGGAGCTTTTGAATTGATAATAATCATTTACGATCGGGAAAGAGAAAGAACGAGCGAGGGACAGCAGGAGAAAGGGAGTGAACATGACAAAACCCAGAGAAAGGACATTTAGTGCCATGTCTGATTGACAAAGCTTATCTGCATCTTTTTTTTTTTTTTTTTTTTTTTTTTTTTGTTCACTGAGTGATCTCCACATACTGGAGCAACTTTTTTTTTTTTTTTTTTTTTTTTTTCCTGGCTGTCGCTGAGAGATACAGAACAAGCAGTTCCAATAGTTTTCATCGTGTAATCTTTCATTAATAGAAGTATTGGGTTGCACAGGAGGAGAAACCAGGCAGTGGTGACTTGGTGGTAAAGGTGCTGGATAACTGATCCTAAGGTTGGGGGTTCACCCCCATTCTCCACGGGTTGTCAGCGTCCCTGAGTGCAGCTAACTGGGTTATCAAGGGCCGGCCATGTCTCTCACTGTCTATAGTGTGAGGCTGAAAGTCATTGCTGACTTTCGACAAGAGTAGCTGCGTAGCCATAAGCATGTTTCTGCACTGCGGTTGCCTGGTGAGCTGTCCAGGGTGTACTCTGCCCATGCTCGGAGTCAGCTGGGATGGGTGCCAGCCTCCCTGTGATCCTAATTAGGATTAAGTGCTTACAGAAAATGAATGAAAAGAGGAGAAACCCATCTTTTGGTATAGTATTAAGCCTGGTATCTCAGCTTGGTAGCGGGTGTTAGCGCACTGAGATCATGTTAAAATATCTAAAACCAAACTACATATAGCCAGCGGTGAAATATGATAGCATTCATTGTATGATAGCGTTCAACTAACTTATTATCAGGTCACACTACATAGCTTAATAAAACTGAATAGTTTTAGGTAACAAGTGAACGTATGGTAGCGAATTATTTGGAGAGTGACATTCTTAAAGCTAATGTGTAGCATGTGTACTATGATTTGTTAGCAGAATGTATTTTCGTTTCGTAGCTTGTATTAACAGTCTGTGTAGTCAGATAGTCATTAATTTCACTTATAATTTGCCAGTATCTATATTTTTCTGTGTTGTTTTCAAAGCAAAATGCTTCATCATTGTTCATATTGTTTACTAGCTAGCTGTTTGATTACCGCAATCTTCGGACTATTGAGCGCACCTGAATATAAGCCGCATCAACTAAAAAAAAAAAAAAAAAAAAAAGGCCGTACCTTTTTATAAGCTGCAGGTTTCTGTCTCACTCTTGGGCTTCCTGCTAGAGCACCCCCTACAGGCCGTTAGCCCACAAAAAAAATCTATAGATTAGCCGCATCATTGTTTCAGCTGCAGGGTTCAAAGCATGTGGAAAAGTAACGGCTTATAGTCCGGAAATTATGGTACATATTAAAAAACACACTTTGTTAATTTTAATTAACTGTTGCTTAAATTATTCAGTCATATTTCTATTTCAATTAGTCATTAAGACTTTGAGAGGGTATTGAAGCAAAATACTGGCTTGTTGGATAAGGTCAGGGCAGGGGTATGGCAGGGTGGGAGAAAGGGCTTGTGTTCTTGGCCGTCCCCGCCCTTCACTTATCCAGGCAACAGATGGACTGGGTGTATTAAAGCACCCCAGGGAGGCCCTGTGTGCCCGCTGCCCAGTCAAGTTCAGCAGGAACAGGTGGGCACTTGCTTCATGTCCTTAATCGTGCTCAGCCTTGTGGCTTTCCCATGGCGTACTGCGGCTCTTCCTGCCCAGATCTGCCCAGGCTCTTGCTTTTGACCCCTGTTTTTGTTCCCAGGGGCATTTAACTTCCCAATGGTAGAGCTTAGCATTCCTGGTATCAAGACGACACTTTCTCTCACCTGAGGGTGTATTAAAATTTAGTTTGAGTCAAGTGTCAGATCATTAACTACTAATTGATGCCTACTAAAAGGGCTGGGAATAGCTGTTATGCTTATTTTTATGAGAGCATTATGCATTATGTGTGCAGGGAGTAACTAAAAATGTCAAGTGAGCAAGCCTGACTGAAAGTGATGTAATAGGAGGGTTTTTTAATGTGTGGCTGCATGCTGCAAACCCCCCCCCCCCCCTCTCCCTTTTTTTTTTAAATGACATTTTTCCAGAAAAGAAACATTTGCACATATTAAAGAATGTAATGAATCCCAACTGCATTCCCAATGTTAACAAGGCATTTTATTTTTTATTTAAATAGCTTTAGAGGCAAATGGATTTGGACAGCAGCTTCGGTGTTAAAGCATTTCAACCTGCTAGATTTTAAATATTAAGCAGTCCTTGGCTGCGAATAGCAAGCCTCAGTAAATATGACTGACAGGCAAGTTTTAAAGCCTGGCTAATTCCATTGAGCTATTGATCTCCCTTTGTGACCTCCTTTCACTGCCTTCTCAGTTCGGTGATTTTTTTTACTCTAGTAAGAGAATGAAGTCGAATGTTCCTGAGCTCTTTGTGTTTTCTACCTGGAAATTAACTTTCCACAAATCCCTGTTTATAAAGGCAATACGAAGTCTTTAAACAAACTCGGGGGTTGCAGCTCGGGCTGCGGACTGACTTAACAAGCTCTGGAACTGTGGTGTTGTCTCCTGCTGCCAGGGTGTGTGAGCATGCTGTTTTATATACAGACATTCCCCGACTTACGTTCATCTGTTTTACATTTTTTTGATTTTACGTTTTTGGTTTTTTTCTTTTTAGTTAAATTTTGAGTTTAGACGTACCTACGTAGTACGCTGACGTAATGACGCTGCGTCCATTGTTTACAAACGACAGACTGAACGTGCCCTTCCTTCTTCCCAGTTCAGTTTTATGTATATACACACACACACACACACACACACACACACACACACACACACACACACACACACACATATATATATATATATATCAGTTATATAGCGTGTTACCCTTATGTTAAGATGTCATCGCTGTGATCTTTGTGTTTACACTGTTTTGCGAACTTTTGTAACCTTAAGCAAATATGGTTGGTCAGAAGCGTAAGCCTACTAGCATCGGTGCAAGTCTCATACACAGAGATGAATTAACTGTCTGCTTGGATTGGCACAATCTACCATGCATACTCAGTTAAGCAAAGAGAGTTGTAAAATAAATGAAAAGAGAACTCTCCGCTCTGCTGGTGATTCACATCAGTGCAGGCTGAGTTCTAAACGAGTTCAACGGCGCCCTTGCTGACTTGAAAGACCAGAAGTCCGTATAACCCACAGCAAGTACACTACTTTCGCAAGTTCACTACTTTTGGTTGTGAGCGCCTCATATTGCAAGCGTTGATTTGCTGTTTTAAGCTTCATTTAAAGTAACTGGGTATAAATAAGTGACTTATTTGAAATTAATGTTGATATTATTTGATATATTTGATATTATTTTACTATGTTATGTTTATAATAATTGGTTTAGGGGTGTTTTATGAGATATGGTAATTGTATTTATGGATGTATAGTACAGTATGAGTTTCATACGTCACACGTCATACGTCACTGTAACAACTTACGGTCACTTTCAACTTACGTTCGGCCGTCCGGAACCAATTAAAAACGTAAGTCTGGGAGCGTCTATATATATATATATATATATATATATATATATATATATATATATATATATATATATACAGTGGTACCTTGTCTAACAAGTGTTCCTTATAATGAGTTTTCCACAATACGAGCTTCGAACAAAACATTTCACGCCCCCCTCCCCCTAGCACCCTGCATGCAACTATAGTGTTTACTGCACTTCATATTGTTTGCTCAGTTTTTTTCCCTACACCATAACGTGACAGTCAGAGCGCCACTACCAACTACTGTAATGGACGCACAATTACACTTAATTCTAGTACAGTATTATTGTTTATTCTTTTTTTATTATTATTTAATATTATTCATTATTAATGCAAATATTAGGTCAAATATACGTGTTTGTAGAAGGTTATATGAGTTTGGGAGGAAGTTGGAATGGATTAATTTTAAAATAATAGTTTTCTGTTATTTCTTATGGAAATAATTGTTTCATCTAAAGAACATTTTGGCTTATGAGCTCGCCCTCGGAATGGATTAAATTCTTTAGCTGAGGTGTCAGTGTACCAATCTTCTTCTTTTCCTTTCGGCTTTTTTCCGTTCTCGGGAGTCGCCACAGTGAATCATCTGATTTGCACATTTGATTTGGCAGAGGTTTTTTTTTACATCGGATGCCCTTCTTGTCACAACCCTTTAGCAAGGGACAGAAACACGCTAACGGCTTTGCAGCCTACTCTTTATGAAAGTCAGCAATGGTTCTTTTACATGAACCTCTCACCATAGACAGTGAGAGACATGACCCGCCTTTGATAACCCAGTTAGCTGCACTGCGGGGACAGTGACAACCCTGTGGGGACTCAACCCCCAACCTTAGGATCAGCGATCCTGTGCCCTATCCACTAGACCACCACTGCCCCACAGGTGTCACTGTACCAATATATATATATATATATATATATATATATATATATATATATATATATATATATATATAATAGACAGTAATGGAGATTATTCTGGCAAAAAGATAGATCAAAAGGTGGATGTTAAACAAGGATTTCCCCCTTCATTTTCATCATTGTATAAAGACGAGGATGCATACACCGCATACAAATGGACAATGGTGGTCAATAGAAGGCCTAAAGTTCTCAAGCAATTTTTCAGATAACTGACATTATGCACAAAGGGTGAAGACATTCATCAGACTTAAGCAGATCATGGGTTCGAATCCAGGGCTCCAGCTTCATTCCAAAGTCCAAATACATACACATTAGGCTAATTAGCAATTCCAGTGTAAATGTGTGGATGTGTATATGTGTGTGTGTGTGTGTGTGTGTGTGTGTGTGTGTATGTGTATGTGAGGTAGGGGGGATTAATGGGACATTACACATATGGTAACCATTAAAAACGTCTAATTTCATGTTCATATCAATCAGAGAAATGTAGTGATGACAAACTGAAATATTCATAGCTAATCTATGACCATTCATTCCACAGCAAATACGATAAACTAATCACAGTAGTCACTTTGCATCAAATCCACTTTCCAAATTGATGAACACAATTCATACCAAGAGATGCACTCGCAGAGTGCAGAGTATCTCCATATGAATAAATTGATTATGGTGGAAGTGCATCGACTAGCATGAAAAATCTGGGTAAGACTGCAGGTTTTTGTAACTTGCCACATTTCTAACGAAATGTCTCCTCCTAGTGGCTGATATGTTTGAAGAACATTTCTTCTCGGGTTAAAGAATAGTGATTTTTTTTTTTCTTTTTTTTTTGGGAGGGGGTAATCAGAATTACTTTTCAACAATATTCCATATTTGTATGACCTCCAAAAATTAATGGTTTGTTAATTGGATCACATGACTACTTGAAAAAAAATTAAATTAAATTTGCACATAACTTTTTGAGTTATACTGCACACAAACAAACAAACAAACAAACAAACAAACCAAACAACAGAGATAAAAAATAACCTTCTAGTGGAAGTTACAAGCATTAACTATGCACTTTTTCATCTTGTGTGCAAGTTTGTTAGATGAAGACAAATTAAAAAAAATCCTCGTTAAATTTCTATCTTTATCAAAACAGCAATCTCCATCAACACATTTTTAAATTTATGCTTACAGTTTTTGTTAAAAACCCATGTCCAGATTTTGGATTCTTATACAACTGTGGGTTGAGGGCCTTGTTCAAGGGCACAACAGTGGCAGCTTGGGGACACTGGGGTATAACTCCCCAACCTTCAGATCAGTAACCTCGAACCTTAACCACTGAACCACTGAGCCGTTACTGAACCTTAACCACTGAACCACTGAACCACTGAGCCGCACCAGTTAGGCAACGGTCATTTTGTTTCGGTCCACAACCGCTAACCAGCCATCACACAGGAGCTACTCGTTATCTGCTCATGCCAACTGAAGTCAGCTGGAAAAACCACTAACTGCCCTTTAAAGATGCCTACAATGACCCAGTGTTGCTTAGATTTACAGAAGTGAATAATGTGAATAATAAATCCTTCAAACATACAATTATTACAAGAACATTTAGAAATGTTTATTAAAGGCATTCTGAAATTTTTTTACATATTGGACCAAAAACACCTTGAACTCATCATCAAGCTGCTTAATCGTATGAGGGTTGCCTGCAGTCCGAAGCCTTTCTCAGCTGATGCTTGCTGAAGACAGTGCACACCCTGAACAGCTTGCCAGGTTACTGCAGAGCCACTCACATTTACACCAACAATAACAATCTGAAATAGCCAATTAGCTTAATGTGCACGTCTTGGTTTGTAGGCGGAAACCCAACAATCACATGCAAATTCGTCATAGAAACGCCCAAGCAGAACTAACGGCATGAACCCACTTGGACATTCTTGCTGAGAGACAGATGTGCAAATCACTACAACACTGTGCCACATACCTTAAAATGTAACTTTTCAAAAAATATATTTGCTGATCTGAAATCGGCATCAGGTCAACTTTTTTTTATCACATTTTTCATTTTTCAGCTTTGGTTGATTTCTCCTTTCTGAGAATGTTTAGTCCCCTGGTATAACACACACTTACTTTTCCTCATCATTCATTTTCTGTAACTGCTTAATCCTAATTAGGGTCACGGGGATGCTGGCACCCATCCCAATCGACTCCGGGCGAGGGAAGAGTACACCCTGGATGGCTCGCCAGGCCATTGCAGGGCGCAAACACGCTGATGGCTATGCAACTACTCTTGTCGAAAGTCAGCAATGGTTCTTTGTCATGAACCTCGCACCACAGACAGTGAGAAACATGGCCGGCCCTTGATAACCCAGTTAGCTGCACTGTGTGTGCGTGTGTGTGTGTGTGTGTGTGTGTGTGTGTGTGTGTGTGTGGGGGGGGGTGATAGCCTGCGGAGAGTGGGGCTTGAACCCCCCCAACCTTAGGGTCAGTGATTCAGGGCACTATACCACTAGGCCACCATGCCCTCTTACTTTTCCTTATTTCAGTAAATCAGTGCTTCTCAAATAGTGGGGGTGTGCCCCAAGGGGTATGATGCTGGGGTGGGGGTGGGGGAGGGGGTCTTATGACCATGGGAAACATGCTTTTCTGGAATAGTGTATGAAAATTAAGTGTAATTGCACCTCCACTCCAGTAGTTGGCAGTGGTGCTCTCATTGTCACGCTATGATGTAGCGGTTTTTCACACAAGTAAACAATATGAAGTGCAATAAACAACCCCTCAAGAAACAACAGGGAAAAATTTCTAACAGGAACGAAGAGAAAGGTGGAGAGGGACGGAGATATGAAAACATAAATAAGTTAAACGAGTTTAAATAAGGATGTATTTGTTTGTATTTCAGGGACATTGCTGCACTTTAAATCTTTTCTATTGCAGATTAAAAAAACAATGTTAATGAAGTTTTTCTTTATTGTAAGTTGAACTATAATTCTTTCTTTTTTTGTTTTTAATGTTAATAAAGATACAATGTTATGCAGCGGTGTACTAATAACAATTTTATGGACAAATAATACTATTTATAGTCGCTCAGTGGGCGTGAAATTTTTTTCTCTTCCTAGAGGGGGCGCCACAGAAAATAATTGAGAAGCGCTGCAGTAAATACAAGGTATATCTTTGAAAAACGAAAAGAAAAAAAAAAGAAAAAACAATAGCTTTGCATTAGCCCTTTTTAAAGAGTGAGCCTGGCAGCTCGTCAGCAGTTTAACGTCTGATTGATAACACCAGAGTGAAGATGATTGTGGGACATGCCAGCTCAGAGTGACAAGCAATTACTCACTTCATGTAATGAAAACCTTAACACCAATCATCGAGCCTCTAAGAAGCGCTAATGCTTTATGTAATATTATACATTCTCTCCCATCAAGCATGCCATCCCGCGGGTGTCGGTTTAGACATTTGCTAAATAACATCGTTTGTAATGGAACGACAGTGACAACAAAACAGAGACTCCATGCAGTGAGCCCCTCTTTAATGGTGCTTTGATATTACGGCCTTTTTCAGTTGCGAGACATAGCATTTAAAAATCATTAGGATTGGTTTATTACTAAAATATCCTCATGCTTTAAAAGTTAAAGCTAATAACAAAAAAAAAAAAAAAAAAATTGTGTGTGTGAGAGACACACTCCTGTGAGGCACGATCAAATGGTATTGCCTTGGCAACAGAGACTTAATTATGGTGGATGTCTGTGTGGATATGGTGTCAGCTTGGCCGGTCCCTATCTCCAAGCTCGGGGTTCTAGCTGCTTGCGCCAGTCACTGCAATTACTGTGTGCCCCCATCGCTGCAAATCGTTATAATTATTCCCAGCAATGGGCGCGCATTATTCCAACAGGTGCTCCATGAATACAGAGTCTTTTACAATGCAGCCATCGCTAAATAAGGGAGCGTTCTGACCCGGATTCATGTTGTGACTTATTGTGTACAGTTAATCATTTTAAATGTGCAGTGTGGGGAATGGCTGTTGCTTGTATGTGAGTTGAGTGACACATAAGTTTTAAAGGAAACGATGTGCCAGATGCAAATAAACTTGAGAATTTGATTGTGGATGGTACCCCGCCTCTCGCACCAAGTCAGCTGGGATTGGCTTCAGAGGATGGATGCCTGCAGATCATTTAAATTAGGACATCTTAATAAATGCATTATTCATGGTAAACAGATAGGGTGTTCTTAAGATATGCAAATGCAGATACAAATTTTGAAAAATACAAAATTTGGGGGAGGGGGGGGGTCTTTTCTTTTTTTCTTTTTTCTTTTTGCAAGCAAAGTGATTTTTCTCAACTACAATTGCATATATACTGCATGTACAGTAAAGATAAAATTATACTGTGTATATATATATATATATATATATATTTTACACACGCACACAGGGATCCCTCACTTTCCACAGTTAATGGGGACCGAGTCCGCCCCCGCCGATTTCCACACAGTTGGATCGCCCACCCCACCCCGACTGACGTATACGTACATGTATATATGTATATAATATCAGTTCAGTTCATTTTCTGTAACCGCTTAATGCTAATTAGGGTTGCGGGAAGGCTGACGCCCATCCCAGCCAACTCTGGGTGAGGGCAGAGTACACCCTGGACAGCTCGCCAGGCCATCGCAGAGTGGAAACACGCTGATGGCTTTGCAGCTCCTCTTGTCGAAAGTCAGAAATGGTTCTTTTACATGAACCTCACACCATAGACAGTGAGAGACATGGCAAGCCTTTGATAACCCAGTTAGCTGCACTGGGGGGGGGGACGGTGACAACCTTGTGAAGAGTGGGACTCGAACCCCAAACCTTAGGATCAGTGATCCAGCGCCCTATACCACTAGACCACTACTGCCTCTCTATATAATATCAATAAATACTTATTCAATACTATAAATGCTTATAATAACAATTCAATAATTCAAAAATAATGCATAAGATGTAAATAAAATATAAATATTTTTTCGTTTGGGTTTTTTTTTTTTTGCATAATTTGCCTTGTTTTGTGGCGTTCTCCTTAACTTTCCCCCTATTTTTCCATAGTTTTGTTATTTTTTTATTTTTTGATGAATATTTTTGAAAAACCTGCACTGCACTGAAACGGCAGAAACCGAAGTTCGAAGTAGCGAGCGATCACTGTATAGTGGCGCATCAACAAATGTATGTGAATATTAACCCAGAGATCGCATTTCGAATCCGAATTAATGCCACAGCCATCCGTGACCGGGAATCCGAGTTCTTACATGAGGGATGGACGGCACATGCTCACTTCCCGGTCAGTCACAGCAGTCGCTGTTAGCTCATTCCTATGAGGATAGCGTATAGCGCTTTCCCTCTGAGTGTGTTAGGCCGCCCCCAAATACGCCGCAGCTCGAAAAGAGGTGTCACGGAGAGGGCGTGTACATGCTTTCAACCCTCCCTGCTCGGTGGTGGTAGTGTGATAGGGAAAGCGATACTTTATGGGTCGGAATTAGATACGACTAAATTATGGAGAGCAGCACGGTGGCGTAGAGGTTAGTACGTCCACCTCACAGCAAGAAGGTCCTGGGTTCGATTCCCGGCTCGGGTGTTTCTGCGCGAAGTTTGCATGTTCTCCGCGTACTTGTGTGGGTTTTCGCTGAGTTCAGGCAAGCGGGTCCTGGGTTGATGTCTCCTGGAGGGTGTTTCTGTGTGAAGTTTGTATGTTCCCTCTGTGCTTGTGTAGGTGTTTCTTTCTGAGTTTTTATTTGATTGTTGTTGATACATAAAAAGCTTTACATCCTGTTTTTGGAAAATAATACACTGACCTCACACATACACTCTCTCTCTCTCTCTCTCTCTCTCTCTCTCTCTCTCTCTCTCTCTCTCTCTCTCACACATGCTTCTGATCGTGACAAAACCAGAAAGAGCTGGATGTCGTATTTTGCTTCTCAGTGAGCTTCCATTAAAGAGAATGCAGTTTTTATGCGTTTCTCTACGAAGTCTCTCTGCTCTGCCTGATTAGCAATTTAAATAGCACCACGACACGAGTCATCACGCTCCAGCCAATCACAAAGCAGAGTGTTGAGCACTAACAGGAGATGATTTCGAACTGATACTGAAATGATATTGTCCTGCCGGCTATATTCAATTATGTTGTGCTACTGCATTGATGCTGGATTGTCCTTGTCCGCATCATGATGCATCGGCACAATGATTACACTCAACACCCCTCGTGTCAGCCCAACACCGCTTTGAAAATTTGAAGAAAATACCAGAATTTCTGTAACCATATCGAAATCTATCTAACTACAGTACTGTACTGTATATCGAAACCAAACAGACATGGTCGAATTCAACAGAAGCATATACAGTATACAGTTCGTCTCTGCTGAGTGACCGGTGCATGGAGTCTTTCCTTTTTATAGACTCTCACCTATCCTGACATCAGAGCAGGAGAGAATAGCGAACCTTATCATTATGCTTGCGCGTCTCGCTCTCTCTGTGTGTGTGTGTGTGTGTGTGTGTGTGTGTGTGTGTGTGTGTGTGTGTGTGTGTGTGTGTGTGAGAGAGAGAGAGAGAGAGAGAGAGAGAGGGAGAGAGAGAGAGCGACAGTGAGAGCGAGAGAGAGCGTGAGAGAGACAGAGTGTGTGAGAAAGATAGCGAGCGAGAGAGAGAGAGACAGAGAGAGAGAGAGACAAACAGACACAGAGTGTGAGAGAGACACAGAGAGTGAGAGAAAGAGAGAGAGTGAGTGAGAGAGAGTGAGAGAGAGAGAGAGAGAGGAAGCGACAGAGAAACAGAGAGACAGACAGACAGAGATAGAGTCAGACAGTGTCAGAGAGAGACAGATAGTGAGAGAGATAGACAGAGTGTGAAAGTATGAGAGTGAGAGAGAGTGAGAGACATAGAGTGAGAGACAGAGAGTGAGAGACAGAGCATGAGAGACAGAGTGTGTGAGAGAAAGAGTCAGACAGTGAGAAAGGGGACAGACAGACAGAGAGAGAGAGAGAGAGAGAGAGAGAGAGAGAGTGAGAGCGCGAGAGAAAGAGAGTGAGAGGAAGAGAGAAACAGAGAAACAGAGAGAGACAGAGAGTGAAAGAGACTAAGAGAGACAAAACAGACAGACATACAGAGAGAGTCAGAAAATGAGAGGGGAAGAGAGAGAGAGAGAGAGAAACAGAGAGAGACAGAGAGAGAGACAGAGAGACACAGAGAGAGAGAGTGAGAGAGAAACAGAGAGAGAGAGAGAGAGAGAGAGAGAGAGAAAGAGAGAGAGACAGACAGAGTGTGAGAGACACAGAGAGTGAGAGAGAGAGAGAGAGAGAGAGAGAGAGAAAGAGAGAGAGACAGACAGAGTGTGAGAGACACAGAGAGCGAGAGAGAGAGAGAGAGAGAGAGAGCGCAAGCGACAGAGAAACAGAGAGACAGACAGACACAGAAAAAGTGTGAGAGCGAGACAGAGTGAGAGAGAGCAAGAGAAAGAGAGTGAGAGGAAGAGAGAAACAGACAGACAGAGAGAGACAGAGAATGAGAGAGACAGAGAGAGACAAAACAGATAGACAGACAAACATACAGAGAGAGAGAGAGATTAACAGAGAGAGAGAGAAACAGAGAGAGATAGCGAGAGAGAGCGAGAGAGAGAGAGAGAGAGAGAGAGAGAGGGTGGGAGGGAGGGAGAGAGAGAGAGAGAGAGAGAGAGAGAGAGAGAGGGTGGGAGGGAGGGAGAGAGAGAGAGAGAGAGAGAGAGAGAGACGGCAGTTTGATGAGCGTACTCTCCACATAAACTTCCCCGGAGAAGATTCGTTCCTCTGGAGAACGTTCTTGTCAGGAAATGCTGTTTGATATCCATAAAATTTGAGATGCATATTGCTTGTTCTGCAAAATGTAGCATTTCAGATTAAACTGCTTCAGTATACAGAGCAGAGGATTCTCTCGTTCAGCTAAGTTCAGGCGAGTGGGAAATTATTCTTCGTTCTTTAATTTTATTTTTGACGAACTTGTAAATGGAGTTAATGTACATGACTGCTGAGTCTGCAGATAACTTTACAGATTGTTCTTTAGGAAAGAAAAAAGCAATGGTAGGAAAAGAAAAAAAATAGTTTTGAGAATGAATCCTGGCATAAACATCACACTTTAATACAGCGGTGACATCACTAACCAGCACATTCCAATTTACATCATGGCGTTTCGAGTCGCAGTCAATTTTCTGAAGTACAGTCAGCCTGTCTCGAACACTTTCAGTTTTGCTTCCTGTTATTTATGCACTAAAAAAATTGACAGACAGAAAACATATTGTTAGTACACAGTGCCGTATTACCCCTTTTAGCGTTTACGCTAACAAAGTTAGCGAGAAAAGAATATCATGACAGACCAGATGATGTCATGGTTGTCCTCACAGTCATACTTGTGCATTAAAATGTGAAGACATGCACACAGGCCTCAACCAATTACAAACCTAAAGTTTCTTTAACACAATACGTACTGATCCAGCCTGCCTGATCTGCCGCGATCATATTCCGATATTACACCCAAGGATATTGGGACCCATTGGAAAACATCGGTATACATTACAGAACATCGGTGGAAATCCGTTGTTTTTCCATCTGTTGTGGTGTGCATTGGAGAAACACAGGACAAAATGGAGGCAGCTGTGGCCTGATGGTTAGAGAAGAGGCTTTGAGACTGGAAGGTCGTTGTTTTGATTGTTGAACTAGTGGCAAAAATGTGCGGTGTGCTGGTGCGGGAGTTAAGCCGTACTTTCCCTGCATCCAAACTCATGGCTGAAGTGCACTTGAGCAAGGCACCTAACCCCCAACTACTCTCCGGGTGCCCCTAATGTGTGTGGCAGCCCACTGCTCCAAGTGTGTGTGTGTGTGTGTGTGTGTGTGTGTGTGTGTGTGTGTTCACTTTGAATGGGTTGAATGCAGATGAAATGATTTCCTTTGCAGCATTTAATACTGCAGGGCACAAATTAAGAAATTTTGTCCACCAGACGGGGGGCGGCAGGCAGAAGAAAATATCTGCACGACCCGTAAGAATTTTACTGGACCCCACTTTTTCTGGAATGATTATTTATGTGATAATCTGTTATTATTCTTATTCTTTTCATTCACTTGTTCACCTGTCTATATGTTTGGCGTACAATAGCTGCTATGACTGAATATATATACAGTGAGCTCTCGCCACTTCATGCTTCAGTTTCCGTGGATTCAGTGCATCGCGAGTTTTTAAAAATATTCATCTGAAAAAAAAAAAAAAAAAAGGAAATTATGGAAAAATAGGGGAAACATGAAGGAAAATGCTGTAAAACAAGGCCAATTATGCAAAAAAAAACAAAAAACAACCCAAAACCTCCCGACCAAACTACTGACATTTTTATGTGAGGCGCGCGAGTGTCTGTATGTGTGTGTATTTATATTTTATTTACATCTTATGCATTATTTTTGAATGTTTAATTGTTATTATAAGCATATATAGCATTGAATATGTATTTATTGATATTATATACACATATACATGTACGTATACGTCAGTCGGGGGGGGGGGGGGGGTCGTCGATCCTACTTTGGGGAAATCGGCGGTCGCGGGGGTCTCGGTCCCCATTAACTGTGAAAAGTGAGAGATTCCTGTACTTTCTCCTTCAGGCATAAGTTATCAACATGATTGCCTGAATTGTGAAGTAAAATTTTTCAATGTATTTTTAATGATTATTTAAGCTCTATGATGTTCCTGCATATTCTCTCGCTCCTGGTGCGGAGCCTAAGCGTTTTTACTTCATCATTACTACATTTTACTGCATGATTATTACACTCACGGATTCGCGGCAAACCCAGAAAGTTACTGGAATGTGATTCAAATGTAACCAATGGTTGAGAGCTTTTGCCTTCCACCTGACATGGAGGCCGGTATTGGGTTGGATTTTTCCAGACCTCCTTCAAAAATGTCGGCAAATGCCGGTGGACCGGCGCTAATTTCGTGCCGTGTACAATATATCAAAATTGAGAGCAGAGAACAAGTGCAGGAAAATCTAGAGAGGTGGAGGTCTGCCCTGGAAAGGAGAGGAATGAAGGTTAGCCTCAGAAAATCAGAATACATGTGTGTGAATGAGAAGGACCCAGGAGGAACGGTGATGTTACAGGGAGCAGAGATAACGAAGGTGGAGGATTTTAAGTACTTAGACTCAACAATCCAGAGCAATGGAGAGTGTGGAAAAGAGGTGAAGAAGCGTGTGCAGGCAGGCTGGAATGGTTGGAGAAAAGTGTCCGGTGTGACGTGCGATAGGAGAGTGTCAGCAAGAATGAAGGGGAAAGTGTACGAGACGGTGGTGAGGCCAGCGATGTTGTATGGCTTAGAAACAGTGGCGCTGAGGAAAAGGCAGGAGGCAGAGCTGGAGGTAGCGGAGATGAAAATGTTGAGGTTCTCTCTGGGAGTAACGAGGATGGATAGGATCAGAAATGAGTATATCAGAGGGACAGCCCATGTAAGATGTTTTGGAGACAAAGTCAGAGAGGCTAGATTGAGATGGTTTGGACATGTACAGAGGAGGGATAGTGAGTATATTGGCAGTAGGATGCTGAGGTTGGAACTACCAGGCAGAAGGCCTCGAGGAAGACCAAAGAAGAGATTTATGGATGTGGTGAAGGAAGACATGAAGGTCGTTGGAGTCAGAAAAGAAGATGCGGAGGACAGGGTGAGGTGGAGGCGGATGATTTGCTGTGGCGACCCCTGAAGGGAGCAGCCGAAAGTAAAAGAAGAAGTACAATATATCAAAATGTAAAAAAAGTAAAAATCAGACTAACGCCGTACACATTGGTAGTGATTGGTGTAAAATTGTTATAAAATTTTAAGAAAATGGGAGCAACATCAAGAGATATTCTGGTCATATTTCCTGTAAATTTGTTCCTTTTTTATTACAACAATGAAGACAAATTGGAAAAACATTGGCGCAAATTGGAGTTACATGGGTATAGATCATAATAACTTCTGATGAAATGTGATGGAATCACATCGAATAACAAACAGAGAACATCAGTACACTGGAACAACATCGGTCAGAACATCGGAATATGATCAGCTCAGATGTGGATCATGATATTGTGCGAACGTGCCCTGTTTATGTACACAGGAAAGCATTCACATGAAACCGAGACATGATTACTCTGGTTTCTACTGGGTGTGGCCGGGGACATATTTCATCATCGTTTCAATCACTGCAGATAATCACAATCACTATAGATAATGCTTGTGATTCTACAGGACATTCAGTGGTGTGTTTCAGTATTGGCTGTCTAAACAGATCCTCTAAAATTACTTGTCTGGTCTATTATTGCTGCTTGCGAATAGGGGCGGGCCATGGAATATCATAAACATGACAAAGTCTGACAGTCGAGACACTGCTTCAAAACGCACGATGTAAACCAGGCACTTGTGGTGATGTGCATGATTCTGATCACGGACCAAAAGAATTTTTATTTTTTTAATTTAATATACTTAATATCATGGTATTAGGTCCATTGGCACGACTGGCAATTTGAGATTACTGCAATATTTCACATGTAGAAACTTCACAATTTTGTTACCGTCTACTTTATATACCATCTATTTACCTCCTGTATGTGAAGCTGGGCACTCAAGTAAGTGATAAATAATAATATAATAATAGGACATGCTAGCTAATAGCAAAATAATAGCTCATGCTAGATTACGTGCTATTTTCTAGGATGGTGAATCGTGAGAGTGGACACCATTCCGTAAAAAAAATTCCGTGAATAATGTGCTGCCGACATCAACAGTGATGACAAGTTTCTTTGTGTAAGTCTGGAAAAATATAGAATTTAATGGTACAGGGATTCCTCGCTACTTCGTGCTTCAGTTTCTGCGGCTTCAGTGCATTACGGGTTTTTCAAAAATATTCATTGAAAAAAAAAAAAAAAAAAGAAAGAAATTAAGGAAAAATAGGGAAAAAGTTAAAGAAAATGCCGCAAAACAAGGCCAGTTATGCAAAAAAAAAAAAAAAAACCTCCAAACAAACAAAAATAAAAAAAAGAACCCAAAACCCCCCAACAAAACTACTTACATCTGTATGTGAGGTGCACGTGTCTGTATATGTGTATTTATATTTTATTTACATCTTATGCATTATTTTTGAATGTTTAATTGTTATTATAAGCATTTCTAACATTGAATATGTATTTATTGATATTATATACACATATACATGTACGTATACATCAGTCAGGGGGGGTCAATGATGGGGGGGTGTCTCGGTCCCTATTAACTGCGGAAAGTGAGGGGTCCCTGTATAATAATAGGACATGCTAGCTAATAGCAAAATAATAGGTCATGCTCGATCACATGCTATTTTCTAGGATGGTGAATAATGAGAGTGGACACCATTCCGTACAAAAAAGAAAAAATTCCGTGAATAATGTGCTGCCAACATCAACAGTGATGACAGGATTCTTGTGCAATTCTGGGAAAATATGGAATTTTACGGTACTCACTTCCAGTCCTGAAATAGGGCGGAAATTCAGAGCCCCCTCCCCCTTTTTTTGGGCAACATATTAATAATCCGTTCTGAAAGCCTCCAGACGCGATGAGTTTAAATCCACTGATATGCGACATTTTTGGCACTCATGTCGCTTCTATACTGCATCGCCTTTCATGCCTTTCCTTTGAACAGCAAGGAAATGTTTCCCTCCATGTGTTCTGCCAATGTTACCATGACATGCTTGTTAATTTAACAGTATTATGGGATACAAGGAAACTGATAGTGTTTTATGTTGTTGTATTTTTTTTCCTGAAATGAGCTCGACTTGAAGGGCTTTATAAACATGACCTCGTTACGAATTGTTCTACCTGGAACTCATTAGGTAGAAGTGCACTCGACGACCTTCGGTAGGAGGTAGGATTGCAAGGCGAGATGCAATGCGCCGCTGCACATGCTCACAGGATTTAAAATAAGTCGACCTTCTGCCAAAGTACACAATCTATAATTACAGCTTGCTTTACCTGTCTTTCCTTTTCTCCACTCAGCCTCCAGTAGGTTGCCTTTCTTTCTCCTCAGATATAATTTTTCACAAATACGTTTGAAATATATTGTCCACTGAACTTTTAGCTTTGGAGATTTATACTGGAGAAAGATGGCCTTATAAAAATTACTGCCGTGGCTCCATTCATTAACTGCAAAAATGTAAAAATCTTAAACATTTTAATGTTTGTTGGTTACTGCAGGCTTTCCAATACCTACTGATGACTTCTTAGTTTGAAGTTCACGTTTTCAAACCTACTACTAACTACGGAACCACAATTTCCTTTGACACAAAAAACTTCACTCACTTATTTGCCAAACCACTTAATCCTACTAGGGTCAAAAGGAGACAGGAGTCTCTCTCAGTTGAGTATACCCTGAACAGCTTGCCAACCTATCACAGGGCCCACACACACACACACACACACACACACTTGTATCCCCATTTCACTGGAGCACGGCGTGCAAGTAGCGGCAAGGCGTGGAACGCAGTCTATGGAAAAGCTTCGGCGTTTTTACGTAGAAAATCCTACGGTAAAGTGGAAATTCTTGTACCCCCATTTCACTGGACTACTGCATGCAAGGATTGTGTAGCGGAAAGGCGTGGTACGCAGTCTGCAGAAGAGCTTCGGCATTTTTACATATACAGTAATCCCCCTTATTTCGCGGTTAATGGGAACCAGCCCCCCCCTGCATGAAATGCGAAAAACCGCAAAATGACTTCTGCCACTTCTTAAGGACATCCACCCACCTATATATTATATAAAATTTATGTAGATGTTAATTTTAAAGTGTTCTATGCATGTTAATGTCATGCAGGCAATATGCATTCATATACAATATAAATAAATTATACACCTTATAATGACAATAAATATACATAAATACTGTACAACAAACCTTAAAAATAACAAATCCATGGCCACGTTGAGGAAGAGAATCATTGGCAGCACTGGTGCTTGATTGGGACTCGTCAGCGCCTCCAGAGCGTTTTATTTTAGTACGTGTCATGTCAGTGTCCAAACTCACATTATTGTTATGGCAGTCCGTAATCATCAACGATAAGGCATTTTCCATTTTCACAACTGTTATGGTCTGTGCTAGTTGGCAGCATTTAACTCTCTCTCTCTCTTCATACACTGCATGCGCTGGTGAAGGGCATGGCTGTTACCCACAGGTGAGATCCAGAGAGCGCACCTGAGCCACTCAGCCATCAGTGCGCTATAAATAGCTCCGTGCTCAACCAGTTTCCGTCTTGATACTCTGCCAGTGATTTTGGTTTTTGTTTTTCCCTCACCACTATGGTGAACGTGATTTTTTTCCACACCCCAGTGCTTCCCCTGAGCTCAATAAAAGTCATTGCTTCATGAGGGAGGAAAGGTGTGTTGGATGCTGGGAAATATAATCTCGACCAATCAGCTTGCTGCATTCACAGCCAATCAGAGAACACTCAAGTCAAGCAGGAGAACAGAGCATGTTGGGCAGCGTAGTTGAATGTTGTGTGCGTGAATTTTGAATAATCTTTAATTTTTTAATTTCCCGATGGAAATCCCACAATATTGTGGGGACGCGAAGTAGGAAATGCGAAGTGGCGGGGGATTACTGTATATTACAGATTTACATATACTAGTATGTTCAAAAGCACGTTCACAGAATATTTTGGCCTGCTGGAAGTATACGGAAGTGAAGGAAGACTTGAGGAATAACTACGGAATCACACGGATTGACAAGATAAGGGAATAATTGCGGAACGTTTGCAGATGACAACATTTTTGCTTCCGTAAGTCTGCTGTGCCCCAGTGAAATGGGGGTATTATACTCTTGCCTTTAGGCAATTTGTAACTAGCCTAATATGCAAGGTTTTAGACTGTAGGACACAACCGAAACTACACAAGCTCTTGGAGACCATGCTAACAAACCACCAGACCACCTAAACTCAAAACAGCCAACTGGTTGGCGAGTCGGCTTTGGAATTGAAAGGTCGTTGGTTCGAATCCTGAACCAGAAAGAAAATTGTGTGATGGGGAGTGAGCTGCGCCTTCCCTTCCTCCACCTCCATGGCTGAAGTGCCCTTGAGCAAGGCACCTAACCCCAAACTGTTCACTGGGCGCCCCAGTGTATGGCAGTTGACTGCTCTGGGTTTGTGTGTGTGAGCTCACTTTGGATGGGTTAAATGCAGAGACAATAATTTCCTTTGTTGGATTAAATAGAGTATTTAAAAACAAAGATATTTATCGT
>CM045737.1:42572347-42597347 GCA_024760905.1 Plotosus lineatus | reverse complement strand
TTCGGGCACTTAAACGGCACTTCACCACAAACAGGAATGCTATTGGAAGGGAAATCACAGAATGGGGTCAGCGATACTTCCAGGAACCAGATACCAAATATTTAGTAATGTGTACCAGAGTGCTGCGTGAAATGCTGATAAAGCTGCTCAGTATTGTATTTCAATGAATCCTAATACTAAGTACCTCACACCACTCCTAAGTGATCTTGTAATTCCTATTTTAATTAATTTTAATGGATTTTTATAGATGTAATTATGTTGACACGTAGCAGAGGTAAGACATTTTATGATCAAAGTTTATTAAGGCATAAGTCTGAATAAACCATAATGAACGGACAGTCATTATTTAGTTCTAATCCTTCCCTGGTATTTGAACAATGAACTTGTTCCTGCTCAGGTTCGCTGGTCTGAACAATAGCCTTGTTGTGTTTATGAGAGGATGGAGAAGATGGCAAGGACTTGAGATGGGGATAGAGACTGATGTGATTACTGAAGGGCTGATTGAAGTGAAGACCTGAATTACCATTGAAGAGCTCAGGCTTTGTCTCTTTTCTTTTCAATGAACATCTCACATTCTTTATGAAGAGCGCCTACAAATCAAATGAATATACTTCAAGAAAACAACACAACAAACATCCATTCACTGATTGATTTTCTAAGCCGCTTCATCTGAATTGGGGTCACGAGGAGGCGGGCCCCCATCTCAGCCGTCTCTGAGCTAGGTACATCGTGAAATGCTTGCCGGACTGCTGCAGGAACAACACACACACACACACACACACACATACATTCACAATCAGGACCAGCCAATTAGAATATAGTGCATGTTTTTGGACCGAGGGATGAAACCGGAGTTCCCAGAGTAAACCCACACAAGCGCAGCGGGAGAACATGCACATCCCACACAGAATGCCTGAGAATGGGACTCGAACCCATGCCTTCTTGCTGTGAGGCGGACGTGCTAACTACTACACCTCTGTGCCGCCATCCAGGCCCGATCTCAGGCTGATTTTGCTGGGTCGCCCACATTCGGCAGTCATTTGTACCACTTAGTTTCCCTCATGGTGGAAATATCTATAATAAATAATTTAGAGATTTTTTAAAATCCTTTGCCAGATTCAGCAGCCTTTTTTTCCTGATGGCCTAAAAGAGCTCTTTAGATCTTGGCACTTCATTAACAAAGAGAGCAAGTTTATTTCGCTATCAAGTTTAAAGAGAAGAGCTCCACTTGCAGGAGGTTTTATCCAATGGCACCTACTCTGGTACAGTACAGGTGATTTACACTTAAAGGGCTGTTAACTCACTGGGAAGTGGTGGCCTGCTGGTAAAGGTGCTAGATCACTGATCCTAAGGTTGGGGGTTCAAGCCCGACTCTTCACGGGTTGTCACTGTCCCCGCAGTGCAGCTAACTGGGTTATCAGAGGCCGGCCATGTCTCTCACTGTCTATGGTGTGAGGCATGTAAAACAACCATTGCTGACTTTTGACAAGAGTCGAAAAAGCCGTCAGCGTGTTTCCGCCCTGTGATGGACTGATGAGCTGTCCAGGGTGTACTCTGCCCTTGCCCAGTGTTGGCTGGGATGGGCACCCGCCTCCCCATGACCCTAATTAGGATTAAGCGGTTACAGAAAATGAATGATGAACGGTGTGATAGCTAGTCCAATGGGCAAATCTGGGATTTTCTGTAAGAAAGGCATTAACAGAAAGTTTCAGAATCACACACACTTCTTCTTCTTCTTCTTCTTCTTCTTCTTCCTCTTCTTCTTCTTCTTCTTCTCCATTCGGGGTCACCACAGTGGATCATCCTTCTCCCTTCTGATCAGGAGGTTTTTGGTTCAAATCCCAGTTAGACCCCATTGTGTTAAGACCCCTGAACAAGGTGTACCTCTGTTCACCCAGCAGTATGTGTGTGTGTGTGTGTGTGTATATATATATATATATATATATATATATATAGAGAGAGAGAGCACATGTAAGAGGTTTTGGAGACAAAGTCAGAGAGGCTAGATTGAGATGGTTTGGACATGTACAGAGGAGGGATAGTGAGTATATTGGTAGTAGGATGCTGAGGCTGGAACTACCATGCAGAAGGCCTAGAGGAAGACCAAAGAGACGATTCATGGATGTGGTGAAGGAGGACATGAAGGTCGTTGGTGTAAGAGAAGAAGATGCAAAGGATAGGGTGAGATGGAGGCAGATGATTCGCTGTGGCGACCCCTAAAGGGAAAAGCCAAAAGGAAAAGAAGATATATATATATATAAATTAAATTATATACAGGCATCCCTCACTTTCCGCAGTTAATTGGGACCGATATATATATATATACACACACACACACATATATATATATATATATATATATATATATATATATATATATATATATATATATATATATATTATATACACACACACACACACACACATATATATATATATATATATATATATATATATATATATATATATATACATACATATATATATATATATATCGGTCCCAATTAACTGCGGAAAGTGAGGGATGCCTGTATATAATTTAAATTACTGGGAAGGTAACCTGCACTAGATTAGCGTTTCACCAAGAAGGAGTTGAACTCTACAGAAACCGGGGAGAAACACCAGCTCTGACGAGCCACTAGGCACGCGTGTAAAAAAAAAAAAGTCCAACATTTGCCTTATTCTTCTCCCCCAATTTCCTCTTTTCTTCTCTACCATTCTTTATCTATCCTTGGCAAGCTGACTCCATGTATTTAAATTCGTCTACCTTCATCACCTCTATTCATTGCAACTGCACTGTTCTGTTGCCCTTCCTCTCATTTATATGTACTGTATGCACTATTTGCTGCCATGTTTCCAAATGTACTTTTGAGTTTTTAGTTTCTTGAGTGTGCTTTGCATTGACTATATACCATAAAAAAGCGGTTGCAGAAACCGTTCATACAGCTACTGGGGCAAAATCAATTATTTACATCTGAATAACAATAACAGGTTACTGCATTAATTAAGCATACATATGCGGCTAGAGGTAGTTCTGCTCATATATGCTGTACTTATAATGCATGTATGTCTGTAAAAAAAAAAAAAAAAAGGTAAATATTTAATAGTTTTTTTACTCTGTTTCACCAGAGCATTGCTGTGAACAATGACAGGATTCAGCTCTGAACTCATACAGAGATATTCAGGTCAGATAACCGAATATCCAGCTTTTGGCGTTGCACTTTAACCAAGTTGTACAGACAGAAAAAAAAAAAATCTTCGCCAGGGAGCTCTGGTAAAAGTGACGCGTCACGTCATGACACTGTGCGCTTGTTAAGAGTATCAACAACATACAGTGTGTGGAAATCGAGATCATATTGATGGGAAAGTGTTTGCAAATAACCAGCAGAGAGAATCTGACAGCGACTCAGATCACCCCTGCGTCCCGTATTTACATGTGTATTCATCACTTACATTCTACCGGTAGAGAAAATATCTTTATTATAAATGGAATTAAAAAAAAAAAAAAACAAAAAACAATGATGTCTGAGTTCCAAATACCGATGCTGTAAAAAAGTTTATTATTGTGGCTTTGCCAGTTTGACATGTCTGTGGGCATTGCCTCCGAGCACCTTGTCTCCATTTTCAGTTCACCATTGTGTCAGAGCTGCTCAAACATCTCACAATCTATGTGCAGCAGGAATCAGCTAATGAGTCGTATTTTCACAGCTCCTCTCCCCCTCCATGTTCGTTTATCATCATCAGAGCACTCATGCTTCAGGCCTCTTGCGTCAGAACTCACTTGAAATGAAGCCTGACGTGCTGCTATAGTAGCTTTAGCTATAAAGCTCTTGATTTCTTCTTCTTATTATTATTCTTTTTTTTTTTGGTAATTCCTTCCCCACTCCCTTGAGTTTACCAAAATTGTCAGCTACAGAATGCATTATGTAAAATACCTCATTGTTGCTTTGTGATGTAGGCCAGCTTCAAAGTGCTTGCTCCGATTTTTTTTTTTTTTTTTTTTTTTGCATTTGGGATTGTCTCTGTGTTCTTTACACTCTGCTTTTACAAATCTCTATACGCAGGCCCAAAGACACTTTAAACACTGGCTTGACTGACCACTATAAAAGTCAAAAAGATTTTATAGGCAGTGATGGCCTGGTGGTAAAGGTGCTGGATCATTGATCCTAAGGTTGGGGGTTCGAGTCCCACTCTCCACAATGTTGTCACTGAAACCCCCCCCCCCCAAACCCCCCCCAGTGCAGCTAACTGGGTCATCGAAGGCCGGCCATGTCTCTCACTCTCTATGGTGTGAGGTTCATGTAAAGGAACCACTGCTGACTTTCGACAAGAGTCGCTGCAAAGCCGTTAGCGTGTTTCCGCCCCACAATGGCCTGGTGAGTTGTCCAGGGTGTACTCTGCTCTCACCCGGAGTCGGCTGGGATGGGTGCCAGCCTTCCTGTGACCTTAATAAGGATTAATCGGTTACAGAAAATTAATGAAAAACAAATAACAGGGTAACGAGGCAGGGACGACTTAGAGGCAGTGGCGGTCTAGTAGTATAGGGTGCTGGACCGCTAATCTTAAGGTTGGGGGTTCGAGTCCCACTCTCCACAAGGTTATCACTGAACCCCCCCCAACCCCCCCCCCCCCAGTGCAGCTAACTGGGTCATCGAAGGCCGGCCATGTCTCTCACTCTCTATGGTGGGAGGTTCATGTAAAGGAACCACTGCTGACTTTCGACAAGAGTCGCTGCAACGCCGTTAGCGTGTTTCCGCCCCACAATGGCCTGGTGAGTTGTCCAGGGTGTACTCTGCTCTCACCCGGAGTCGGCTGGGATGGGTGCCAGCCTTCCTGTGACCTTAATAAGGATTAATCGGTTACAGAAAATGAATGAAAAACAAATAACAGGGTAACGAGGCAGGGACGACCTAGAGGCAGTGGCGGTCTAGTAGTATAGGGTGCTGGATCGCTAATCTTAAGGTTGGGGGTTCGAGTCCCACTCTCCACAAGGTTGTCACTGTCCCCCCCAGTGCAGCTAACTGGGTTATCAAATTCGGGCCATGTCTCTCACTGTCTATGGTGAGAGGTTCATGTAAAAGAACCATTGTTGACTTTCGTAAAGAGGAGCTGCAAAGCCGTCAGCGTGTTTCTGTCCGTTGCTAAAGGGTTGTGTCAGGAAGGGCATCCGACGTAAAAACCTCTGCCAAATCAAACGTGCGAATCATTTGCTGTGGCGACCCCTGAGAAAGGGAAAAAAGCCAAAAGGAAATCTCAACAAGGCTGGGACTTAAACCCATGCCCATCTTACTGTGACGTGGCTGTGCTAACCACTATGGCACTGTGCCACCACAATACTAATTATTGTCTGAATTATAAATGCATTTCAATTAATAAACATTTTAATTTCTTCTTTATTCCTGTGTGTCTGCATTGCTCAACTGAACAACTTACTTTTCCATGCTGCACTCATTGGCTGTCTGCCCGAACAACATGCAACAATTGGCACGCTGCTTATCATGAATGTGGCTTGTTGTTTATTGTGATAGCAATGTTAAATTAATCCACATTAAATCCTCACTTCTGTTGATTCTCGATACAGAGCATGATTTGTTTCTTATAGAGATGCTGATACTGAATCTCCAAAATACAATTGCTCCTAATAAATGAGATTAACATAGGATCCACTTGTACAAACCACCGTGATGTGATGATCATATTTCCAGTGCCAGGCCTCGTCAGTTCAACATGCCGCAGTGTTACTGTATGTCCATCACTAAGTCATAACACGTCCCCTTCCATAGTGTTCATCTGCACTTTACTTCTGAATCATTCAGAGAAAACAATGATTCTTACACATTTTAACCAGCTGTTTGTTATGTTTGTTGTATTTATGCTGGTTAATGTTAATGATAAAACACTGCAATGTACCAGAAAGGGATATGACTGCAAAATGTCCTTTAATCTGAAAGTAGACAATTCCAAAATGTCACATAAAAAACAAATAAGCAAACACAAACACACCTAAACACACAAACACACACACACACACAAACACACACACACACACACACACACACACACACACACACACACACACATATATATATATATATATATATATATATATATATATATATATATATAAATGTATATACACATATATATGTATATATATATATATATACATATATGTATGTATATATATATATATATATATATATATACATGTATATATATATATATATATATATAAAATGTGTGTGTGTGTGTGTGTGTGTGTGTGTGTGTGTGTGTGTGTTCGAGTCTGTTCGATGAGGTGAATAATATAAATGGCGCTTGCCAGCACATGCAGCAAGTTTGATTATTATTACAAGTTTATGAATGTGGATATAATGATATAAATTATGCTTCCCTATATTGTAATTAATTTCCATTTCTAAGATCTTCATATTTTATCAATAGAGCATAAAGTCACTTAATAGCGGCGGTAAAGTAGATAATTCATGTAAACAGATTATAAATAGATCAGTCGAAGTTTATATTGCACTTAAAACATAATTAAAAACAAAACAGAACAAAACAAAGAAACCAGCGACTGTGATGGATTATGAAGAATAATTAGAACATTGCTCCGGGCAAAAACACGTTTAAAAGCACCGCGTCGATGGAGGTCGTGGTGGTGTTTAACAGTAATAAATATTATTTAGAAGCATCATTTCGCCATCATCACTCTCGCGAAGCAACGGCTGCTTATTAATAGGCTACACCGCTTGAAATGAGAAGTTTAGTCAATAATTTTGTTTGTGCTTGTAAAAAAATAAATAAATTTATTAAATTAATAAGTGAGCTTTTTAAGTCAGTACATCTGGTTTTGACTTAAACAATTTAAGTAATAACTAATTTATCACAACAGTGGAAATCTCTACAAAATGAAGATAAATGATCATTCTCTCATGTGTACATTGGTTTGCGACCATGTTTGTATGTTATTGGCTTTATCTGCAGTAATCTCTCAGTAGTTCGCAGATTATCGCTTATGCTCTAACAGCTGTTGGCATCTGTCCGTCTTCAGGAGACGATGGCGTACGGCTTATTTTTGCTTTGATGAGTGGCAGTCTCTACCACGCCCATTAAACGTGAAGGTTGACGGCCAGTGTTGTTGCTGTTTTGCAGTTCAATATTAGCTCTTTTGTATCCGAGGGCTCTGTTTCTTGCCTTCTCTGCATTCTGAACGTCCTGTGTGACAGCGAGGTGCCACGCTGAGCCGTCCTCTGCACTGCATTTCCATGTATTAACATTGATGCCACACAGTTTCATGTCCTTCTTGAGACATATTTGTAGCTTAGGTGTGAGCATCCGGTCTTCCCTTCCCTTTGCGTATGCTCATTCATTCATTTTCAGAACCGTTTAATCCTAATTAGGGTGGCGGGGAAGCTGGTGCCCATCTCAGCCGACTCTGGGCGAGGGTAGGGTACACCCTGGACGGCTCACAGGGCAGAAACATGCTGACGGCTGTGCAGCCTATTCTTGTTGAAAGTCAGCAATGGATCTTTTACATGAACCTCTCACTACAGACAATGAGAGACATGGCCAGCCTTTGATAACCCAGTTTACTGCACTGGGGGGGTCAATGACCAACCGTTGAGCCTCCAACCTTGGGGTCAGTGATCAAGTACCTTACCACCAGGCTACCACTGCCCTGCTTATGTTTATAAGGGAGAAAAAAACTCCATCATTTACAATTCTTTGTTATAAAACCATACGTTCCATAATTTACAATATTGTTTTTGCTATAAATAATTAAACCTCTGGCTGTTACAGAGCAGACACTGGAGACCTATTATGTTATTTGGATTCTTATTTAAAATGTTAAATATCTCCTAACAACTACATGATTTTAAATCAGTTTAATTCGTCAGCCATAAAAGTCCTGCTAACCTTGTACTATAAAGAACAATTAAGTACTATAGCAAGTTCCTCAACAATAACCTGCAAGCAAGATGTACTATCACTTTTCCTTATTGCTGGAATAGTACAATCAAGGATTCATTTTTGTGTATGTGGTGTACTTTTAACCCTTTAAGGCCTGAATTATTTTTTTTTTGCAATAATAACATAATAATAATACTCACAAATTTGTGAACAACACGATCCTGCACACTCAAGGTCATCTCACAGCTGACTGAGGCACGTGGAATCAAGCTGTGCTGCATCAGGCGACACCACAACAAGTATAGAATGCATCTAGTCGTTACAGGGATCCCTCACTTTCCGCAGTTAATGGGGACTGAGATCTCCCCCCACAAAGTTTTCCGCGAAGTAGGATCGACCCTCCTGACCGACATATACATTCATGAATATTTGTATATAATATCAATAAATACATACTCAATGCCATAAATGCTTATAATAACAATTAAACATTCAAAAATAATGCATAAGATGTAAATCAAATATAAATATACACTCATACAGACACGCGCACACACACAGATGCACACCTCACATAAAATTGTAAGTATTTTTGTTGAGGGGTTTCGGGTTGTTTTTTTGTTTGTATAACTGGCCTTGTTTTGCGGCATTTTCCTCAACTTTCCCCCTATTTTCCTTCATTTCCGTATTTTTTTATTTTTAGATGAATATTTTTGAAAAACCTGCTGAAGCCTAAGAAACTGAAGCATGACGTAGCGAGGGGTCACTGTATTAGCATTTTTTGAAAGAGGACCATATGGTCCTGCTAGGCATTAAAGGGTTAAATATCATATAGATCATCACTTTAAATTTATATTTATAGCATTTGGCAGACACCTATATCCAGAACAACTTCCATTTTCATGTAAGTTATACATCTGAGCAGTTGATGATTAAAATGTCTCATCAGGGGTTAAACAATGGCAGCTTGGTACACTGGGGCTTGAATGTCTGACCTTCTGATCAGTCACTCGAAACCTTCACCGTTGACCCACCACTGCTTTAAAGATATGTAATCATTTTTTAGAAAGTACACTATGTTTACACTCCCAGGTAAAATATGTATTCTAAAGGTACATAATGTGCCAGTCCCTTAAACTTTATTACTGAGAGTGGTATATCTGATGGTAAGTGTCATTACATTGTATAATAATCTTTTGCAGTTTCATATAATTCAGATTTCATACCACATTTAAAACAAGAGAGTTGAGCCATTATGCACCATTGTTCACAGATTGCATAATCAGTGGGGAAAAAAAATACTAACCTGAAACTCTGGGACCTTAAATGTCCTGTTTAACCCCCCCCCCACCCCTCACCCCCCGACTTTCTACTATGATGAATGTTATTTGAAAAAAACTTCTAACCATTTTGAGGACCTTCTTGCTATAAAAAATGGCAATCACCAATTGCACGACAGATCCGATGCAATTTTTCACTATCCATTAAACAAATACAACCCATTCAGCATTGTGTATTACCATCTTTATACTACTGCCAAATGCAAGATATGTGTAGGCCAATATGTGACTATAATGATATCATACATAATACATTCATAATATTAAATCTCAGCTGTTCATGTCTAATTAAATAGTCAATCATTCTGACCCATCCATGGTTTATAAGACAATTTATCGCATTCGGTTACCTTTAATGGAGGATCACAACACCAAATGCAGCAGTTCCTGGCTGAACGCTGGCAGTTTGGCAAGATGTCAGTACAAATGTGTTAGATTGCTCACCTATTACTCAAGCTGTCAGCAAGCATATTAAATACATTACACACACAGCAAAATATCAAGTGTTAAATTAACACATACAGCACACACTGGAAACAGAAACCTCGCTACTGCGATTCAGTACAGATTATATCTGCTGCCTCTGCAGTGTAATAATTAAAAAAAAATACAGCATTGTTAACATCATATCGGGATTTTCATTCATTTTCTGAACCACTTTAATCCTAATTAGGGTGGCAGGGAGGCTGGTACCTATCTCAGGTGACTCTAGGCGAGGGCAGAGTACGCTTGGGCAGCTCGCCAGGCCATCGCAGGGCGGAAACACGCTGACGGCTATGCAGCCTACTTTTGACAAACAGTGAGACATGTTTAGACAGTGAGAGACATGTCCTGCCTTTGATCACCCCGATGGCTGCACTTGTGGGGAGACAGTGACAACCTGTTGAGGGTGAGGCTTGAACCCACAACCTTCGGATCTGTAATCCAGCATTTTATCACCAGGCCACCGTTGCCCACTATTGGGGTTTCCTCAAACTAATTGTCATAAAGACATACTAGATTGTATAGTGTTTGCTATCAGATAATAAATTCATTCATCCATTTTATGAACTGCTCATTCATAATCGTTTATTTTCTGTAACCGCCTAATCCGAATTCGGGTCGTGGGACAGCTGGCGCCCATCTCAGTCGACTCTGGGCGATGGCAGAGTACACCCTGGACAGCTCGCCAGGCCATCGCAGGGCAGAAACACACTCACGTTATGTAGCTCCTCGCCAAAAGTCAGCAATGGTTCTTTTACATGAACCTCTCACCGTAGACAGTGAGAGACATGGCCGGCCTTTGATAACCCAGTTAGCTTCACGGGGGTGACAATGACAACCTGTTGAGAGTGGGACTCGAACCCCCAACCTTGGGATCAGCCATACAGCACCTTTACCAAAGAGTCACCACTGCCACCAGATAATAAATTGTATGGAGTAAATTTCATAATTTTAAGCAGTGAAAATAAATGAAAAGGCTTTATAACACATTTATTATACAGTTATGGAAGGCATTCGTTTTTGAAACCACAGATACTCAAAGTTCGCCCGCGGATGGAATACAGTAAAATATTTAAGTGGACAAAGCAAAAATGAAAACAAAAAAAACCCAAACAACAACAAAAAAACAACAACCACACAAACAAATGTAAATACAGGGATCCCTCACTTTCCACGGTTAATTGGGACTGAGATCCCCCCCAAGACCACCGAATTACATGAAGTAGGATCAACCCGCCAGCGCCCCTCTGACTGATGGATACGTACATGTATATGTGTACATAATATCAATAAGTACATATTCAACGCTATAAATGCCTATAATAACAATTAAACATTCAAAAATAATGCGAAAGATGTAAATAAAATAGAAACACACACACATACAGACGCGCACACACAGATGCACACCTCACATAAAAATGTAAGTACTGTAGTTCTGTTGGGGGTTTTTTGGATTGCTTTTGGTTTTGTGTTTGTTTAGGGTTTTTTTTTTTGTGCGTGTGCATAATTGGCCTTGTTTTGCAGTATTTTCCTTAACGTTCCTCTATTCTTCCTTAATTTACTCATTTTTTAATTTGATGAATATTAAAAAAAAAAAAAAAAAAAACGCGATGCACTGAAGCCGCGTGAATTGAAGCGCGAAGTAGCGAGGGATCCCTGTAGTTAGCACTCGAACATCATCTCATAGTTTAACTCATCGTCTGGAAGATCGTCTGCTGTTGTTTCTCCAGTCATATGCGTTTTTAAAGTGACCTATTAAGATGAAAGCAGCTCATCAAAGCTACATATATTAGCCAGAAGTCGAGGGACAGCTCAAAAAGGGGAGTTTTGACAGATTTTTAATGAAAGAATTTTTTATTTAGCCTCTCTGGTCTAATTAGCAACCCGACAACATGGCATGTTTACAAAACAGATGTGCACAATGGATGCACAGGGCTATATACACAAAGGGTGTTTTATCACATGACTAAAAGGTGACTAAAGAAGCCCTGTTTCAAGAAGGGTGATTATCCCAGAAACATTTAAAAGTTAGTTACCTGTGACTAAATGCCATTGAAATAATGTAGACATTGATAGCTTGTTGTAAAGAAGTGCAACTGCACATGCTTGAAGTTGGTGAAGAAAAACATCCCCGAGCAATGCTGCTGCTGCTGCTGGCAGTGACTCTGCAGTCCACCCGAAGATTTGAAAAGATTTAACACCAAGATACAGAACTGCATGATGCAATATAGAATTTCATAACATGACCAAAACAAATTATGAATTTCATAAAAGGAAATAATTCCTGAACACCATATAGAACCATATACCATATATGGTATATAATTCGGTTAATTATTACGTATTATTATGTTTTACACCTTTGTGCATTAATGCATGTTTTGTATATTAATGTTTCATAAATAAACCACGTTTTCAAAGTATATTCAACTGTATTGATTGGCAGAAGTAGACGGTCATCTGAACGCATTAATCGAGTATTAACTATTTCTTATGGGAAATAGTTTCACTCTCTGAAAAAAATCAGTAATCGACCAAATTCTTGGAACGAATTGTGTTCAACCACTGAGGTTCCACTGTGTAGAATTTCAGAACTCGAGAGAAAATTTCAGAGCTCAATACAGAATTTCATAAAATGAGAGAATTTTATAACGCTGCAGGGAATTTCAGAGCAGAAAATACAACTTCAGAACACACTATAAAACGTCAGCACAGGACAGTTCATTTGTAATCATGATATTATAATGTGATGAATGCAGCCGTGAGGGGGTGGGGGGTGGGGTGGGGGGGGTGGGGGGGCACAAGTGCCCGCCCTCACGCCAGTCCCAAGCCCGGATAAATGCAGAGGGTTGCGACAGGAAGGGAATCCGGCATAAAACTTTTGCCATCATCATCATCATCATCATCATCATCTTTTGCCAGAATACAAAAGGCAAAACGTAAAGACAAATTTCATACTGGATCGATCGAGGCCTGGGTTAGCAACCATCAGTGCAGTTAACCAACAGGGTGCTGGTGGAAATTGGACTATTGTTGGTTGAAGAAGGAGAGGTCAAAGAAGGAGAGGCGGGAGGCGTGTCCGTTGCCAGCGAGAGAAGAGGAAAGGCATGAGTTTAGGACTGAGAGTAGGGACTTTGAATGTTGGAACTATGACAGGAAAAGGTATAGAACTGTCTGACGTGATGCAGAGGAGGAAGGTGGACATACTGTGTTTTCAGGAGACCAGGTGGAAAGGTAGCAAGGCTCGAAGCTTAGGAGCAGCTCATGGTGTGGATGGGAAGAGAAATGGAGTAGGAGTCATCTTGAAGGAGGGGTTGGTCAGGAATGTTCTAGAAATGAAAAGAATGTCAGACAGAGTGATGAGTGTCAAGTTTGAAATTGTAGGTGTGATGTTCAATGTTGTTAGTGCTTATGCCCCACACGCAGGATGTGAGCTAGAAAAGATTCTGGAGCAAGTTAGATGAAGTGATGCAGAGCACATGTAAGATGTTTTGGAGACAAAGTCAGAGAGGCTAGATTGAGATGGTTTGGACATGTACAGAGGAGGGATAGTGAGTATATTGGTAGTAGGATGCTGAGGTTGGAACTACCAGACAGAAGGCCGAGAGGAAGACCAAAGAGAAGATTTATGGACGTGGTGAAGGAAGACATGAAGGTAGTTGGAGTAAGAGTAGAAGATACAGAGGATAGGGTGAGATGGAGGCGGATGGTTTACTGTGGCGACCCCTGAAGGGAAAAGAAGAAGAAAAAGAAGAAATTATAATGTGATGAGATGCCACAACATTTTTATAAAATTTCATAGAATTTCAAAACACTATACAAAGTTTTATGACATGGTATATTAAAACACAATGTGATATAAAATTTCAAAACACGATTTAGAATTTCGGAATGCTTTACAGAATTTCTTAAAAATAATTTTTCCGGCCTCCTAATTTTATAACAGATAACATAATTGGCGGCATGGTGGCGTAGCGGTTAGCACGTCCGCCTCACAGCAAGAAGGCCTGGGTTCGATTCTCGGCCTGGGCGTTTCGGTGCGGAGTGTGTGTGTGTGTGTGTTCTCCTTGTGCTTGCATGGGTTTCCTCCAGGTACTCCAGTTTCCTCCCACGGTCCAAAAACATGCACAGTAGGCTAATTGGCTGTTCGAAATTGCCCGTAGGTTCGAATCGTGCATAAGGCAATGGCAAACCACTGCACTATCCTTGGCAAGAAAACCTCCATGAAGATGATAATCAAGGCGTTATCCTTCATGGCAGGTCACCAAGAGTCGTCCTACCAGACCAACATAACCGACAGCACTCCATGGCAGAACTCACACATAAGCTACTTCCTTTACGGCAGTTGTCAAATGCTCTTCATTTCTA
This sequence comes from Plotosus lineatus, assembly GCA_024760905.1. NCBI lineage: Eukaryota > Metazoa > Chordata > Actinopteri > Siluriformes > Plotosidae > Plotosus > Plotosus lineatus. The sequence continues at coordinate 42,583,239 of CM045737.1, read as the reverse complement.
TGCGAGGACATTATATTCGCTTAATCATAATTTGGTTCCGGTGTAGGCTGGCGCCCATCCCAGCCAACTCCGGGTGATGGCAGATTTCACCGTAGACAGCTCGCCAGGCCATCGCAGGGCATAAAGACACTGACGGCTATGCAACTACTCTAGTCGAAAGTCAGCAGTGGTTCTTTCACATGAATCTCAGACCATGGACAGTGAGAGACATGGCCGGCCTTTGATAACCCATTCAGCAGCACTGGGTGGGTCATTATATCAGTTGGATATTGGAGATGCACATGGCATGTTACAGCCAAGCAAATATCACATAATTGTGTAACAGAAGCCATTTAAGCCAAAATCTGTTAATTATTTATTATGTTCATATTTAATTGAGAGAAAAATATGAAAAAACAAAGACATTCTATTTCATTTACTAATTCAAAGCAAAAAAGTAATTTTGCACGATTTCTTCAAACACCAGTAGGAAGGGCCGGTGCTACAGGAAGAGTTTTATGTCTGAACTGAAAGTTTTAATTTGAGTTAATTTGCGTCAGAATAGAAACACGATTGGCTGAAAGGGGGCTGATCGCACTTTACCCATGGCCAGTTAAACAGGTGCTGATCATCATGTTGCAGCTCACCTTCGCTGTTTAGCTTCAAGCTTACAACGTACACTTCAAAGGAAATAAATGTTCGGTGGTGACCAGTAGAACCAGGGACCCCAGCGAGGTGTCGAAAAAAATAGAGGAAACGGGTTCAGAAATAGAGGAAAGGAAATATTTCAGCTGGGGGTCAAAGGGGCCGCAGGGCCCCTGAATCTGAAAAAAAAAAAAAAAAATCGGAATTTTGATAAATCGGTGAGTAAAAATAATGGAATTCTGCTAAATAGCGGCGATCTGGGATTCCTGTAGAACAGGCGCTATACACTCTCAATCACCCTTTTTCTGAACTGTTTCTTCCTATTCGGGTTCTAAGCAGGCTGTAGTTCATCAGACCACCACAGGGTCTCTCTCTCTCTCTCTCTCTCTCTCTCTCTCTCACACACACACACACACACACACACACACAACCACACAAGAACTATTCACACTTACACCTCGGGACAATTTAAAACAGCCAATTAGCCTAACGTGCCTGTCTTCAGTCTGTGGGAGGAAACTAGAATGCCTAGAGGAAACCTACACAAGCAGAAGATAAAAAGTCCGCACAGAGGCAAAATGAGCCTGGGACTGGAACCCAGGTTCTTCTTGTTGTGAGGCGGACGTGCTAATTACTACGCCAAGGTACCACCCCTAGCTGTATCTTCTTCTTGTTCTTCTTTTCCTTTCTGCTGTTCCCTTTCAAGGGTCGCCACAGCGAATCATCTGCCTTCATCTTCATGGAAGTCATATTAATGATTCGCATGTTTGATTTTTGCATAGAGGCAGTAGTGGCCTGGTGCTAAAGGATGCTGGATCACTGATCCTAAGGTTGGGGGTTCAAGTCTCCACAAGGTTGTCACTGCCCCCCCCCCCCCCCCCCCCAGTGCACCTAACTGGGTTATCAAAGACTGGCCATGTCTGTCACTGTCTATGGTGAGAGCTTCATGTAAAAGAACCATTGCTGACTTTCGTAAAGAGGAGCTGCAAAGCCGTCAGCGTGTTTCTGTCCCTTGCTAAAAGGGTTGTGTCAGGAAGGGCATCCGAGGTAAAAACCTACGCCAAATCAAACATGCGAATCATGATGATTCGCTGTGGCGACCCCTGAAAAAAGGAAAAAGCCAAAAGGAAAAGAAGATGTTTGATTTGGCGTAGGCCGGCGTTTTCTTTGTAAATATGGCATTTATTCTATGAGTCAGATTTAAAATACTGAAACGCTTGACACGAGTCAGAAGTCCTAATGGACGGTATGGCACCACTGCGTTATCAGAACCGAATGCTTCATGATTAAAGTGTTGCAGGCAAAGGTGGTCCGATATGACTGGACTTTTAAGTCGTTTAGTGTGTTCGGAATTCTGATTTCCCTGATTAGTGATTGTTTGTAGGTTTGCAATACTACGCTTGAAAATACTTTCTATCTGCAATCAGCACAGCTCAAGGTCATCATCTTATTCAGTCTATTGTGCAATGCCGGCACAGATGCAGCAGAATCGCAGCAGAGTGAAAATGTATTCAAAAATATAAAAGTTACCATGACACAGGATCACTTTTAAAGTTGCACATTCATGTCTCTGTGTTTAAAACCATGCCCTGACCATGACACCGATTCAATCTAGATAAATGTTATCTCACTGCTGAAGTAGGTCAGGAGTAATATTCGTGCTGGGTTCCTGAAGGAAAGGGGGTGGAAATAAAAGAGAGAAATAAAAGAGAATTCCGGGTTTAGAAAGATGGAAAAGATGTGAGGTGGTGTTTTAAAGCAGTGGATATAGCATCAGTGCTCACAGGGAGAGAGAGAGAGAGAGAGAGAGAGAGAGAGAGAGAGAGAGAGAGAGAGAGAGAGAGAGAGAGAGAGAGAGACGGACACCAGAGTGGTTGGTGCTGAAATACAGACTGTACCTCTGTCTAAATAAATTAGTTCAAGCCACTTTAATGATCTGTATGCTCTCAGAAAGCACTAATACAGATCCGAACTCCTACATTATATGGCAGTATTTCACAGATATGTCCCACTATATTACCCAGCCTTCGACAATCTCTTTTCACTTTCCATAACATTAAGCAGAACGTGTGGGGTATGAAAGTAATCTCTCTTGCCTGCTATTTTCTGCACTGGTGGCGGGAAGAGCTGGAGCCGAAAAAGCTAGTTGTTTTTTTTTTTTTTTTTTTTTTTTTTTTTTTTTTTGCCGTCTCGTTTGCCAAGTGTAGGTTGCCTTGGATGAGGGTGAGGGATCTGGCTCAGTAGGGATGTACGTGGGACTGGAGGAGGAGGAGGAGGAGGAGGAGGAGGAGGGAAGCACAGAGCACAGCTTGACTTTGGTTAATACAGATGGCCAGGGCGGTATGGATCGGGGGGTTTGTATGGAGTGCCAATGCATATTTATGTGCTTTGGAGTTTGTGGTCTGAGTGGCTCCCAAAATCCCAAATGAGGGGCCAGGAGGGGGCACTGGAGTCAAGCCCAGGGGCTGTGGGGTGGCATCCTTGCAGGAGTTATAAACAATGTTTTTTTTTAATGTAAAAAAAAAAAAATATATATATATATATATATATATTTTTTTTTTTTTATTTTTTTTATTTTTTTTTGTTTTGTTTGTTTTGGGCATTTTGAGAAGCTTGTTTAAAAGATGACACATCAATGTGCTTCCTGTAGCGTTCTTCCTGAAGTTCTTTCACCTGAGGCGACACCAACTGTGACATGTATAACAGAACGATAGATGTAGTGTGACTGCCAGCCCTGGCTGTGAGAATGCAGACAGTCTATAAATGCCAACGTTTACTTTCTGATTCTTTTCCAGGAAGTAAAAATTATTTCCAAAAAGTATTGCTGTGAACTAATCTTTTTTTTTTCTTTCTCTTTCATGTCATTATGCTCCTGTGTTCTCCATCCGTCACAGGTAAGATAAAACTGCATAAACAATATTTCTTGAATCATAAAACACACACACACACACACACACACACACACACACACACACACACACACACACACACACAGAGTGTTTAGAATTATAGAACTCAGTGAAAAATCCCATGAGTTTTGATTCGACATTACTGATTATCCTGCACTCATTACAGAACCACATACTGAGCTGAGACAGCAAACTTCGTGGATTTCCAACCATTGTGTTAATCTGGTTGAGTTCTACTATCTATTGCTACCCAACAGCCAATCCACGATCAGCATTTCTCCCAACAACCAATCTGTGATCAGCATTGCTCTCAACACCCAACCCATGATCAGCATATTACCAACTACCTACTCGTGATCAGCATTGCTATTCAACATCAAATCCATGGTCAGCATGGTTCAAAACAACGACAGGGATCCCTCACTGTCCGTGGTTAATGGGGACCGAGACCACTCCCACCCCCCCTGTGATCTCCGATTTTCACGAAGTAGAATTGACCCCACTGACTGATGTATACTTACATGTATATGTGTAGATAATACCAATAAATACATATTCAAAGCTATAAATGCTTAGAATAACAATTAAACGTTCAAAAATAATGCATAAGATGTAAATAAAATATAAATACACACTCATACAGTTGCGCACATCAGATGCGCACCTCACATAAAAATGTAAATAGTTTTGTTGGGGGGTTCTGGGTTGGGGTTTTTTTTTTTTTTTTTTTGTTTGGGGTTTTTTTTCATAATTGGCCTTGTTTCACTGTATTTTCCTTAACACTCCCCATATTTTTCCTTAATTTCCTTATTTCTTTTAGTTTTCGTTGACTATTTTTGAAAAACCCGCAATGCACTGAAGCTGCAGAAACTGAAGCACGAAGTAGCGAGGGATCACTGTAATCCATGGTCACCATTACACCCAACAACCAATCTGTGATCAGAATTTCTATTCAACAACAAATCCATAATCAGCACTGCTAATCAATAGCCAATCTGTGGTCAACATTGCTCCCAACAACCAATCCCTGATCATCCTGGTTTACTCCAGCTGCATACTTCATTTTTTCATTTTAAACTAATTTGAATTGATATTTTAAAAAAAAGAGATTAACAAAAACTGAAAGTTCCTTATTCTTCATTAAATTATTTGGTTTTATATCTATTTTCCAATTACTTACTGCAAAAGATTTTATCGATGCACTAAACATCCTCCAAAGAAATGACAGTTTTGCCTTTTTTCTTATTTGTGTTGCAATGATTACACATATTTTATAAGCTTTTATTACCTTGTTGATCAAAATCTTATTAAAATTTTATTCCCGTTTGATTGAGAAAGTCTTCCATCTTCATGTAATATGTTTTCCAATAATAATAATAATAATAATAATAATAATAATAATATGTACACAGATTAGCCTGTGAGATCATCCGCTGATGGCAATCGTCAGCGTGTGTTTACATTGCTATGGAATGCTCCACTTTGATTGGTCAGAAAGGTCAGATACCTTTTGCATAACAGCAGTTCTGACATATTCAGATGGTCAACATGCAAAAGTGCTAATCCGGCTTCCCCCATGACCCTGATGGATAACAGTATAGATAATGGATGGCGTGATAAACATAGTTGCACAATAAAAAAAAAAGTAATAACTGCTAGAATTGTGGTAGGGCAGAGGTTCCGAACTCTGTACCTGGAGGAGATTTTCCTGTTTTCAGTGGAGGGATGTGTTGGTGTGTTGGGAGCAAAAAACCCAAAACGAAACTAAACAAATCAAGACAATGTGCAAGACAGGGGTCCATCAGGTCCAGGGTTGGTAACCTCTTCAGTAATAATTCTTGTGGGAGTGGATGAGGTCCAACATACTAAATGGCAGTTTGTAAACCAAATAATAACTAGAACCAAGTCTCATGATTCGCAACAAGCCAGACATCTTGCTCTTTGAAAATTCAAACTTCATATTTGTGGCCAATTACTTATGACATAAGCTTTAAAAGGGAATACAGGGATCCCTCTCTTTCTGTGGATAATGGGGACTGAGGACCCCCCCGTGTGCGACCTCTGATTTCCGAGAAGTAGAATCAACCCCCCCCCGACTGATGTATACATACCTGTATATGTGTATATAATATCAATAAATACATATTCAACACTATAAATGTTTATAATAGCAATTAAACATTCAAAAAATAATGCACAAGATGTAAATAAAATATAAATACACACACATACAGACACACACACACACACACACACACACACACACACACACACACACACACACACGCACACACACATATACACACACACACACACACACTCACACACATATACACACACACACACACACACACACACACAGACACACGCACACGCATACAGACGCACACACACACACACACACACACACACACACACACACACACACACACACACATACAGACGCAGACACACACACACACACACACACACACACACACACACACACACACGCGCGCGCATGCACACACACAAACACACTCACACACACACACACACACACACACAGATGTGCACCTCACATAAAATTGTAAGTCGTTTTGTTGGGGGGTTTTGGGTTGCTTTTTGTTTTTGTTTGTTTGGGATTCTGTTTGCATAATTGGCCTTTTTTTGTGGCATTTTTCTTAACTTTTCCCCTATTTTTCTTTAATTTCCTTATTATTTCATTTTTCGAAGAGTACTTTTGAAAAACTCGCAATGCACTGAAGCCGCAGAAACTGAAGCACAGAGTAGCAAGGGATCACTGTTTAAACAATTAAATTTATAAGGTGGGATTGACTGGAGTCCATCTCAGCTGGCACTTGGTGTAGTCAGGGTACCCCTGACTGAACCCCCTGGTCACCAGCAGACCATTGCAGAGCAAACAAACACAAGCCTCCACACTCATTCCCACATAGAGGCAATTTGTAACACCTAATTATCTTACTATGCATGCCCTTGGACTGTGGGAGGAAACCCATGCAATCACAGGGAGAACATGCAAACTCCCCACAGAAATGTGTGGACCTGGGATTTGAACCCAGGACTTTCTAGCAGTGAGATGGATGTGCGTACGACTGCAGCACCATGCCACTCCCCATTTGTTTTCCACTTGAAATCTCATTCTACAGGCAGTGGTGGCCCAGTGATTGATCTCAAGGTTAGGGGCTCAAGCCCCACTATCACTGGGTTTTCATTGCTGTCCTCGCAGTGCAGCTAACTGGGTTATCAAAGGCCAGCTACATCTCTAACTGTCTATGGTGAGGGGCTATAAAAGAACAATGACTGACCCTCCCCAAGAGTCGCTGCATAGCCGTCAGCGTATTTCTGCTCTGTGATGGCCTGACAAGCTATCCTGGGTCTACTCTGCCTTCGCCCAGAGTCGACTGAGATGGGCGTCAACCTTCCTGCGACCTTAATTAGGATTAAGCGGTTTGGAAAATGAATGAAGAAATATTTTTAACTTTCCCTGAATCGATGTTGCACTGCCAGTTTATCATGCATGTGCAAGCTCATACCTCGGTTCATGTGGTCTTAGTACTGTCACTGTATACAGAGAACCAAAACAAGATGTAGATCAGATGACTAAGAGATACTAAGCCTGCGAGTTTTATTCAGCAAACCTTTGTATTCAGCCAAAATTAACTGATAATGGATGATAAAATGCATAAGCTATTTATGCGAATGGTCACCTTTAAGGATTCTGCATTCATAAAACCAATGATACAAAAATGCTCTTTAGAGCGATGCAATAAAAGAGCCACCTCCACCCCCCCCCACCCCCAACCAACCTTTGCGATTGTGGAGCTTCAACCACTTTTATTGGTGCCAGCATGCTATTATGAAGGATCTTTGTGTTGGAAAATCATTAATCAGTTTATTCTGGGGAAAATCTGACTGAGAGCTTCTTAAGGGAACTACAAATGGCTTCAACAGTTCATCGCTGGCATCATTGTAAAGAACCCTCCCCCCCCCCCCCCCCAAGACTGCAGCTTGTTAAACACGTTTTATACAGATCTGCTTTGAAAGGGAGAATATCGCAGGAGTAATACATCAGGACAAACAAGCGAAGCATTTAGTGTGTCATCTTTGTAATGGTGTTGAGAGTCCACTTTTTGTAAATACAACTTAGATTTTAGAAGGACATGAGGTAATGACATCTAGTAACACTAGAGCTGCTCAGTAGGTATACTAGGGCAGTGATACCCAACCTTTTTATCACCGCGGACCGGTCAACGCTTGACAATTTTGTTGTTGACCAGGGGTGTAGGTTGGGGGGGAGGGGGTCATAGATTGTTTATATTGTAAATATAATTTATTTATTTATATAGAATATTATTATTATTATTATTAGTAGTAGTATTACATATATATATATATATATATATATATATATATATATATATATATTGTCTGTCTGGCTTCCTTTCGGCTTTTTCCCTTGACTCGGGAGTCGCCACAGCGAATCATCTGATTCGCACGTTTGATTTGGCAGAGGTTTTTACGTCGGATGCCCTTCCTGTCACAACCCTTTTTAGCAAGGGACAAAAACACGCTGACGACTTTGCAGCTACTCTTTACGAAATTCAGCAATGGTTCTTTTACATGCCTCTCACCATAGACAGTAAGAGACATGGCCCGCCTTTGATAACCCAGTTAGCCACACTGGGGGGGACAGTGACAACCTTGTGGAGAGTGGGACTCGAACCCCCAACCTTTGGATCAGTGATCCAGCGCCCTATACCACTAGACCACCACTGCCCCATATATATATATATATATATATATATATATATATATATATATATATATATATATATATATATATATATATATATATATATATATACATATATATATATATATATATACAGTAAAACCTCCGCTGACGAACGCTTAAGCGGACGAATCAAACCACGCGGTCGAACAGCGCCACGGTGGCGGCCACGAGAAGCTGACGCACGCTCACGGCGTCACAGTTCGTCACCCCCTTTCTTTGAGTGCGGAAGTGGTTTGTGTTTGATAGACATTTTGGACCATATTGAGTGTACTTTTGCTATTATGGGACCGAAAAAGACCCCACCACAGGCGGAGATCATTGAAAAACACGAACGAGGTGTGCGTTTGTGTGACTCAGCGTCCCAGTACCAGTACGCTAAGTCTACCATTGCTCCCATCCTTAAGAACAAGGAAGCTATTAAGGGTGCGTGTGTGGCTAAGGGTGTTTCCAAACAGTAGGCGTTTCCAAATGCTCCTTCCAAACAGTAAGTCCCTCCCTCCCTCCTCCTCCCACTCCATTCCATCAAGCCATCAACTACCATCACAAAGGTAAATAAAACGACTTTATTATACAGTACAGTTTATTTCTTTAATTACAATACAATAGCACATTTATTATACATAAAATAAGGTATATTTTTGTGTAGTTTTAAGGCTTATTTAGTAGAAAATTATGTTTTATGGGGACCTGGGAACGGATTATTCTCATTTTAATGGTTTCTTATGGGAAATAAATGTTCGGAAGACGAACTTTTCGCCTCAAACACACTTTCTGGGAACCAATTATGTTCGTGAGCAGAGGTATCACTGTATACATATATATATATATATATATATATATATATATATATATATATATATATATATATATATATATATATATATATATATATATATATATATATATATATATATATATATGCTATAATAATAATAATAATAATCACTCCATGAATGTTATTCTTTCGACAGCTGAAATAAAGCTGGTTGGGACGTAGAGCTTGAACTTTCTAAAAAAAAATAAAAAAAAAAAAACACAGGTGATGGTGCACCAGCTGGAAGAATGAACCTTAGGCTCAGTCTCACCCGAAATCCCTGCTAATGTTTGAAACATGTCCAACTCGCCTTTGTTCACACGCCGTCCCCTTGTGTGTTATATTTTAGCGCTCAAATGACCGACATGTACCCGAGAGAATCCGATCATTTTTCAAAATAAAAAATTCTTCAAAAATAAAGATCGTTCAGACTCAGTTAATAAATAAAACGGAAATAATTGTAATTATTTCTTCTGTGGCCCGATACCGATTGAGCCACGGACCGGTACCAGTCCACGGCCCGGTGGTTGGGGACCCCTGTACTAGGGGCCATAATGTGCTGACCATAAAGTCATTATGAAAAATGAATAACTGGGATTAAAATAATTTCCTTCGATAAATTCAAGGGAAGTAACACAGTGCTCTCTCGTCTACCTGAACCTCAGAGCTGCTGTTTGTTCAGTTCTTTTTAGTATTTAATGGGACATTAAAGCCTATTTGAGTAATCAGCATAAGTAGCATTGGGTTGCATTCATTTGACCTTTACCCTGTGAACTTTATATCATGACGGCTTGATGGTGGAGAATAAAGCTTTTTATAATTACTATTAACAAAGTGCCAATTTTTTTTAATGTAAATTACTGCCATTTGTCAATGGCTTTGACCTGATATACTCTTCCATGCCCACAAATACTCTCTCTCTCTCTCTCTCTCTCTCTCTCTCTCTCACACACACACACACACACACACACACACACACACACACACACACACACACACACACACACACACACACTCTTTCTCTATGTCTAGATGCCTTAATAAAAGGTTCTCAAAGGGCCCGGACTTAGTGTATTGCCTACTTGCTTCTATTAATAAATGGCATTAACCACCTGGCACACTGGGAACTATTCATTGCGGAGATGAACTGCTCTAAAGTCCGGCACAACACAGGCTCATTTTTACATGCTGCTCATTAGAGTGATGGTACTGTCTGGAGCTGTCTCCCAGCGGCTCTTTCTTGACCAGTCTCGACCTGCCCAGACTGAACACAGAGAACACACCACGAAAATTACCACCGCCCACACAATCGATATCTAAACAAGAGAAATGATTACAACCCTGATGACAAGTCCCTTTCCGTTATTTCCAACCTCCTGACTCTTCAGATGGATTTCTAATTTTCTCTGCCCCGCTGCTCGTAGAGGCAGCTTGCTGAGACAGAGTGCGCCCGTTCCCCATTGGCAACTCTATGTGAAAAACGAGGGAGTAATTTCAATGATGGATCTGTGCTACGGCGTTTAAGTGTGCCATGCTATGGTAATTAACCCATATTAATCTGCTTCATGGTAAAAATTAAATGGTAGTACGGTGTCCTGGGTTTCTCCACGATCTGCAACTTCTGCTACATACTTCCTGTTGTTATCAGGTATGGTACGCATGTGAAGTGAGAACACCAGAAAATTTTGGATGATCCATATCGGTATATTTATGAGCACCAAGTACACGTTCGAGGCGGTATAGTGGT
>CM045737.1:42504847-42567347 GCA_024760905.1 Plotosus lineatus | reverse complement strand
CTGCCGAGCTGTTCAGGGTATACTGTGCCTTTAACGGAGTCAGTTGAGATAGAATCCAGCAGTTCAGCAAATGAATTCATGAATTTCTGTGTAACTGTGACGAAGTGGTTCAAGATTGTTGTGTAACTACTCACACATATTGCAAGACAATTAAAAAAAAAAAAAAGAAGGAAACGGTAATAGAAATTTCCCATCACCCTTTATTACTGTTTATTAGCATACCAAACCTTTTCCTGCAGTCAGGTGCACATTATTTTGTGACATTTAGGCTTATTATATAATTAGTCTTATGAATTTTGGAACATGAGGTTTTTTTTTTTTTTAGAAAAATGGAAATGATTATTTAGCTTTTGGTACTGCCGCATAAATTCTCATTAATTTTTACCCTTGTTGCTTTTGAAAATTGAAATATATTAGTTAAAAGCACTAATTAATCCTTCATGGAAAAAAAGAGAATAATAATAAAAAAAACACTATTACTGAAGACCTTGAATAAAATATACTGTAATTTCGTAACATAGGCCGGTAATAAATAAATTTAAAAAAAAAAAAAAAAAAACATGTAAAGAAACAAGAAGAAGGTTTGCTACAGTATGCTGTCTGTATATTGATTGGCACCTTTCTTATATTGATTGGCACCTCAGTTGGGTTGAGCGATTATGTGGACACAATACAGTTCTTTGCTGCGTTGATGGATTGAGGGTAAACAGGGCGCGAAATTAGCGCCCGACCACCGGCATTTGCCGACATTTTTGTGGGAGGTCCGGAAAAATCCAACCCAATACCAGCCCCCGTGTCAGGCAGAAGGCCTTTTCAATAAAATGAACAATCCAGCGTCACCTAAGATATGACACTTCAATGAACGCTCCTTACCAGAAGCTAGAGAAGATGCAGGGCATTTGAGTGACATCATAGCGCTTAAATAATCATTAAAACTAAAAAAATGTGAATTCACAATTCAAGCAATCATGTTGATGACATGTGTGCGAAGGAGAAAAAAAAGAGGTGTACACATCATCTGCAACCAATCAGCAGGAGGGAGAAACAAAAGCTGTCAGACATTGGCTAAATTTGAATCACGTGCCAGTTACGTCCGGGTTTGCCGCTAAACTGGGAGTATAATAATAATCATTTAACTATAACTAATAATGTCAAAGCAGAAAAAGTTAATTGGCTTTTTAAAAGATCAACAGACTGACCAAAGTGATGCTGGACCAAATAGCACTAATGTCAGAGATTATAAAGATTATGAAAAGAATTGACGTCCAAAGATGACTTTTCAGGACCAATGACTCCACCCACACTTTGAAAGTTCGAGTTAACGCAGGCCTGAGTACAATTTTACATTGCAAACACCAAAAATATTGGTCAAATTACAGAAAATATGATTTATTAAACATGTTTTAATTTGATCAGCAGAATAATAAATAAAGAGTTGTATATGATAGAGAATTGGCTTTCCATGTATGTTTCGTATTCAGTCGGAATAGCTACTGTACACCAAACATATAGACAAGTGAACAAGTGAATGAAAATAATAATAACAGATTATCACATAATTAATCATCCCAGAAAAAGTGGGGTCCAGTAAAATTCTTACGGGTCCTGCAGATTTTTTCTTCTGCCTACCCCCCCCCTCCCCCGTCCGGTGGAAAATTTTCTTAATTTCGTGGCCTGGTAAAGACGTATGGGATGACTATGGCTGAGAAGGTGGTAACGAGCAGAATGTGCTTCGCTAATCGTGGAAATTAGACATATGATGCAGCAGCAGGAGAGGCCGGCTGCAGAACACAGAACCAGACATAGTTGTCCCAATGGGAAAAGCCCGGGGGATGCCTGAATGACCACCATGACTGATACCCAGCCTGATCAAGGTTATTGGGCCAAGACAAAGTGAAATGAGTGCTGTCATGTTGGTTTATAGTTCCTGTCGAGTACCTGTGCTGTCCTGACCCTGAGCGGGGAATTGAATAGGACTAGCCTTGTGTGTTGTGTTTTGATCTGTTCCAAATCACATATACCTAATCAGACACGTCTGTGGGGGTGGAGGGGGAACGGGATGCCTATGCGCGAGACTGAAGGATGAATGCACATTGAAGGCTGCTTTTATTAGTGTTAGAAGAGATTGCAGTCATCGGAATTACCTCGCTGGCATTTTACCCTATACCCTTTTCTCTAACTGTCAAAACAAGTCCTAATCCATCTTCTTATACCAAGAGGGAGTGAGATGCTTGTGAGACAATGGCAAATGCCAGCAAAAACTCTGAGCAACCCAGACAGGCAAATCAGGCGTGGACTCTATGGGGAGCAAGAGTGCGGGAGTGTATTGGTGGATTAGAGGAAAAGGGCAGGAGAAGGGAAGAAGGGACAGATAATAAAGAGAGAGCAGCTGTTGAGAGCTTGAGAAGAGAGGTATGGGGGATGGGGGGATGAAGGCGAAGGGAAAGGAGGAGGAATGAAAGTAGACTGGAATTTTACGTTGAAGAGCCAAAGGCTAAGGGAAAGTGATTTTGCCCTTGCAGTTTAAATCCTCACTTCGGCTCAATCAAAGGCGATAAAGAGTGGCAGAGCTACAGGGAGAGTTAAGATGGCCACACTCGGGCGAAGAGCAGCCAGCTCTCCCTCAGAGAAAAGCCACAGTGAAAAGCCATTTGTGCTTTTTGGCCCTAATGTTATTGTTCCTTCTCCTCTGTGGTGGTTTGGGATAAACAGTTTTGGGTGAAGGTGACTGTATCAAGTGTGTGTTATAGTGCACGCTATTACATTTCTGTGCTGAAATATGTGATGCAAGCACACACGCTCACTGATAAACTGGTTACCTTGGGTTTGCACTGGTGTATGATGATCGCAATCTCCACAACTTGAGACAATTGTGAGGAGTATAGGGAGTCGTGGGATTTAATCAGGATAATCTTGAGGGAACTTGGTGGACTCGTAATAATTGTGATGATCGCGCTGCTTGACTGTCCAAAAGTTCGCCGTGATTATTAGGAGGCATTACGATTTAACGCCTTTGATTACGATTTGAGGTCCTGCCCCAAGTGGAGGAGTTTAAATATCTTGGGGTCTTGTTCACGAGTGAGGGAAGGATGGAGCGGAAGATCGACAGATGGATTGCTGCAGCCTCTGCTGTAAAACGGCGCCTGTACCGGTCCATCGTAGTGAGGAGAGAGCTGAGCCGCAAGGCAAAGTCGGCCAGTCGATCTACATTCCAACCCTTACCTATGGTCATGAGCTTTGGGTAGTGACCGAAAGAACAAGATTGCGGATACAAGCGGCTGAAATGAGCTTCCTTCGCCAGGTAGCGGGGCTCTCGTTTAGAGATAAGGTGAGAAGCTCTACCATCTGGGGAGAGCTTGGAGTAGAACTGCTGCTCCTCCGCATTGAGAGGGACCAGTTGAGGTGGCTCGGGTGTCTGGTCAGAATGCCTCCCGAACGCCTTCTTGGTGTGGCATTTCGGGCATGTCCAACCGGGAAGAGACCCCGGGGTCAACCTAGAACACACTGGAGGGAATATGTCTCTGGACTTGTCTGGGAAAGCCTCGGTGTCCCCCAGCAAGAGATGGAGGAAATGTCTGGGGAGAGAGACGTCTGGACCTCATTGCTTAGGTTGCTGCCCCCATGGCCTGACCCCCGGATGAAGCAGAAGATGATGATGATGATGACAATTTAACGCCAGTCGTGTTAGAATGTGGAAATCGTAGTTGAGCTTCACAAACCTTAACTGAGTGTAACAGAACCTGATGTGCCATTGTAGGGGATTTGTGTCCCAAGAGTGAAGGTTTTCTGAATCATGGAGATCAGGGACAATTGTGCCCTGACGTAAACCCAGGCTTAAATCTACTAAGATCGCAGGGAGCCCGTCAGCCAATATTTACCAAAGGTGGCGTACACAAACAAAACTATTCACTATCGCATTCACACCTCGGGGCAATTTGGAACAGTGGACTAACCTCATTCACACCACTGCAGCTTATCTTCCTCAGTCTTTGTGCAACATTTCATTCTCGTCTTGCGAGTCCATGGTCCGAACTGAGCTAAACGGCTCCAGGATTCCTACTGCAGTTCCAAACTTGGGTTATTGTCTGGATGGTGTCGTACATGTTCACCAGGCCTCTGTTTTTCTTTCACTTCTCAAAATACTGGTAGGTGCACCAAAGTTTGAGTATTTCTGCATGATGGTCTGCAGTGTAGTCATGTCCAGCATGGGATGTATTTAAGATTCATATCCAGTGACTCCACCAGAACCCCAACAGAATAAAGACAGCATTTTAACTCAAGTTACCTTGGACGGCATGTTAACACATCCACCTGGCGGCACCAATACCCGAGTTCAATCGCTTCTCTGTGGAGTTTACATGTTCGTCTACTGCTTGCTTGGCTTTCCTCTGGGTACTCCAGTTTCCTCCCATGGTCCAAAACCGTACACATTAGGCTAATCAGCTGTTTAAAATTGACCCTAGGCAAGAGTGTGAATGTGAATGGTTTAATGCACAATGATCCCTCGCTACTTTGTGATTCAGTTTCTGAGGCTTCAGTGCATCGCGGGTTTTCAAAAATTTTGATAAAATTTTGTAAAAAAAAAAAAAAAAAAGAAATTAAGGGAAAATAGGAGAAAAGTAAAAAAAAAAAAAAACCCAAACAAACAAAACCTAAACACAACCCAAAACCTCCCAACAAAACTACTTACATTTTTATGTGAGGTGCGCGTCTGAGTGTATGTGTGTGTATTTATATTTTATTTACATCTTATGCATTATTTTAGAATGTTTAATTGTTATTATAAGCATTTATAGCGTTGAATATGTATTTATTGATATTGTATACACATACACATGTACGTATACGTTATTCATTGAGGTCCATCCTACTTCACGGAAATCGGTGGTCGCGGGTGGGTCTCGGTCCCCATTAACCGCGGAAAGGGAGGGATCCCTGTATATTGTTCTTGCAATGGCATGGCAAGCTTTCCACGGTGCACTCTACCCTCGCCCAAAATTGGCTACAATGGCCATCAGCCTTCCTACGACCCTAATTAGTATTTCGCTGTTCAGAAAATGAATGAATTAGTAAATTCTTTGCCAGTTTCAAAGAAGCAGTAACATCCATCACACCATTCAGGAGGACTCTTTGTTCCTTTGAAAAAATCATCCCAAAAACAATGCTCAGCTCAAAACACTCGGGGCAAATGTGAAAACACTCCGAGTTTACTCGTTCCACACTTTCACAATGACTTCATTATTATTCACAGGGACCTACATTTGCCCCCTCCCCTTTAGCACCTAATTACCAGTGTTATTCAGCTTTTCACAGCTGCCCCTCATGTTTTATTCAGCATCAAGTGCAACACCAATAGTCATTAATAAAGACTGGCGCTTTTTTCTGACGAAAACGTAAGGTGCAGTTATCTTGGTGGCATGAATGCTAAGGGCTTTATTTTGGTGTGTGTGTGTGGGGGGGTATATATTCACGAGTCGTGACTGGGAGCTGTGCTGTGTGTTTCTGTGCGTGTCTGCGTGCATTTGATCCTATTAAAAATTATACTGAAATATTTGTCAGCACGCCTCAGTGGCATTTAATCTCCTGCTGTTCATCAGTTTCCACTTGATTTATTTCTTCACCTTTGCTTATTTATTGAATTTAATTACACACCCAAAGCCCAGTGTTGCAGGCGCTTTGTGCCTTTGTTTGCATATGAATGCATGTACCTAGTGGTAGGTTGTTTCCCCTCTAAATCCACCATAGAGGAACCAGTTAATTAGTCTAAAAGTCCTATTAGGTGGCTGCCAGGCTGCAGACAGAGCTGAACAATGTGTGGTGTGTGGCAGGCTTCGCAGTCAGACTGAAAATATCACCCTGTTTATTGTGCACTGATTGCTCAGGGTGTTTACTGAGGTGATAGCATCAGTGTGTGCTTTGTAGGAACATCATGGTGTAGATTCTTGAAGCTTCTTCTATGAACTGGTGAAATATGGGGGTCAGGGTTTGACAGGCTTTGCGTTACTCTGCAGGTAGAGGGGTGTGCTTGGGGAGATTGTTAGTGTTGTCAGTACTATTATTTCAAAAATGAGCCTGCATTGTATTTTTGACGGGCATGCACGCAACTATTATTTATTTATTTTTATTTATTCATTTATTTATTTATTTTTTTTACAAAATGTCATGTAATTTCATGGTATCATGTAGTAGAACCATTTTTGTTTTGTTTTTTATATACATACAAAGTATGATACATACAAAGGTAAAAAAAAAAAAATACTTTGTGATGTGTAATACCAGGATCCCTCACTTTCTGCCGTTAATTGGGCCCGAGACCCTCCCGCGACCACCGGAATCCGCGAAGTAGGATACACACACACCCCCCCCCCCCTCAACGCCCCAACCCCCACCGGCTGATGTATATGTACATGTATGTGTTTATAACATCAAAAAATACATATTCAATGCTATAAGTGCTTATAATAACAATTAAACATTAAAAAATAATGCATAAGATGTAAATAAAATATAAATACACACATACAGATGTGTGCGCATGCGCAAGTGCGCGTGCACGCACCCACATGCACACCTCACAACGATGTAACTCGTTTTGATGGGAGGTTTTGGGTTGTTTTTTGTTTTGTGTTTGTTTAAGGTTTTTTTTTTTTTTTGCATAACTGGCCTTGTTTTTGTGGCATTTTCCTGAACCTTTTCCCCTATTCTTCCTTAATTTTCTTGTTTTTTAATTCGATGAATATTTTAAAAAATAACACGATGCACTGAAGCCGCATGAATTGAAGCGCGAAGTACTGAGGGATCCCTGTACTGTTTGTTTGTTTTCTGAACGAATAAATGAATAAATAAGGAATTAATCCTAATTAGGGGCGCAGGATGGCTGGTGCCAATTCTCAGCCGACTCTGGTGAGGGCAGCGTACACTCTGGACAGCTCATGAGGTCATCGCAGGGCAGAAACAAGCTTACTCTTGATGAAAGTCAGCAATGGTTCTTTTACATGCCTCTCCAAACACACAGTGGAACAGACATGTCCAGCCTTTAATAACCCAGGTCGCAGCATGGGGGTGGGGTGAGGGGGGGCAGTAGTGAGAACCCATTGATACTGAGGCTTGAACCCCTGATCTTGGGCTCCAGCACCCTACAACTGGACTACCACTGCCAATGAAGATCAGTAGATGGTAAAATTCCACCTGTTCTTTGATGCTAATAAAATGCTAGTATCGGTCGATACCTCTTCTTTCGGCTGTTCCCTTCAGGGGTCGCCACAGTGACTCATCTGCCTCCATCTCACCCTATCCTCTGCGTCTTCTTCTCTTACACCAACTACCTTCATGTCATACTTCACCACATCCATAAATCTCCTCTTTGGTCTTCATCTAGGCCTTCAGATCCAACCTCAGCATCCTACTACCAATATATTCGCGTATAGGTCGATACAAACCTGACCAATTAGAATTTTTCTCTGAATTTTTCAGTCTAGATTTAGAATTCTTTCACCCAATATCACTGCTACTGTAAATATAATGAGCCGAGTATGAGATACCGGACGACATCATGGTTAGTACACCACATCACAGCAAGAAGTCCTCAGTTCGAGTTCTGGGTTCTGCTGGGGTGTGGCAACTGTCCTCCAACAGTCCAAAAACATGCACATCAGGCTAATTGGCTGCTCCACATTGCCCACCGTTGTGGATGGATGCTATTATCATCTGTAGGTGGTACACAGTAGATATGGACACGAGTATGACTGGTTCAGTGTGTGTGTATTGGCCCTGTGATGGTCTGGTGAACTGATCAGGGTGTATTCTGCTTTCGCCCAGTGTTGGCTGAGATAGGCTCCCGATTTCCCATGATCTTAGTAGGATTATTGGGCAAATGAGTAAGAGGGAAAGTGGGAGTATGGGATAGTATGGGATAACAATAAGTAATCCTAAAAGTAACATTTCCAGTTCAAAAATTCTTACAGGATGCGTCAGCCACTATTTTCTTTTTGGAAAGTAACCAGGTACAGGTCAGAGCTGGGTCTATCAGGATCCCATGTTTAATTCTCAACACAGCAAATAAGTATATAAGAAAAATGCGTATTAAATAACTCTCACTGCTATAAAATAAATAGCTACATGTCAAATATGGTGTGTATATGTGTGTGTCTGTGTGTCTGTCTGCCTGTGTGCGTCAGTGAGAGCATGACACTGATGTGTTCTGCCAAGGAGAGTGTTGAGAGCTCTGGGGGGGAGTGGCCTGCTTTCATGATTCACCATCAGCCCTGACCATAGCTGTCAGATTCACTAAGAAAACACACACACACACACACACACACACACACACACACACACACACACACACACACACACTCACACACACACCCTGGGTGAGTCAGGTGTAAGACACGATGAATCCATCTATGCTTCACTGCAGCTTCATATACACCCCACCCATACACTCTCCTTATACACACTGCACTTGTGATACATAACACTCACACACATGCGCTGGATCGCTGATCCAAAGGTTTGGGGATCGAGTCCCACTCTCCACAGGGTTGTCACTGTCTCCCCAGTGCAGCTAACTGGGTTATCAAAGGCCGGCCATGTCTCTCACTGTCTATGGTGAGAGGTTCATGTAAAAGAACCATTGCTGACTTTCGTCAAGAGTAGCTGCAAAGCCGTCAGTGTGTTTCTGTCCCTTGCTAAAGGGTTGTGTCAGGAAGGGCATCCGACATAAAAACCTACGCCAATTCAAACATGCGATGATTCGCTGTGGCGACCCCTGAGAAAAAAGGAACAGCCGAAAGGAAAAGAAGAAGCACGGTACATCCTGAACAGCTTGCAAGGTCCTCACAAGGCCAACACTCACACACACACACACACACACACACACACACACACACACACATACACACACACACACACACACACACACACACACACACACACACACACACACACACACACACTTTATACAAACTTCACGTGCATATCTCATCCACACTCGCACAGTCCCGCACATTCTTTGCACTCTCTCTCTCGCTCTCTCTCTCTCTCTCTCTCTCTCTCTCTCTCTCTCTCTCATGCGCGCAACTACTGACCTGCATATGTTAAAATGTCACAGCTTTTCATCTTAACTGTGCAGATTTTAGGTAGTTCTTCTAGCACACTATAAATCAGAGATGACCATGCCAGAAGCTTGCATAAAGAATGAACAGATGAAGAGTCTGCCCCCAGCAAAACAACCCCCTCCAAAAAACAAAAAAAACAAAACAACAAAAACACAGTCTAATATCACAAACACGCCTTTACAAACAATCAATTAAACCCAAACTCTGGCGTGTTTCCATGGGGCAGGTCATTGTGCAGCAGCATGGTGGTGTAGTGGTTAGCATGCTACCCCGCAGCAAGAAGGATCTGAGTTCGAGTTCCAGGCTCAGACGTTTCTGAGTGGAATTTGAATATTCTCTCTGTCCTTGCATGGGTTTCCTTCGGGTACTCCGTTTCCCCCCCCCCCCATGGACATGCACATTACACAATTGGCTGTTTTAAATCGAACCTGAATGTCTGAGTGTGAGGGTCTGTGTGTGAACTGTTGTCAGTGTTGCCCGGGGAAGGTCTGGAGAGCAGTTCAGGGTGTACCTCAGCTTCACCCAGTTTTAGCTAAAAGGCTCCATCCTCCTCATGACCCTAATATTTAGGATTATATGATTTGGCAAATGAGTGAGAGAAAGTAATATCCCACCCATCCCTACCATCTTTACACCCTTAACAGCTTACCAGACCATTCCTGGACCAGCACAGGCATACAACCAATCACACTCACACCTAGGGGCAATGGATTGTGAGAAGAAACTTAAGTACCAGGAGGAACCCCACACAAGTACAGTGAGAATATGGAAACTCCATACAGAAAGGCCCTTGTCAACCACAGGACTCAAACCCAGGACATTGTTGGTGGATCTTACCCTCAAAATCTTACATATCATGTTGTTTGTAAATATAGACCTGTTACTGGTCACCTGGAAATACAGCTATTAAAATATATGTTGGGATTATGAAGGTTTCATTGTTTCCACGTGTCCATACAATTGCCTGAAGACGTCTATGCTGAAACAACGGCAGTTTCGAATACAGAGGGACCTTGACTTATGAAATTAATCCATTCCAGGGGTGAGCTCGTAAGTCGAAATGTTCGTTAGATAAAACACATATTCCCATAGGAAATAATAGAAAATCAATTAATCCATTCCAACTCCACCCAAACTCATATAACCCGCCACAAACACGTATATTTCACCTAATATATTCAAGATAAACATGTACAAACAATACGTATTTCATAATAATAATACATGTATATTAATGTTAATAATAATGAATAATAAATAATAAAACAAGAATAAACAATAAGTCAACTAACCCTTCCGATCATCGACTGCGGCAAAGATATCACTTGGGCGTGAGGATGTCACCTGGGCAGGCATGAGGTGGTGCGTAACAGAGAAGGAGGAGGTGGAGAATTTTATGCATGTGCACGTTACGAATGCCTCATTGTGAGCTCCCACAAGGCCAGTGCTTTTCAAATAGTGGGGTGTAATGGCAGGGGAGGCACGTATGACCCTGGGGAACATGCTTTTTGCCATCCTGTACTAGAATTAAGTGTAATTGCGCATCCTCTACAGTAGGCGCTCTTCTCGCTATGGTATAGGGAACACAGTGAGAGCGCTACTGCCACCCTTTGTAGAGGATGCGCAATTTCATTAGGTAGCAGTGGCGCTCTCATTGTTGCGCTATGGTGTCGGTAAAAAGCACCGAGCAAATGATATGAAGTGCAGTAAACACTATTTATAGTTGTGCGTGGGGTGCTGTGGGGGTGAAATGTTTATTTTCTTTCTATAGGGACATCACAGAAAATAGTTGAGAAGCACGGCACAAGGTGTTCTCGGAGCGTGGAGGAATACACGCGGAAGAATGCGAGATTAATCGGTCCGAAAAAGCCATTTTACCAGCAGAGCTCGTAAATCAAAATTTTACTTGTTGGATGGGGCCGATTTTTGGTAGGATCGAAGCACGTATCATGGAAAATATGTTCTAAAAGACACTCGTAAGTCAAGGTACCACTGTACAGTATATGAAAGGAAATGACAGATAGACTGCTAGGTTAAAAAAAAAAAGGAACGATACAACTGATGTCGAGACCACATTTTCAGGCGTGGGATTTAAGCAGGAATGACTTTCTGTTTGAGATCTCACCGAGGAAGTTATCAGTGCCTCCATGCTGTGAGTGGTTGCTACCCTGCAGACTTTAGACCTACTGCAATTTCATGCATTTTGCCAACAAAGTGCAGCAGTTTAATAGTCATAATTTGGGACGATTCAATTTTTTTTGGTAGTGGTGATAGATACATATTAAACACACAAGCTTCATTTTTTAAGTCATTTCACTCTGCAAAAGACAAAATAAATCATCACGCAATCATTAAACGCAATTAAAATGAATATATTACTCGTTTAGAAGAATTGTCAATGATTTAAAAGCCATATTTTTTGTTCTGTAGCATCCAGATTGATCTGTACTTAAAGCTCTTCTTCATTTTCATAACTGGTTCATTATCAGCTTGATATTAGCACTTGGCTATGATTTAATTAAGTATATCATTGTCTCTTGTGCATTCCTGCACAATTTGCAAGTGTACTTGGAGGGGGGGGGGGGGGGGGGGGAACAACAACATCAACGTGCAGTTGCTACGATTAATTTTGACCTGTTTTATCCATCGTGAGGTCATAACCACACACTTACTTGATAAAATTTGAAAGCGGATGCACTACGACACAAATACGCACTGTCTGAAGGAGTGTAATGAAGCACATCAGGGCCCATTCAAACCTTTCATGCGTGACTAGCACTCTTCCCTCTGAGCTACACACGGAGGTTGTATCTCCAGCACGGCCTGACAGCTTAGATGCTCATGTCACGTTAAGCCTCGTCACCCTTCTTCCTACGCACTCCATCGCTCGGATATCACAGTGCATCACTATCGCTGTGTTCTGAGGGAAGTATGTACAGAAAATCGTATTAATAAAAGTAAACAGGAACAAAAAGCTAGTGATAAATATTTAGGAACAGAAATAACAAATTCAAAACTGAAGTGTATCAGGAAACACAATTATATCATCATCATCATCATCATCATCATTATCATCGTCTCCCACTTAATCCTGGGTCAGGTCGCGTGGGCAGCAGCCGAAGCAATGAAGTTCCGATGTCCCTCTCCCCAGCCACTTCCTCCAGCTCTTATAGGGGGACACCAAGGCGTTCCCAGACCAGCCGAGAGAGACATAATCTCTTCAGCATGTTCTAGGTGGATCATCCCAGTTGAACATGCCCGAAACACCACAACAGGGAGGTGTTTAGGAGGCATTCTAACCCGATGCTACCTCAACTGGCCCCTCTCAACTCGGAGCAGAAGTGGTACCACTGTAAGCTCATCCTGGATGGAGAGCCCCACCACCACCCTGCAAAGGAAGCTCATTTCAGCCGCTTGTATCCATAATCTTGTCCTTTTAGTCACGACACAAAGCCCGTGACCATAGGTGAAGGATAGAACATAGATCAAGTAGTGAATCGAGAGCTTTGCCTTATGTCTCAGCTCCCTCGTCACCACGATGGACTGGTACAAGCTTCACTTAACAGCAGAGGCTACAGCGAGCCGCCTTTTGATCTCATTCGTACTCGGCTGCGAATTGCTCCAATGAGAGCTGGAGGTCCTGGATTGATAAAGCCAAAAGGACAATGTCATTTGCAAAAAGCAGAGACGAGATCCTATATCCACCAAACCAGAACCCCTCGATGCCGCAGCTGTACCTAGAAATGCTGTCCATAAAATTTATGAACAGAATAGGTGACAAAGGACAGTCTTGGTGGACTCCAACCCTCACCGGAAACAAATTCAATCTATTGTTACCAATAAGGACAAAATTGTGGCTCAGGCGATACAGAAACCCTAACGGCCTATAGCAATGGGTCCAGTACACTGTACTTCTGGAGCACACCCTCCAAGATAGCCCGAGGGACACCATCGAAAGCCTTCTCTAAATCCACAAAACACATATAGATTTGGATTAGGTTTGAGTGGCTACTGTAAATTACTCACTCGTGTGAATATGAGGGGGAAGGAATACTAGCCAGTTCATTTTTCTGTTTAATCCGTGATAGATTGATGACCTGTTCGGGGTGTAGCTCGGCTTCTCACCTGAAATCAGCTTATGTTTTCTGACCCTTGACCTAGAGAAATGATTGATAGATGCCTGAAGTGAACCTTTACATTACACTACATTACATTTAATTATGCTTTAAGATGATCAATAATACAATATCCCGTCAATGGCCTGGTGACCTGTTCAGGGCTGTATCCTGCCTCTCACATAAAGTGAGCTGGGATTGGTTTCAGCTTCTCCTATGACCCTGACAGATAAACGCAATAGATAATAGATGGATGCTTGGATAATAAAACTGGAGCTTCCAATAGGTGTCTCTCGATGGTTGTCCGAGATTCGTTTTGCTTTTAATGCCTTTCTAATTTCCGCCTTCATTTGTATGAGCTGTCTTCTTAGTTTATTTACATTGTGTTTTTTTATTCTGTGCGAGTCTGAGCATTGGTTCATGAGCATTTATTTTTTGGGTTTCAGTTTCAGTATTAACAATAAAATTGTTGTTAGTTTTCTACACATCATCATGCAAGTCAGCAGTGTATAGCAGCCAATCAGCGTGAACTCACCAGCACAGATGCTTTATTGAGTTTCTTGTGGTGGACATCTGACAACCACCCAAGTAATGCTTGACGATCATTGTGACCTGCACATAAATAATTGCATATAACAAATATCATGTAAATAATTGCACCACTTAACATGAAACAGGAACATGAATAAATATCCATGTTAAACTTTCTTGTTTTGAAACGTTTGGAACATGTGACTGATCCAAAGCACAGACACCAGAGACTTTTTCACGCATGCACCCATTTGCCAAACCGTTTAATTCTACTATTAGGATGCAGGGAAGATGGAGCCCATTCTATACATCTCTGGGCAAGGGTGGGATATATCATAAATATATCAATTAATAAATTCATAAATTTATCAGACCATTGCAAGACCAGCACAGAAACACAACTATTCACGCTCACACCCTGGAGCAAAGGGGTTCAGCCATGGCCTAACAGTTAGAGAAGCGGCTTTGGGACTGAGAGGTCACTGGTTTGATTCCTAAACCAAGCAGGAAAAATGTGTGCTGGCAGGAGAGAGTGAGCAGCACTTTCCTTTCCTCAGCATTCATGACTGAAGTGCCCTGCAACAAGGCACCTGACCCCAACTGCTCTCCTGTTGTAGTGTGTGTGTGTGTGTGTGTGTGTGTGTGTGTGTGTGTGTGTGTGTGCACTCACTTTAGATGGGTTAAATGGAGAAGTCAAAATTTCCTTTAAAATATGTTAATTGAACATCTCCAGATAAAAACTTTATCAAATGAGCAAATTTTATTGAAGTTTTTCTTTGTGATGAAAAGTATTTGTGATTCAAGACTATAAAGACAGTGTTATTATACAAAGGGGATCATATAAATAAAATAAAATTAGCTAAAAATTAATCAAACGCAAATCAAATTTTCAACACATTGGCAGTGGTAGCGTGGTGGTAAGAAGCTGGATCACCGATCCCAAGGTTTGGGGGTTCAAGCCCCACTGTCAACGGTTATAACTACTGTCCCCCCAGTGCTGCTTAAAGCTAAAGGCTAAAAGCTAAAGGCTAAAAGCTAAAGGCTAAAAGCTAAAGGCTAAAAGCTAAAGGCTAGCCATGTCTCTCACTGTCCATGGTGAGCGCTTCATGTAAAAGGACCATTGCTGACATTCGTAAAGAGTATATGCATAGCCTTCAGCGTGTTTCTGCCCTGAAATGGCCTGGCAAGCTGTCCAGGGTGTACTCTATCCTCACTCAGCGTCAGCTGAGATGGACACCAGCCTCCCCATGACCTTAATTAGGATTAATCAGTTCATAAAAAGAATAAAATTTTCAACACAATCCATTCAGATTCAGAATTCAGCAGTGCTGTGGTTTTGCATTTAGATGATTAAATGTAGAACAAAGTATAGTAGAAACACATTTGCATATCATATTTTTACATTTTCCTTGCTCTGGATTTCAAAGAGAAAATGAAACACAACTTTGTGTGTGTGTGTGTGTGTGTGTGTGTGTGTGTGTGTGCATGTATGTGTGTGTGTGTGTGTGTGTGTGTGTGTGTGTGTGCGCGCGCATGTATTAACCCATGTATACAATAGACCCTGTTCCCTATTGGACCTCACTGGCATTGAAGGTTCATGCAGCCCTATTAGCAGCATGTACTGACTTAAGTCCACCAGGCAGGGGGCAAACATACTGCTATCATTTCCTGTCATTATATGAACCAAAAAGAAAAAAAAAAGCGGGACGGACCGGGATGGGGGGACAGGGGGACGGGGGACAGGGGACGGGACGGTGTTAGAACAAAACAGGCCTGCTGAAGGAGTAAGGGGCGGGGTGGGGGGGATTCTGGATAGTATTTGATTTACATCCAGGGGAAATGAGGGTGAAGGGAATTATCAAAAGAGAGCCATAGCGAGCAGGCTCTGTGAGCACCTCTGCTGGATGCACAGCGGGATTTAGTCTGAGTAACTTAAACTACCCTATCCTTACACACACACACACACACACAAACACACACACACACATAGAGCTCAGGAAAAAGACTGAGAGTTCTTTTAGAACACAAGAGATTAGCTAGGCTCTCGTCACATTCTCTGGGGATAATGAAGTGCTAATGCGGGCAGGTGTATTGAAGTGCAGGCAGGTGTGAAGTGTTACACGGGTTGCACAGTCCCGTTGAACTGGTAAAATACTCTGACACATCTGCCATGCTCGGCTCCATTGGCGCTATTGTTTGCGCGCGTTCTTATAGCATAGTTAGTACAAATCAGTGCGCTGTGCTAATTGAAAGCATTTAGAAGAGTAGGACTTGAGCAATGGACATTTGTTGTAGAAAAAAATGCTGATTATAACATGGCTAGCAGGCAGCACAGTTCCGTTAGCATGGTTAGCATGTTTGCCTCAGTGCATGAAGATTCTAGGTGTGAGCCCGGAGCCCAGTGTCGATGTTTTAGTGGTATGTTTTCCCATTGTTTCCCGGGTTTCATTTCATCAGGGTAGTCTGGTTTCCTCGAACAATCCAAAGGCATACACATAAAGATGTGAGTGGGACTGTGTGTGTGTGTGTGAATGTTGGCCTTGTGAGGACCTTGCAAGCTGTTCAGGATGTGCTGTGCTTCTTTTCTTTTCCGCTGTTCCCTTTTTCTCAGGGGTCGCTACAGCGAATCATCGCATGTTTGATTTGTCGTAGGTTTTTACGTCGGCTGCCCGTCCTGACACAACCCTTTAGCGAGGGGCGGAAACACACTGACGGCTTTGCAGTCTACTCTTTACGAAAGGCAGCAATGGTTCTTTTACATGAACCTCTCACCATAGACAGTGAGAGACATGGCCGGCCTTTGATAACCCAGTTAGCTGCACTGAGGGGGGACAGTGACAACCCTGTGGAGAATGGGACTCGAACCCCCAACCTTTGGATCAGCGATCCAGAACCTTTTACCACCAGGCCACCACTTCCCTCACCCGGCCACCACTGCCCTAAAATGTTCACCGAGAATCAGCTGAGATAGGGCTCCAGCCTCCCTGTGACCCTAATAAAGGAGTCAATAGATCGATGAATGGATAATATGCATAGATTTGGTTTTAAAATCTGATATGTTGAGCGTTGTTTTTAAAAACTTGGCATTTATACAATATATAATTTTCAGGAATTCTAGACCACTGAGAAGGTGGCACGGTGGTGTAGTGGTCGGCACATCCGCCGCACAGCAAGAACTCTGAAGCATGCTTGTGTGGGTTTCCTCTGGGTACTCCAGTTTCCTCCCACAGTCCAAAGACATGCATATTAGGCTAATTGGCTGTTCTGAATCGCCCCTAGGCATAAGAGTGAGTGTGAATGTTTGTGTGTGTGTTGGCCCTGAGATGGCTCGGCGAACTGTCCAGAGTGTACCCTGCTCTTACCCGAAGCCAGCTGAGATGGGCACCAGCCTCTCCATGAGCCTAATTAGGAGCAAGTGGCTTAAAAAAATGACTGCATGAATGATTAGACCACTGAGCAAGAGGTCGAAGGTGAAACCCCAGCAGCATTGGCAGTTATTTCCTGACTTGGTCGCCAGTGAATTCAATCCCATCAGTAAACTCTCCTATATTATACAACAGGAAGAGTGAAAGCCAAGGCATGTTAAACCAACCACACCATTTCAAACTGATATTCATGCAGCATAGCACACTGCTCTCTGCACACCGTCTTCTGCATACATCCGCTCGCACAGGCCCACAACCCGCCAGTGTCCCTGAGATTGACAGGAGAGATAGAGTATACCATCCCTCCTACCCACAGGCAGTTTTGCTCTCTTGCACTTTCAGCTACAGATGACTTTAGTATTGTCAGAAATTCAAACAAGCAATCTCAGGATGATAGAGAAAAAATATTTTCCTTCACACAATTCCGAAGCCCTCGGATGGAATCCTTTTGATGTGAATGCAAACCTTAGGCCGTTCTCAAAATGAGCCCCGGTCCTGTGTGGGCAGTGAGATATTTGGACCATGCGTGAAGATGCCCTGAAGCCATTGTTCTACCCATGAAATGCCCTTTATTACCTGTTAGATCACTTAACAACCAAAGCGTTACTGCTAATAAAATATATTATATTATTATATGATTTCTTGCAAATATTATTCAGAGCAAATGAAATTATGGGTGGTGCAGTGGTGTAGTGGTCGTGGCACCTTTGCATCACAGTAAAAAGTATTGAGTTTGAATCCTGGGCTTAACTTTGCCGTTTCTGTGTGGGGTTTGCATGTACAGGGATCCCTCACTTTCTGCGGTTAATGGGGACAGACACACACTTCCCCCGCACACGCGACCGCCCATTTCTGCGAAGTTGGATCGACCCCCTGATTGATGAATATGTATATGTATAAGTGTATATAATATCAATGCATGCATATACAATGCTATAAATTATTATAATAACAATTAAAAAATTTAAAATAATGCATAAGCTGTAAATAAAATATAAATACACACATACAGATGTGCGCGCACACAGATGTACAGCTCACATAAAAATGTAAGTAGTTTTGTTGGGGGGTTTTGGGTTGGTTTTTTTTTTTGTTTGCTTTGGGGTTTTTTGGGCACAATTGGCCTTGTTTTGGCATTTTTCTTAGCTTTCCCCCTATTTTCCCTAATTTTTTTTTTTTTTTTCAATGAATATTTTTGAAAAACCCGCGATGCACTGGAGCCTCAGAAACTGAAGCACGAAGTAGCGAGGGATCGCTGTACTCACCAAAGCCTGTGCAGGTTTACTCTGAGTATTCCCGTTTCCTCCCATTGTCCAAAGATATGCACTTTAGACTAGTTGGCTGTTCCAAAGTGTGTGTTGGCCCTGCAGTGGATTGATGAAGTGTTCAGGGCATACCACTCCTTCACCCAGAGCTGGTCGAGATAGGCTTCATCCTGGGTATCCTGAGAAAGATTAAGCAGTCCAGAAAGTAAATGACAATAAAATTATTTGCTGGGCAGTGGTGGCCTGGTGGCAAAGGTCCTGGATCACTGATCCTAAGGTTGGGGGTTCAAGCCCCATTCTCAATGGATTGTCACTGTCCCCCCAGTGCAGCTAACTGGGTTATCAAAGACCAGCCATGTCTCTCACTGTCTATGGTGTGAGGCTGTAAAAGAACCATTGCTGATGTTCGTGAAGAGTAGCTGCATAGCCGTCAGCATGTTTCTGCCCTGTCCATGGTGTACTCTACCCTTGCCCAGAGTCAGCTTGGATGTTCGCCAGCCTCCCCGCAACCCTAATTAGGATTAAGTGGTTCAGAAAATGAATGAATTTCTAAAAAAAAAAAAAAAAAAAAATCAATAAAAAGTGTAACAACATGTGTAAAATCTTTAAAAGGTACCTGTGATGAATTCGTGTTGCCAGGTAGTTAAAATCATCACATATAACATCAGCAGGTCCTTCCAGCAACATCAGTCCTTGCATGTTTTCAAAGTACAGATGCTCCTCGACTTACGTTTTAGTTACGTTTTGAACGGCTGAATGTAAGGTGAAAAAAAACGTAAGTTGTTACTGTACGTTCCAGTGACGTATGACCGTTCATACTGCACTATACATCCATAAATAACATTACCGTATCTCATAAAACACCCCTCAATCAATTATTATAAACATAACATTGTAAAATAATATCAACATTAATTTCAAATAAATTAAATTCAAGCAAAGTAATTTCAAATAAATACATTTTAATCAAATTCCCTTATTCCCACTGATTCTGATTCTCACTATAACTAGTAGGCTCACGCTTCTGACCAATCATATTTGCTTCGGGTTACAAATACGCAAAACAGTGTAAACACAAAGATCACAGAGACGACGTCTTAACCCAAGGGTAACACGCGTTGTTTGTAAACAATGAACGATGCAGCGTCATGTGTAACCAGCTTACGACGTAAGAACGTCTCATACTATGGAGAGCACGCTAAACTCAAAACTCAAAATGACTTACAAAATTTTCTTTTTACAAAAAACGTAAAATCGAAAAAAAAAAAACCGTAAGGCGAATAAACGTAAAGCGAGGAGCATCTGTACGTGTGAGTGTTACGACTCTGAGCACGCTCAGAGACATGCTGCTTTTCTCTTTGGCTGCTCCAGCATGTCGTAGTGATGTGAACCCCTTGGATTGACTGGGCGGCATCATTGACCCGTGTAGCATAGCACACGATCCTCGGTTCAGCCCCTGCTAGTAATCCACAAGATAAAAATGACTGGGCTTTGTGCTTTTTATGTAAAAGATAAGCGTCTCCGTTGCTTAATCATATTACACGTGCACAAATTATTCTATAAGGATGACCGACACTGGTCCTCTTTCACATGCTCTCCTTGTGACTCAGGTTGGGCCATAGCAGGTGCCAGACTACGGTGTCTGCAAAACATACAGTAGACGTCTCTTGTCTTTTGAACTGTGTTATATGCCTGACCTACTGTTTTTCTGCCGGATTCATCCTTAACATCAAAGTCTGAAAGCATTCAAGGCTCATTGATTTTACCTCATGGTAAGATGTTATATCTTTTCTCACATCTTATAACATAAAGCAAATGAACTGGCTGCATGGTAGAGATTGGAATTTTCTACCCTTCCTATATTTCCAGATATTGGCAATGGATAAATATTCTTGTTTCTTATAAATTAGGATCATTTCACACAAACACACAAACTCACATGCAAACATATTGTCAGGCTTCAATAGGATTGCAGCTTCTCTGAGGTAACAAAAGGCGGTCTCATTGACAGTGAAATATCATGCCCGAGTCCCTTAGCTGTGGTAAAAATGAGCGATTATGTGTGTACGAGTGTGTGTGTGTGTGTGTGTGTGTGTGTGTGTGTGTGTGTGTGCGGAGGGGAAGGGGGGGAGGGTATGAGGAGGAGGGGAGGGCCAACAGATAGAAAAAACCCCCGAACTCGTTAACTCTCCATCCATTTTAACATGGATTTATCAATGCTACCCTACCTTATCAAAGCCACTTATCACCCAACTTAAGAAATCTATGCATGTTTTGAACCAGTGGGTCAATAACAAGAAAGCGCGTACATTGTTTGCCCCTATTTCAGTGCACACGTGTCACTGGAAGTGGAACACGGTTGCATACAGGGAGAGGCGTGATCATGTTACATAGTAGTTCAGGGGCTCTGTTCAGTAATGTGTAATACAGGGATCCTTCACTTTCTGTGATTAATAGGGACCAAAGAGCCCCCCCCCCCCCAACGACCGCCGATTTCCGCGAAGTAGGATCGACGCCCCTGACGGACGTATACGTACATGTATGAGATTTCCTTTCGTTTTTTTTTCCCTTTATCAGGAGTTGCCACAGCAAATGATTCGCACGTTTGATTTGGCATAGGTTTTTACGTCGGATGCCGTTCCTGACACAACCCGTGAGCAAGGGACAGAAACACGCTGACAGCTTTGCAGCTACTCTTTTACATGAACCTCTCACCATAGACAGTGAGAGACATGACCCGCCTTTGATAACCCAGTTCACTGCACTGGAGGGGGGGGGGGGGGGGGGGTTTAGTGACAACCTTGCAGAGAGTGGGACTCGAACCCCCAACCCTAGGATCAACGATCCGCAGCCTATACCACCAGGCTACCACTGCACGAGTATATGTACATGTATATGTGTATATACAATGCTATAAATGCTTATAATAACAATTAAACATTCAAAAATAATGCATTAGATGTAAATAAAATATAAATACAGTGATACCTCAGCTCACGAACATAAGTGGTTCCCAGAAAGTGTGTGTAAGGCGAAAGGTTCGTCTTCCGAACATTTATTTCCCATAAGAAACCATTAAAATGAGAATAATCCGTTCCCAGGTCCCCATAAAACATAATTTTCTACTAAATAAGCCTTAAAACTACACAAAAATATACCTTATTTTATGTATAATAAATGTCTATTGTATTGTAATTAAAGAAATAAACTGTACTGTATAATAAAGTCGTTTTATTTACCTTTGTGATGGTAGTTGATGGCTTGATGGAATGGAGTGGGAGGAGGAGGGAGGGAGGGACTTACTGTTTGGAAGGAGAGTTTGGAAACGCCTACTGTTTGGAAACACCCTTAGCCACACACGCACCCTTCATAGCTTCCTTGTTCTTAAGGATGGTAGCAATGGTAGACTTAGTGTACTGGTACTGGGACGCTGAGTCACACAAACGCACACCTCGTTCGTGTTTTTCAATGATCTCCGCCTGTGGTGGGGTCTTTTTCGGTCCCATAATAGCAAAAGTACACTCAATATGGTCCAAAATGTCTATCAAACACAAACCACTTCTGCACTCAAAGAAAGGGGGTGACGAACTGTGACGCCGTGAGCGTGCGTCAGCTTCTCGTGGCCGCCACCGTGGCGCTGTTCGACCGCGTGGTTTGGTTCGTCCGCCGAAAAGTAGTTCGTCAGCAGAGACTATATGCTCGCGAATTTAATGTTCTTGAGGCGAAAAGATCGTGAGCTTAAGCGTTCGTCAGCCGAGGATTTACTGTACACATACAGATGCGCACCTCATATAAAAATGTAAGTAGTTTTGTTGGGGGGTTTTGGGTTGGTTTTTTTTTGTTTGTTTGTTTCTTCAGGGTTTTTTTTTCTTTTTTTTTTTTTGAATAATTGGCCTTGTTTTGCAGCATTTTCTTTTATTTTTCGAGGAATATTTTTGAAAATCCGCAATGCACTGAAGCCGCAGAAACTGAATCACGAAGTAACGAAGGATTACCGTATTATCACTGGTATTAGCATGGAGTAACCCTATTGCTCAGACTCACTGTGCTCTAAATAAAGAATGTGCACTCAGGCCAATAGATTGGATGCAGAACTGAGTCAGATACTGGAATGATTGGCAGGTTTGTCTCTCCCTTCATCTTTGATCTTTCTTCGTCAAATCAATAATAAATTCTTGGGCTTATGAATCAGAGGAGCAGACGCTCTCTCTCTCTCTCTCTCTCTCTCTCTCTCTCTCTCTCTCTCTCTCTCTCTCTCACTCTCTCTCCCCCTATGCATTTCTCTTTCTCTATCTGCCTCGCTCTGCCTCAGAGAATGCCTCGAGTATTGGCTGTGATCTGTCCACAAAGTCCGTATGTGCTATTTATTCATAGACTTGTTTATTCCATTGATTGGATGTGGCTGTGTTTCTCACCCACATTCCCTCACCTTAATGTCCAAAGCACGTTCAGCCGGTGGCGGCTTTGAATAGTTCCTTGATTTTGGCAAAACCTCAGTTTCCACTGATTTTCTGTTTTCACTCCCATCTTCTCCACTTATGTATTATGTCTTATGTAATAAGTGAGGAGGGCGGCATGGTAGAGAAGTGCTAACTAGCATGTCTGCTGCACAGCAAGAAGGAGCTGGGTTCAAGTCCTTGGCTGCGCATTCCTGTCTGGAGTTTGCATGTTCTCCGCATGCTTTGTTGCAGGGGTGTAAAACTTATGATATAAATGGTCATGTGGCTGCCGGTTTTTGTTTCACCCAAGCAGCAGCACACCTGACTTGCCCATTTAATCAAGTGATCTTCTTTAAACTCACCCTACAAAAGCAAAGTTCATGCACGTTTGAGGACTGTCTACTGTTTAATCTCCTCCTCTTCCTCCTCCTCCTCACCCTCCTCCTTCTCCTCCTCCTCCTCCTCCTCCTCCTCCTCATCATCATCATCATCATCACTTTCCTCTACTTAATCAGGGGTCAGGTTGCATGGGCAGCAGCCTAAGTGTCCCCCCTAGCCACTTCGTCCAGCTCTTCCGGGGGGACACCGAGACATTCCCAGACCAGTGGAAAGACATAATATCTCCAGTGTGTACCGGGTCGACCCCAGACTCTCTTCCCTTTTTGGACATGCCTGAAATACGACACCAGGGAGTTCAGGAGGCATTTAACCAGATCTCCGAGCCACCTCACCTGGCTCCTGTCAATGCGGAGAAGCAGCGGTTCTACTCCGAGCTGGTCCCCCATTTGTTAATGGAATTAAGACATAAAGGCAGTGGTGGCAAAAGGTGCTGGATTGCTGATCCTAAGATTGGGGGTTCGAGTCCCACTCGCCACACGGTTGTCACTGCCCCCCCCCCCCCCCCCCCCAATGTACCACTAACTGAGTTATCAAAGGCCGGCCATGTCTCTCACTGTCTATGGTGTGAGGTTCATGTAAAAGAACCATATATATATATATATATGAAAAGAACTATTGCTGAATTTCGACAAGAGTAGCTGCAAAGCTGCCAGCGTGTTTCCGCCCTGTGATAGCCTGGCGAGCCGTCCATGGTGTACTCTGTCCTCACCTGGAGTCGACTGGGCTGTGCGCCAGCCTCCCCACGACCAAAATTAGGATTAAGTGGTTCCAGAAAATGATGAACTGAATTTGAAATATCATATTCAATGTAATAAGAGCCCTGCTCCAATACCACCACCCCACCCCCCATTCATCAGTAACAACACATTTGATGGTTCTGCCGTGCTTTAAAAAACAGGAAAAATATTTTGCAGTGTTCTCTTGGTAAATGTCCAACAACCGATGAACCATTAGAAACTGCTACAGCAAAACTATGGGATGCTCTGAATGAATGGAACGATGAGTCAGATATGGACCTATCAGAAAGTGATGACGAGTATTTTTCACCTGATTCTCCTGCTC
This sequence comes from Plotosus lineatus, assembly GCA_024760905.1. Taxonomy (NCBI): domain Eukaryota; kingdom Metazoa; phylum Chordata; class Actinopteri; order Siluriformes; family Plotosidae; genus Plotosus; species Plotosus lineatus. The sequence goes on along the minus strand of CM045737.1, from coordinate 42,542,995 downwards.
ACCAACTTCTTAAATTTAAAGACATTCCTGGCCATGTGCTTTTGTTTATGTTCGTGTTGATTGGTTCAATGTGCCATGTGCTAAAATTAACATTCTTGTTGACTCATTTTAATTTCCGAGAAAATGTTTAAAGGAAAAGCACCGGGAGGGAAAAGTAAGAGAAAGAAAAGTCTTTTTTTTTTTTTAATTTATGCTGTTTTATGTTTATTTTCAGCTTTCATGTAAGTAATTTGGTTGATACCACAAAATGAATAATATAAATACCAGTCAAACTCTTTTATTGTTCTGTTATTATTCAGGTTTTCCACCTCGATGGGAATAAGCACTTACCGTTCCACTCCGCTGGTTAGTATTTTAATAAGCGCCCACCCACTCCAATTTTTTAAGCGCACTGGGCACTTATCATGTCGAATACGGTAAAATACGTACAATGGTGATAGGTTTTGCGAGATTTACGTATGCAGCATCTATAATTATAAGAAGGCATTAATGCTAACGCAACCCAAACAGGTTCATTGAGATCCATGCCTGTCTTACTTGGAGGCTGGTTCAGATCTCTGTGAGGCAGTAATTAATGTATTTCCTGTACATACTGCTTCCCTGAGTTGCTCTTGTTCATTTAGAGGTCATGAGAGGACGGGAACTCAGGGGAACGTGGTTATAGTAGCTTTGGTTCAATGTTCTATTTTCTTTCTCAGAGAATTGTGCAGTATGGGTGTAATGTAAAGTTTCTGTGTGTAGCTAGAGGATACGGCCGTGGGTTTAAAAGTGTTTATGGCGTTCCCTGACTGCAGTCTGTTAAATGGACTTGCTATGATGGTTTCTCTGCAGGGGAAATTTGATGGGTTTAATAGGTTTAAATATCACAGCAGGTTGTTTGTGATTAAATGATGATGAAGCAGAGGTAGAGTGTCTTCTTTACTCAAACTGCAAATATCCAAAATATAACAAACAACACTGACTTTATTCATTTGTTCTCCAAACCACTTAATCTTAGGGTCACGAGAGGGTGGAGCCTATCTCAGTTCACTTTGTGTGAAGGTGGAGTACACCGTGACTAGCTCGACAGTCCATCACAGGACAACAGATACAACCATTCATTATGACACTCACACCCAGGGGCAATTTAAAGCAGCCAATTAGCATAATGTACATGTTTTTGGACTGTGGGAGGAAACCAAAATACCTGGAGACAAACACCAAGAGCACTGAGACTCGAACCCAAGGCCTTCATGCTGTGAGGTGGATGTGCTGCCCAAAGAGACATGATAAATCATAGTGATGTTAAATTAAAGCGTCTGCATGGGAGGTTACTACAAAAATAACAAAAAAAAACTTTGTAATAAAACGAGTGGAATCCAACCTTGGTTTTATTTTCTATTCCTTTTCATAGTTTCGTTATTTCGAACCACTAGAAATACTAAATTTTTTTTACTAAATTAAAACCCCTCCCCCCCCCCCCGATCAAATGTGGTACTGAACCCAAACCTTCAGGTTCCATAAAATCAATGTTTATTAATTTTTAAAATGTCCATTTACAACAAATCTCCACATACGTAAATTCTCCACGGAAATAAAACAATACTCTTGGAGGATGTGAGAATACAGCACCAATACAGGGATCCCTCACTTTCCGTGGTTAAAGGGGACTCCCCCGCAAGACTCCCCCGCGACCGCTGATTTCTGCGAAGTAGGATTGATCCCCCTCACTGACGTATACGTACATGTATATGTATATATAATATCAATAAATACATATTCAATGCTATAAATGCTTATAACAACAATTAAACAGTGAAAAATAATGCATAAGATGTAAAAAATAGATATATATAAATAAATACACACACATACAGACGTGCGCACACATGCAGATGCGCACCTCACATAAAAATATAAGTTGTTTTATTAGGGGGTTTTGGGTTGTTTTTTTTTTTTCTTTTTGTGTTTTTTTTTTTTTGCATAATTGGCCGTGTTTTGCAGCATTTTCATTAAATTTTTCTCTATTTTTCCTTAATTTCCTTATTTTTTATTTTTAAATGAATATTTTTGAAAAACAGGTGATGCACTGAAGCCGCAGAAACTGAAGCATGAAGTAGCGAGGGATCGCTGTGTTATAATATATTATATCACTTTTATGATATTTTGCAGATATTATTCATTCCTTCATTTTCTGAACCACTTAATCCTAATTAGGTTGGGGGGGGGCTGGTTCCCATCTCAGCCAACTCTGGGTGACGGCAGAGTACACCCTGGACAGGTGCCAGGCCATTGTAGAGATATCATTTGTCAACAAAATAAATAAATAAATAAAAAGATCACAATCTGATTTGAAAAAGTGAACTGATATTAATTGATATTGAAACTAATTTAATAGTTTGAGCATGAAACATTTTTATTCTTTCGTTTTCTCAACCTCTTATTTATAGTTAGGCTTGCACAGAGGCCAGCACCCATCTCAGTCGACTCTGGGTAAGGGCAAGAACACCCTGGACAACTCGCAAGGCCATGACAGTTTATTCTTTTAGTTTTCATTTATTTTTGTAGATATCAGAGAATCATCAAATCTTCACATGGAGCCTGGTTGTTTCACTCAAGCTTTTTTTAATCAATTGTCTTAGAGAATCATGTTGTAAATTATTATTACATAATTACATATATATATATATATATATATATATATATATATATATATATATATATTAACATAAATTACTGCGGTTTTCCTGTCATACCTTCATTAAACCGTGTGAGACGTATACATCCCTTGCCCCACAGATTTAGTGCCATCTGCTGGATTCCATTCCAGTTAAACAGTTTGGATGAAGCTTGGATTGTTCATTTACTGGAATTTTGCAGTAGTTTCTCTACAGTTAATGAAATATGTTCAGTCATATTCATTTGCCGATATGATTAATCTGATTGGGGTCACTGAGAGGCTGGGGGCTATCTCAGTCAACATTTGGAGAAGGCAGGACACACCCTGAACAGCTCCCCTGACATTGCAGGGCACACACACACACACACACACACACACACACACACACACACACACTTTCTAATCTGGTTTATAATAATCTGGTATAAAAAATGTGTATTAGGCGAACTGGCTGGTCTAAATTGCCCCTAGGAGTGTAAACGTGTGTGTGTGTGTGTGTGTGTGTGTGTGTGTGTGTGTGTGTGTGTGTGTGTGTGTGCGTGTGTGCGTGTGTGTGTGTGTGTGTGTGTGTGTGTGTGTGTGTGTGTGTGTGTATGCTTGTGTGTATGCTTGTGTGTTTGTGTTCCCCTCTGATGGACTCATGAGCTGTGTACCCCGCATTTGCAGAGAGTTGTCTGAGATAAACTCCACCCTCCCCGTTACCATTGTAGGATAAAGCAGTCCATTAATTTTCTGAACTGCTTAATCATAATTAAGGTTGCGGGGAGGCTGGAGCCCATCTCAGCCGACTTGGGGCGAGGGCATAGTACACGCTGGTCAGCTCACCAGGCCATCCTTTTATTATCCAGTTAGCTGCACTGTGGGACAGCAGTGACAACCGTTGACAGTGGGGCTTGAACCCCCAACCTTGGGATCAGTAATCCAGCGATTCAGCAAATTAATGATTTTTTTTTAAATGTTGCTATACTGTATTAATTCCATATGGGAAATTAATATCGCTGCATTTAACCCATCCAAAGTGAGCACACACACACACACACACACACACACACACACACACAAACAGTGGGTTGCCACATGCATCGGGGTGCCCAGAGAGTAGTTGGATGTTAGGTGCCTGGCTCAAGGTCACTTCAGTCATTAACGTGGGAGGAAAGGGAAGGCGCAGCTCGCAGAGCCGCACAGAGATGAAGAAAAACACGACAGTGGTTCACAGAGACGGTGACCCGAGCTAAGTTTCTTTTCCACTGCATCTGAAATGATGACCAATAGAGCTGGAAGAAAAAGGCCAGAGAGGTTGGTCGTAGCAGCTTTCCTCTAGAGATGAGCTTCCATAAGCTAGAGAACCTCAGACCTTTCAGACGTGGCCTTGGCCTCTGAAGAGAGACATACTCAACCAAACCCACAGCCAAGGGACATGTTGATAATATAGCAGTCTCTTATTCAAGCAGCGGGCAGCCTTTATTTGGTGTTTGTTACCCTCCTTTGACCTACGGGGACTATTAAATGTCACTCCCCTTTAAGTGAAGGAGAGAAACAACTTTGCTGAACTTTGCATCACCTTTAAAGGTCACAAGTTTCCATGGCAACCGTATCCTCCCCACACTTCACTTTGTTTTTTTCAGTGTCTCTCTCACTAGTGCATTCACTGTCTCTTTTTCTTTGTTTTCTTCTTTTTTTTTTTCTTCCCCCACACTTTTCCCCCAGCCCATGCTTCCATGTCCCGACAGCTTGGTTTTTGTAAAGATTTCTCTTCGGATTCGGCTGTTGACGTTTTTATTAAAGGCCCACGGCACAAGTGAGAAGCACAAAAAAATAAAAATAAATAAATAAAATAATTAAAAAAAAAAAAAATGCTGCAACAGGCGGATGCAGGAAAGCAGGACAGCGCCAGTCACATCCACTTGCTGTGACCTGCTGATGAGAATTAATGTGGCAGCCAATATGCAGAAAGCAGAAAGGGGGGTGGGGGGTGGGTGGGAGTGGGTGTGGGGGTGGGCAGAGTTGGTGGTGGTATTAGAGCTCAACCTTTCGAGTCACGGTGCAGCAATTTATTTAAATTTGTTTGCCTGGCCATGAAGTCTTCATTCCACAGTTGGGATGAAGTGACAGAGCGCTCAGGGCCTGAGGGAGTGGACAGGGAGCTGGTTTGGGGGAGGGAGGGAGGGGGTGGGGTTTACATAGCATATAGTATCACACAGCAGTTGACAAGAGGTGGTTTGTGACACTTTACCTTAGGGATGTAACTGAATACAAATATATTATTGGGAAAGAAACTGATACAAATACAAATAGGAGGCACAGGTGGTTGATGCTAGAGGTGCGTTGCGTGACTGGGATTTCGTGGGAGGCTGGGGGCATGCTAGAGGTTTTTACTTTCATGAGAGATAAAACTCAAGACCAAAGAAGACTGAATTCATAAACATGGAAATGTGGCAGGCTCATTCATTCATCCTTTTCCTTAGTACCTGCCCGGTGAGGGTCACATTTATTTAAACTAGGCTTTAAGTTTGTTTATACTTTGTATTAGAAAATAGCTCGGACAAAACCAAACAAAAATAATAAATCATAGAGACGGGATAAAAAAAGATGAGGAGCCATCAGAGCCAGACTTCACACACCTTATTTACAGTGTTGTCATTTCCACCGCAGTGTTTCTCGAAGCACAGTCATGCACGGTTTATAAATAACTTGAATTTAACTTCATTTTTCTTTAGGCCACGCCCAATTTTCATTTATATGTAAATACAGAGAGTTGGGCAGTGGTGGTCTAGTGGTATGGGGTGCTGGATCGCTGATCCAAAGGTTGAGTGTTCGAGTCCCACTGTCCACAAGGTTGGCACTGTCCCCTCGGTTCAGATACCTGGGTTATCAAAGGCCAACCATGTCTCTCACTGTCTATGGTGTGAGACATGCAAAAGAACCATTGCCGACTTTCGACAAGAGTAGCTGCAAAGCCGTCGGCGTGTTTCCAACCTGCGATGGCCTGGCAAGCCGGCCGAGGTGTACTCTGCCCTCTCCCGGGGTTGGCTGGGATGGGCGCCAGCCTCCCCATGACCCTAATTAAGATTAAGCGGTTACAGAAAATGATGATGATGATGATGATGATGATGATGACGAGGAACTGATGATGTAAATACAAATGTGAATGCTGGGCTGGTGGCATAGTGGTTAGGGTGCTGCACTCATGATCAGGAGGTTGTGTCTTCAAATCCCACTCTGCTAAGACCCCTGGGCAAGGTCTTAACCACAAGTGTGCCTCTGTTCACCCAGCAGTATAAATGGGTACCAGTAAAAATATACTGGGAAGGTAACCTGCGATGGACTAGCGTCCCATCCAGGAGGAGTTGAACTCCAAGTCGCTTCACGCTATGGAAACTGGGGATAAGCACCGGTCCGATGAGCCACTATGGCATAGAGGTTAGCGCGTTCGCCTCACAGCAATGAGGTCTTGGGTTCAAGTTCCAGGCTGGGTACACATAAACAGTGAGCAGGCGCTCAGAGCAGTGGTCTGCTGCAGACAATGGGGGCTTAGGTGCCTTGCTCAAGGGCACTCCTCCACCCTTGCACATTTTTCCAGACGGTTTGGGAATTGAACTAGCAACCTTTTGGTCCCGTAGCCACTTCTCTAGCCTTTAGGCTACGGCTGCCCCCAGAGTCCAGAGTGACCTATACGAGCAGTTAAGGGTTATGGGTGTTGTTTGAAGGACCCATTAGTGGTAGTTTGGTGGTAATGGGGATCGAAACCCCCCCCCCCCCCCCAGCCTTCCACTCATCGACCAATCCACTTTAACCATTTATCCACCAGTCGCCGTAACAGATTTAACATTCATTCATTTATTCATTTGCCAAAATGTAGAGTTTTGAGGAGGCTGGTGCCAGTCTCAGCTGACACTGTGCGAAGGTGGCGTACACACTGAACAGCTCACCGGACCATCATAGGACAAGAAACACACAGCCATTCACAGTCCCACTCTTACCTAGGCTCAATTTGGAACAGCTAAATAGCACGTGTTTGGACAGTGGGGGGAGTGTGTGTGTGTGTGTGTGTGTGTGTGTGGGGGGGGGGTATTGGAAGGAAACCATATAAGTATTGAGAGAACATGCAAACTCCACACAGAATGCCTCAGCCCAGGAATCGAACCCAGGACCTCACCACTGTGCCACATCTGCCAAAGAAAATTACTGTGATATTAAATTATTGTAAAGTTTTTTTTTGTTTTTTTTTAACCCTCAAGTGACCAAGCTATTTCGGTGACTAATATGACTGAGTGAGGTCATTTGTGACCACATTGACTTTATATAGGAATATTTCAATATAAATTATTATTTTTTATGGTTCTTCATATTTATTTCTCTCTCTAATATATTTGTCCATCATCTTATGTAATGAGGTACAGAATTTGATATATTTCTTTTACAAAAAAAATCAGCAAAAACACAATGAGAGAACAAAATTACATTTATTTACACAACCCTTGTCTGTTACATCTGGTAATATACATGTTACCTTTTATTTCTTTGCATTGTTTTCCTTTGCATCAAAAATGAATACAAATCATTAAAAGTAATGAAAAGCTACTTTGCATAAAATATGTATTACAATGAGAGAGGATAATTTAAAAATGGTAATAGAAATAATAATTATATGGCTGAACTATCTGAAACATGTAACTGTCAAAAATGAAGCACCATCAATACCATCTGAAGATATAATGTCAAAAATCTCACAGAAGTGACCCTGCACAAGTTTGGATTATACAGGGATCCCTCACCTTTGACGGTTAATGGGGACCAAGACCCCCACGACTGCCAAAGTTCTGCATAGGATTGACCCCCCTGACTGAGGTATTCGTACATGTATTTGCATACAGACGCTCCCCGACTTACGTGCATTCGTTGTATGTTTTTTCGATTTTACGTTTTGTTTTTTTTTTCCAAAAAAGGTCAAATTTTGAGTTTAGACGTACCTACGTAGTATGCTGACATAATGACGCTGCGTCCATTGTTTACAAACGACAGACTGAACATGCCCCTCCTTCTTCCCAGTTTATATATATATATATATATATATATATATATATATATATATAAATATATATATATCAGTCATATAGCGTGTTATTCTTGTGTTAAGACGTTGTCTCTGTGATCTTTGTTTACACTGTGTTGTGGACTTTTGTATCCCATGCAAATATGGTTGGTGATTCACATCAGTGCAGGCTGTGTTCTAAACGAGTTCAACGGCACCCTTGCGCACTTGAAAGACCGGAAGTCCGTATAACCCACAGCAACTACACTACTTTCCCAAGTACACTACTTTCGGTATTGAGCACCTCACATATTGTAAGCGTTGATTGGCTGTTTTAAGCTTCATGTAAAGTGGCTCGGTATAAATAAGTGACTTATTTGAAATTAATGTTGATATTATTTGATATATTTGATATTATTTTACAATGTTATGTTTATAATAATTGTTTTAGGGGTGTTTTATGAGATACGGTAATGGTATTTATGGATTCATTATACATTATATATTATTCATTGTACTATATACGTATAGTACAGTATGAGCGTCATAGCTTACACGTCATACGTCACTGTAACAACTTACGTTCACTTTCAACTTACGTTCAACCGTCTGGAACCAATTAAAAACGTAAGTCAGGGACCGTCTGTATCTATGTATGTATATATATATATATATATAAATAATATCAATCAATACATGTTCAACTCTATAAATGCTCATAATAACAATTAAACATTCAAAAATAATGCATAAGATGTAAATAAAATACAAACATATATATATATATATATATATATATATATATATATATATATATATACACACACACACACACACACACACACACACACATAGATGCGTGCCTCACATAAAAATGCAAGTAGTTTTTTTTTTTTTTTTTGCATAACTGGCCTTGTTTTGCAGCATTTCCCTCAACTTTTTTTTTTTTCCTTAATTTCCTTATTTTTAAAACTTTTTCGATAAATACTTTTGAAAAACCCACGATGCACTGAAGCCGCAGAAACTGAAGCGCGACGTAGCGAGGGATCACTGTGCTTGCCACGCGGATTGGTGGATCCTTAGAAAATTCTATAAACAAATGCAGGACAAATAAATTGACAAATGCTTTGTAGGACACTTTTTCAAATTCAAATAAAATTAGAAAAATAGCGCCTGGATATATCTGCCCGCTATGACATATGATATATATGTCATATATGACCCCGCTCGGTCGCTTGAAGGTTAAAGCACTTCCTCTCTGAGGGAAGCATTTCAATCCGGGTTATGCTGACTTTAGCTGAAGGTACACACCACTGTAACCTTAAAAGTAATTAAAAACAGATCATCTTTGTGTGTGTGTGTGTGTGTGTGTGTGTGTGTGTGTGTGTGTGTGTGTGTGTGTGTGTGTGTGTGTGTGTGTGTGTGTGTGCAGAGATATTAAAAATCTTCAGATTAAAGGAAAGATATTAATGGAGGAAGAAATGGAGGAAAATCAGATATGCAAACAGCACAAGCAAGTGCTCTCCCCTAATGAAAGAACAAATTTTTATGCACCTGCAGTTTCTGGAACTCGTAATAGATGGCGAGGACGAAGGAGGTGCTCTTCAGTAAGTGCTCGTCACAAGATTGTACTGTGTGTTAGAGCTCCATTGGACAGTTGATGAGGCAGTGAGTTAATCAGCGCCATGAAGGGGAACTCATGCTCCTGAAGCCAAAGGGCCACTTGCAGCGACTCTGCCGCCACCATGCACCACACAAAATGCTACATTAACCTTTAATGGCGCGAAATGAATGCGAGACACACATTACTGCCATCCTTTCCAGAAAATCCAAGTCAAGACAGAAACAAAACACAACGTCACCTCAAAATCAAATATATTAGCAGCGTTTTTCATTTCCTGTCAGGGTTGAATGGGTGCTGAGAAATGTTCGGGGTTTACAGGAGAGAGATGAAACGGGAAAGGTAGGCATACGACGGAAACACTCGGCTTGTTCTGAGACGTGATACAACATGGCATACATTGACTCAGCTCTTGTTTACCAGAATTTGAGCTCAGCAAGAAATTTCATTGGATCAAGAGGGCACACAGCTTCCCAGCATGCACTGCAGTGTGCAGGGTCAGCTTTATGCTTATCAGTTGCAACAGACACAAAATTGCTTAACTATGTAAAATATACTCCCTGAGATGGACTGAGAATCTGTTAAGGGTTTACCCCGCCTTCAGCGAGTGTCGGCTGAGATAGACTTCAGCTTCCCTGCAAGCCTAGTCGGAGTAAGCGGATTGGCAAATGAACGAATGAATGTACAGCAACTGCTAAGATGCTAAGACAAGAATTAAATCATAACTGAGAAAAACGTGCTATTCGATAAACAGTGATAAACAGTGTGTGTGTGTGTGTGTGTGTGTGTGTGTGTGTGTGTGTGTGTGTGCGCGCGCTTCTGTATGTGTATGTATTTATACTTTATTTACATCTTATGCATTATTTTTGAATGTTTATTCGTTATTATAAGCATTTATAGCTTTGAATATATATTTATTGACATTATGTACACATATACATGTACGTATACGTCAGTCAGGGGGTCGATGCTACTTCGTGGAAATCAGCGGTCACGGGGTGGGGGTCCTCTGTTTCCATTAACCGTGTAAAGTGAGGGATGCCTGTATCTCATCAATTATATAAATATACTGAAATCAAGTCTATAAATCAAAGTTCATATATACAGGTATACCTCACCCAACATCGTTAATTGGTTCCAGGAGAGACGACTTAAGTTGAAAAACGACTTAAATCGAATTAGCTTGTCTTTAGGCTAGGCTACGCCAAATTTACTTGTCTAGGCTAAACCGAAAATAACCATTCCGAGTTCTGTACGTTATTCATGAATGCGATTTTCAACAATATACGGTTTATAAGAATCTATTTTAACTTGACTGAGAATGAGAGTAGCCGATAAACAGACGTATACCGTGCATAAACTAATTAATTCAAAACAATAGCGGTTTCGCGGGAATGATGAGTGATGACGTCTATCGGTAGATATTGGAACAACTGTACGTATTTTAATAAGATTTTATGCTTTTATTCTTATTTATTGTACCGTAACATGATTTCATGTGATTTTAATGGTTTTCTAGTGATATTATGATTCCAATGCATGAATTTGGTGCGGACAGACGTAAAGTTGATTATAATGACGTAAACTTTCATATATTTTTTGAAAATCCGACGTATAATCGAGAACGATTTAAGCCGAGGTATACCTGTATTTATAATATGCACTCGCTCGTTAGTTGAATTGCTTAATGTTACTAGGGTTGCTGGAAGACTGGAGCCTATCTCAGCTGACACTGAAGCACCTGAATAGCTCACCAGACAAGCACACACACACACACATCACAAGCATTCACACTCACAACCAATTATTCTAATGCGCATAGCTTTGGACGGTAGGATGAAACCGGAATACCTGGAGAAAACCCACGCCGCACAGGAAGAACATGCAAACTCTACACAGGAACACCCGAGCCCAGGACTCAAACCCAGGCAGACGTGCTAACCACTACGCCACCTTGCTGCCTGTCAAACATTTTACTCTGAATGTATTCTGACATTCAAGGTGCATTCCTTCATTGATTTGAGTGAAGGATTTCATCCATTCATTTTTTTAGAACATTTTAATCCTCGTTATGGTTACAGAGAGGTCGGTGCCCATCTCAGCCGATTCCGAGCGAGGGCGGGGTACACGGCCATCAAAAGGCCAACACTCACACAACTATTCACGCTCACACAGAGGGGTCACCTGGAACAGAATGATCCTCCTGTGCATGTTTTTGGATTGTGGGAGGAAACCCGAGTACCCGGAGGAAACCCACCCAAGCACGGGGGACAATATGCAAACTCTGCACAGTAACGCCCGTCACTGGGTTGGTTTTACTAATTATTTACAGAGAAGGGCAACCAAAATAAAGAGCCATTGCACAATATACAATCACACACTTTATTTTAAATGTGGGTAGTAAGCAGCTGATGAGTCCATTCAGAAGTATGCACAGATCAGTGTCCCTGGGGGGCACGTAAGGGTTACGGTCAGGCAAGCCATGGTTCTGGGGGAGGTTAAGGATAAGTCTCTGAAATTAATGTAAGTCTCTGAAATGTCCTCTCAAGTGATGGAAACCAGACTTTGTGCGTGTGTGTGTGTGTGTGTGTGTGTGTGTGTGTGTGTGTGTGCTTACATGCTGGCACTATAGCTACGGGGGTAATTTACATATAAATGAAAGTTGCCGATCACACACGGCTGACCCCATTTATTTCGGCCGACAGACAGGCAGGCCCGGTTACTGCCGACGCATTGGCGAATTACTCCAAATTACCACATTTCCATCTCCACGTCCACGCTGTCAAACAAGCGCTCATCGCCGCCACATTCTCTCTCTCTCTCTCTCTCTCTCTCTCTCTCTCTCTCTCTCTCTCTCTCTCTGTCTCTCTCTCTTTTGCCCCCTCTCTCTCTGCCAGCAGGAATAAGTCTAATTGTCAGTGGTGAATGTAAAGAGCCTGTCACATCCTGTGTGTGTCAGCAGCCCGGTATCCTGGATTTAAAAAGTACACAGTGAATGAGAGAGTTTGAGTACAGTGAAGGAGAGAAAGAGACAGATGGATAATGCCCAAGACACTGAGAGCAGAACCAGCGGCAGAGAGATACCTAGCTAATTTAAAACCTTATAAGACCCCGAGTGCATGTCTGCCTGAAAAACACACTACTTTACATCATAAACTGTCACACTGTGTACTTTTGGAAAACAAGTCACATACATACACGGTATATGAACCAATAAGCAAACACCATGAACAGAAAACCCCCAAAAAGAAAACTCCGTCCACCTAAACCTGCTCTGGCTTTCGTTGGACTTTGCTAAATCTCCCAGAGGTCTCTCTGCATGTGACAAGCCTTGTGATTTCCTTGCAACTCCCCATACACAGCAACTTCTCCTGCTGAGAGACACACACCAGAATAACCTCGCCATATCACACACAGTTCCTTTAGGCTGCTGGGCATGAGATCGCTAACAGGACATCATGCTGCCAAAGCACTAATGGAGAACTCGCTTTTTCTCGCTGTCTCTAAAATCATCCTGGAGGATAGAGTTGTTCTATCTACCCCGGCGGACTTGGGAATATAGATGGACCATCTAGCACATCGTGTAAGGCAGAGGCAATCAGGGCTTACAACAAGAGATCAATGGAGAAGCCCAATAGTGTATTATGTGGAGCCAGGAATCCCACGGTGGTCAGATGGGAAGGTAGATTTCTATCATTCTGCGACATGATCTGGAATGAGACTGAGTCATCTCATGTAGGTCAAGTGGTCAGACTGCACCAGGACAGTAACTTCAAGTCTCTCCTCCCAGAGCCAGCCGAGCCTATGCAGTCAGTAATCTCGTCAGTGACATTGGGATTCTATTAATGGCCTTTAGGAGGAGTGCTGGCCCAAAGCCCGGTGGTGCGGCCATAATTGATCTGTCATGGAAGATACCCCTGCAACTTTCCCATGACGCCTCCATTACAATCTTCCCAAAAGCCAGGATCTCTCGGATCTCACCTGTCTTACAGACTGAACCAAGAAAGTGCACCTGAAGGTCACATCTAATGGCCGACTTTGAAAATAAAGACACCCGGGACTCTGGATGCCGGCCATAATTGCCAATGAACAGTGAGGTTATTTGATATTGATTCTCAAATGAGGGAAATCCATGATGTCTATACAGGCTGTTTACCACTTGGCTCAGGGCTGAGGTCCGGTCAATAGCAGTGTTCACCTCACGCAAGACCAAGGAGAAACTCGCTTTCTCTGCTCATTTGAATGGGCAAACAGTGATCAGTTCCCATCTCCTCCAGCTGCTGCCTCTGCCTCATTTGTATTTTTAGTGAATTACCCCGGATGCGCAACCTGAAACCATTTAAGCGTGTCACTTAGCATTTGTTGAAGTTTCACCGAGACACAAGGCTCATCAAGTTTCAGTCGGGGAGTCTGCGGTTAAGTGGCCACTTGTCATGTTTATTTATTTATATATATTTTTGCCTTTTTTTTTTTTTTTTTTTTTTTTTTTTTACACCCAGAAATGTGACGCCCACTGTGGCTGTCTAAGCTGTTTAAATGCGGATAGAGGACAGAGGAAAGGTGAAGGCATCCGCGTATGTGAGGCTCGGTAATCCCACTAAAGCGTTATTAAATTGCTTTGTGGCAGCTTTTTTCTGTGCGTCAACGCATCATCTGTAACTGTTCTGCACTTCTGGATCTAAAGTGGATTCTTCAGAGTTGAAGTCTTCCAATAAAGCCTGGCCCAGTGTTCTAAAGCCTCCATATCTAAGTGCAATTTGAATAATCTCAACCATGTTTACACATCGTCATCAAGCACTTAATCCTTTTGACTTCTAGCATAAGTAGCACATAAACACAGGGTCTATAGTAACCAACAGTGTAATGGTACAGAATACTGGAATCAGCCTCTCTGTCTCTCTCTCTCTCTCTCTCTCTCTCTCTCTCTCTCTCTCTCTCTCTTGCTCTCTCTCTTCAACGAGCGAGGCACTTGCTTGTGTTATATTTTGGTATGCATGGAAGAAATGGCACAAATCCGTGATATACATTATGATCAGTTCCCTGATTCAGCACACTTGTTTGGTATATAAAATCTTAAATGTCCCTTGTGCCCCCCCCCCCCCACCAACCCACACACACACACACACACACACACACACACACACATTTCCTTTAAGTGGTATTTCCATCAACGTATTCCTCCTGCTCTGTTCTGAATGCACAGGATAATACATGCCTGTGATATTTCTCATACTGTACAAGTTCAAAAGTTTGTTTTTCTGACTTTTAATGGCGATGGCGTAACCACTGATCCAACTCATGACCTCCTGATGATAAGGTGAATGCTTTAATATTTTTTTAAAGAACAAAAACTAGACACAAATGAAGATGGATGGATTGATGGATGTTTGGATGAGCGAAGAGATGGATAGAATGTAATACACAGGAAATTGTGCAGGTGTTGGAGTAAATGTTTAAATTCATTTATACTTTATAAAGTCTGACTTTTACTGTGTAGCGCTGCTTTGCGATAAATGTCAATTGTAAAAAGCGCTATACAAATAAAACGGAATTGAATTGAATTGGAAGGTGGCTCAATTGATGATAGGTTGGATATATGAGAAAACCAGCGGTATGAACGGATGCCTTTATGGGCGGATACAGGAATGGATGAAGAAAGATATAAGATTGAAGGGTGAAGTGAATGGGTCGATGGATATACAGTGATCCCTCACTTTTCGCGGTTAATGGGGACCGAGACCCTCCACGAACACCGAATTTCCACGAAGTAGGATCGACCCCCCCTGACTGACGTATACGTACATGTATATGTGTGTATAATCTCAATAAATACATATTCAACGCTATAAATGCTTATAATAACAATTAGACATTAAAAAATAATGTATGAGATGCAGATAACATAGAAACACACACACACACACACACACACACAGATGCGCACCTCACATAAAAATGTAAGAACGTAGTTTTGTTGGGGGGGTTTGGGTTGTTTTTTTTGTTTGGGGTTTTTTTTTTTTTTTTTTTTTGCATAATTGGTCTTGTTTGGCTGCAATTTCCTTAACTTTTCCCCATTTTTTCTTAATTTCCTTTTTTTTTCCCGATGAATCTTCTTTTTCTTTTCCTTTCGGCTGTTCCCTTCAGGGGTCGCCACAGCGAATCATGTGCCTCCATCTCACCCTATCCTCTGCATCTTCTTCTCTTCCACCGACTGCCTTCATGTCCTCCAAGCCAGCGATGTACAGAAGCCGCAGGAACTGAAGCGCGAAGTAGCGAGGGATCACTGTATTGTGTAATGGATGGATGATGGTTACAGAGGGTGGACGTTAGTTGAGTAGACAGACTCGTTCAAAAATAAAAATGGAGGAATAAAGGCAAGATTCTGATTTATGGATTAATTAATGAATAAAACAATACATTAATTTGTGTAACATTAAATAATGGATCAATGAACGGGTTACCTATATGAACAAGTGTGGCACTTTAGTTCAGGGGTGTCACAATCATTTTCATTGAGGGCCACATCATTCAATTTAAAAGTGTTCAAGGACCGAATAATCACGGAACTGCTATTCTGAAAGGGCAACCAGGAAATCTGCATGAAAGAATGATTTGTTTACACCTTTGTTCTCTTTTCTTTCATTCAACTTGCATTTTCTGACAACACTTTGCAGTGATAAGGTTGCATGCAATCTTTCATGAGTCATGGATGACTAGCAGTGCAGTAGGCCCTTCATCATTCGCGGGTCAGCGCTCGCGCCCCCGCATACTCGTGGATTGCCGGCAAACCTGGAAATAACTGGCACGTGACTCAAATTTAGCCAATGGCTGAGAGCTTTTGTTTCTCCCTCCTGCTGATTGGTTGCAGATGATGTGTACACCTCTTTTTTTCTTCTTCACGCACAAGTTAGCAACGTGAAAGTCAATTTTTTTAGCGTGTTTTTAATAATTATTTAAGCGCTGTGATGTCACTCAAACACCTTGCATCTTCTCTATCTTATGGTAAGGAGCCTAAGCACTTTATTAATTAATAAATATTATCACAGTACAAAATTAAATTTGTTTCACTGAATCATTACTACATTTTACTGCATTATTATGATTATACTCGCGGATTAGCGGCAAACCCGGAAGTTATTGGCACGTGATTCAAATTTAGCCAATGGCTGAGAGCTTTTGTTTCTCCCTCCTGCTGATTGGTTGCAGATGATGTGTACACCTCTTTTTTTCTCCTTCACACACATGTCATCAACGTGATTGCTTGAATTATTGAATTGTGAATTCACTTTTTTTTTTTTAGTATGTTTTTAATGATTATTTAAGTGCTATGATGTCACTCAAATGCCCTGCATCTTCTATAGCTTCTGGTAAGGAGCCTACGCGCTTTATTTATTCATAAATATTATCACAGTTCAAAATTAAAAAGTTTTTACTTAATCATTATTAAATTTTACTGCATTATTACTGTATTAATCAGTAAGACTGTCTATAGAATGTGTTTAAGAAACATATTTTAGCGCATGTAGTATAATACATAGGGTTTTAAAACCACGTCAATAACTCACAGATTTTCATGATTCGCGGGAAGGGCTGGAACAGAACCATCCTGAAAAACAGGGGCCGCCTACTGAACTTGAAATAGGTCGCTGCTACCTAGTGGAAGGATGATGCATGTTGGTTTCTTGGTAATGGACGATGGAAGGAATGTATGACAATCATATTTTTGGGGGTCGCGCGGTGGTGTAGTGGTTAATATGTCTGCCTTACAGCTGGGGGTTCTGGGATTCATGTCTCTGGGCTTGGTGTGGGCTTTTCTGTGTTAAACATCCATGTCCTCCCTGTGCTTACGTGGGTTTCTCTGGGTACACAGGTTCTCTCCAAAAGTCTAAGGATATGCACATTAGGCTAATTGGTTGTTCCAGATTGCCTCTAGATGTGAGTGTGAATGGTTGTGAGTGTGTTGGCTCTGCGATGGTCAGCTGCCCAGAGTCAACGCAGATAGGCTCCAGCTTCCCTGTGACCCTAAGAGGATTAAGCGATGAATGAATGAATGGAAAATGGATGGGGTAATGGCATGTAGAATGACAAATGTCTACGACTGTCTTGCACTGCCGCACTTTACCTGATTTGCATTCTAGTTCATCCACTATGCTGCTGCTATTTATTTATTTATTTATTTGTTCCATTTCACCATACCTCAATGTACATATTGTATATTTCAGTCATCAATTTCCATTATATGAACATAATGGGGCAGTGGTGGCCTGGTGGTAAAGGTGCTGGATCACTGATCCTAAGGTTGGGGGTTCAAGTCCCACTCTCATCGGGTTGTCACTGTCCCCCCAGTGCAGCTAACTGGGTTATCAAAGGCCGGCCATGTCTCTCGCTGCCTATGGTGAGAGGTTCATGTAAAAGAACCATTGCTGACTTTCGACAAGCGTAGCTGCAAAGCCGTCAGCGTGTTTTCGTCCTGTGATGGCCTGGCGAGCTGTCCAGGGTGTACTCTGCCCTTGCCCGGATTCGGCTGGGATGGGCTCTAGCCTCCCCGTCACCCTAATTAGGATTAAGAGGTTACAGAAAATGAACGGATGAATGAATGAATGAATGCGAACATAATGACAATAACGACTCTTGAAATGGATAGATGAAAGTATAAATGGATAGATAAACAGGCGTTGATGGATGGATGAGTGGTGGGGTGGTAACTTTCCCATTGTCACTTTCATAGCAACATATGAGTGAAGTGGAATCTGATGCAACAGAGTGAAAGTATTTATGACTGGTAACGACTGGAGTGCACTTAAAAAAAGGTCAGCCGAGATTGATTGTGAAGCAGAATTACAATGCAAATCAATTGCAAGGTAATATGAGACTTTCCGTCATGATGAGGAAGAAAACATTCATCCTGGCGAGGGACTCATTGAAAGTACTGCTGTGAAATCTGAGGCAGTGCAGTATAGCCGAACGGAGAGTAAATAACTGCAGCGTAACTCACATAATGCTATTTCACAGTAAATGTACATACCCTGGGTATTCAGTGTCATGCAATCATGTTAAAAACGCCATGCAAGCAAAGAGTAAAAGGATCACAGTTGGAATATGACCTACAATTTTTCTGGGGTTTGATGAAGCCTATTTCAAAGCAGAGGTAAAGAAAAATAAGTACTATTTGAACTGTTGCTTTCATCTGATCTAACACACACACACACACACACACACACACACACACACACACACACACACACACTTGGCATTGTGGAATGTCCACAAAATGAACTTGTTGTCTCAGGTCCAAGTCACCACAGGAAACTCAAGCGATTTAATATTAATAATGAGACAAAAACCCCCAAAATAAAAGGTTTGTACACCAAATCTCGAAATGACTGGTAGTATGGAACATGAACTCGTTAAACGGATAATTAAACTAGCAAAACAGGTGATACAAATGAATCAGCTAGTGAAAAGCATTGAAAAGAAAACCCAGTGTTATCCTTTGCTGATTTCACTCCAGACCATAGTTAAGAAACACAGGGCAGATTTATTTATTAATTTCCTCCAGGCCGGTTGAAGTTCCAGCCTTTAAAGGAGCTACACTACTCTTATAACATCAGCTTAGAACATCTATCAGTAGAGATATCTATCGGGAGCTCCGCCTTTCGGCAGTGCCTGACTCTGTTTTATCACTTATGTTACAACTGTTATAAAGCAGCCTTGACTATTTTCTCTTTTAAAAATGTTATTTCACAACCGGCTGCACTGTCACTGGAGCATCCTTACACAAAAACACTAAATACATATTACAGCATTATCGGACCAATCCCAATCGAGTACCTACCAGTCCATTTCTTTCACCTTGTTTTTGCTGTTGTTGTTCATTTTCTTTGCTTTACAACTGGTACCACTTTCATCAGCTGTTATTGCAACTTTATATGTATCTTTCTGTTATTATGTTGTGGCCTGGTGGTAAAGGGCGCTGGATTGCTGATCCTAGGGTTGAGTGTTCGAATCCCACTCTCCACAAGATTATTATTGTCCCCCCAGTGCAGCTAACTGGGTTATCAAAGGCTAGCCATGTCTCTCACTGTCTATGGTGTGAGGTTCATGTAAAAGAACCGTTGCTGACTTTCGTAAAGAGCAGCTGCATAGCCGTCAGCATGTTTCCGCCCCTTGCTAACGGGTTGTGTCAGGAAGGGCATCCAACGTAAAAACCTATGTCAAATCAAACATGCAAATCAGATGATTCGCTGTGGCGACCCCTGGGAAAAAAAAAGGGAGAAAGCCAAAAGGAAAGGAAGAATATATATCACACAAATATTGCGACTTGATTGGTCTGTTTGGATTATACATCATTATAACGAGTGGATACTACTTGAATTAAAATGACAGACACTGAGCGTTTGTTGCAGGCAGCCCGCAAGTAGTGTCATTAATATCTTAAAATTATAATTAAAATTATAAAAATAAACAACCATAAAAATCTCATTTGAAATTTCAGGGACGTTTTTTTTCTCTGTCCACGTTATGTGTAATGTAGATTTTTATCATTCTCTAAATAAGAATGCTAACGTCCCTCCCATTAGCTCCATAGTACATATAGAGCTCCACTTCGGTTGTACATCTGAAAGTGCACAGCTCATCTGAACAGTCTTTGTCATGGTTAATATATGTAAATATAAATCATAAAAATGTAAATTTAGTTCGCCATTCATGAACCGTTGCTCCTCCACATTGAGAGCGGTCAGTTGAGGTGGCTGGGACATCTGGTTAGAATGTTTCCCGAACACCTCCCTGGTGTGGTGTTTCGGTCATGTCCAACCGGGAAGAGCCCTCGAGGTCAACATACTAGTAGAACACGCTGGAGGGAATATGTCTCTTGGCCTGTCTGGGAACACTTCGGTGTCCCCCCAGAAGAGCTGGATGAAGTGGCTGGAGAGAGTGATGTCTGGACCTCATTGCTTTGGCTGCTACCCCCGTGACACGATTAAACGGAAGAAGATGAGATGAGATAATTCTGCGTATTACTACCAAAAATCTGTAAATGGTTTAAAGAGACACCATTTTCACAGCTCTCAGGTTACACACATGTCAACACGAAAGCATCCGTCATGATTAAAAGAAAAATTTTAAATTTTAATCGTACAAATCTCGGTTTAGAGTGCTTTTTTGTTTAAGTGTCTGTCTTATGTACTGTACAGTGATCCCACGCTACTTCGTGCTTCAGTTTCTCCGGCTTCAGTGCTTCACGAGTTTTTCCAAAAATATTTTAAAAATATATAAAAAAAAAAAATAAGGAAATTAAGGAAAAATAGGGGAAAAGTTAAGAAAAATTCCGCAAAACAAGGCTAATTGTGCAAAAGAAACCCCAAACAAACAAACAAAAAAACAACAACTCAAAACCCTCCAACAAAACTACTTACATTTTTATGTGAGGTGTGTGTGTGTGTGTATATGTGTGTATTTATATTTTATTTACATCATATACATTATTTTTGAATGTTTAATTGTTATTATAAGTATTTATAGTGTTGAATATGTATTTATTGATATTACATACACATATACACGTGGTTGATCCTACTTTGCGGAAATTCGGCGGTCGCGGGGGAGTCTCGGTCCCCATTAACCGCGAAAAGTGAGGGATCCCTGTACACTAAAACAATGATGCACCTTATGCTGGGTGGGCATAGCCAAAATGAATACAGGGATCCCTCGCTACTTTGCACGTCAATTCATGTGACTTCAGTGTATCTTGTTTGCCGTGAGGGGGGGCAAATGCAACCGTGAGAGGGGGGCAAATTCAGCCATGGGGGGGGGGGGGGGCACAAACCAGTGTCTCACCCTCATGTCGGTCTCAAGCCCGGATAAATGCAGAGGGTTGTGTCAGGAAGGGCATCCGACGTAAAACCAATGCCAAACTTTATCATTCAAATCACAACTATTACCTCCATACCGGATCGGTCGAGGCCCAGGTTAACAACGACCGCCATCAGTGCTGTTAACCAACAGGATGCTAGTGGAAATTGGACTACTGTTTGTCGAAGAAGGAGAGGGGGGATGCGTGTCCGTAGGAGGAGAGAGATGAGGGAAAGCATGAGTCTAGGACTGAGAGTAGGGACTTTGAATGTTGGAACTATGAAAGGAAAAGATAGAGCACTGGCTGACATGATGCAGAGGAGGAAGGTGGACATACTGTGTGTTCAGGAGACCAGGTGGAAAGGTAGCAAAGTTAAAAGCTTAGGAGCAGGGTTTAAGCTGTTCTATCATGGTGTGGATGGGAGGAGAAATGGAGTAGGAGTCATTTTGAAGGAGGAGTTTGTCAGGAATGTTCTAGAAGTGAAAAGAGTGTCAGACAGAGTGATGAGTCTCAAGTTAGAAATTGAAGGCGTGATGTTCAATGTTGTTAGGGCATAAGCACTTTGGTAACACTCTCACCCACTACTACTTTGCAATCACTGACTTTCTTCAAACTGCATCATCATTCAACTGAAC
Source organism: Plotosus lineatus (assembly GCA_024760905.1). Taxonomy (NCBI): domain Eukaryota; kingdom Metazoa; phylum Chordata; class Actinopteri; order Siluriformes; family Plotosidae; genus Plotosus; species Plotosus lineatus. The sequence goes on along the minus strand of CM045737.1, from coordinate 42,521,194 downwards.
GGTAGTAGGATGTAGTTTGAAGAAAGTCAGTGATTGCAAAGTAGTAGTGGGTGAGAATGTTACCAAACAGCATAGGATGGTGGTGTGCAGGATGACGCTGATGGTGAAGAAGGTGAAGAAGGCAAAGGCAGAGCAGAAGACAAAGTGATGGAAGATGAAAAAGGAAGAGTGTCGTGTTGTCTTCAAGGAGGAGTTGAAACAGGCTTTGGGTGGTCAGGAAGTGCTTCCAGATGACTGGACAACTACAACAAATGTGATCAGAAAGACAGGTTGGCGAGATCTTGGTGTGTCCTCTGGAAGGAAAGTAGATAAGGAGACTTGGTGGTGGAATGAGGAAGTGCAGGAGTATGTACAAAGGAAGAGGTTAGCTAAGAAGTGGGACATTGAGAGGACCGAAGAGAGTAAACAAGAGTACAGGGAGACACAGCATAAGGCGAAAGTAGCGGTGTCAAAGGCCAAACAGAGGGCGTATGATGACTTGTATGCTAGGTTGGACAGGAAGGAGGGAGAAAATGATTTATACAAGTTGGCACAGCAGAGAAATAGAGATGGGAAGGACATGCAGCAAGTTAGAGTGATAAAGGACAGAGAGGGAAATGTATTGACTGATGACAGAAGTGTGCTGGGAAGATGGAAAGAGTACTTTGAAGAGCTGATGAATGAGGAAAATGAGAGAGAAAACAGAGTAGAAGAGGTAACCATTGAGGAGCAGGAAGTAGCAAAGATTAGTAAGAGTGAAGTGAGGAGGGCACTGAAGAGGATGAAGAGTGGAAAGGCAGTTGGTCGTGATCACATACCAGTGGAGGTATGGAAGTGTCTAGGAGAGGTAGCAGTAGATTTTCTGACAAGAACATTCAACAAGGTCTTAGAGAGTGATAGGATGCCAGAGGAATGGAGGAGAAGTGTGCTGTGCCCATTTATAAGAACAAGGGAGATGTGCAGAGTTGTGGCAACTACAGAGGGATAAAGTTGATGAGCCATACGATGAAGTTATGGGAAAGAATAGTGGAAGCTAGACTAAGGGCAAAGGTCAGCATTTCTGAACAACAGGTTGGTTTCATGCCAAGAAAGAGCACCACAGATGCAGTGTTTGCTTTGAGGATGTTAATAGAGAAGTACTACAGAGAAGGTCAGAGAGAACTGCATTGTGCCTTTGTGGATCTGGAGAAAGCATATGACGGGGTGAAAGTGTGGAAGAGAGGTGAAGCAGCGTGTGCAGGCAGGTTGGAATGTTTGGAGAAAAGTGTACGGTGTGAGGTGTGATAGGTAAGTATCAGCAAGAATGAAAGGAAAAGTGTACAAGATGGTGATGAGGCCAGCAATGTTGTATGGTTTAGAAACAGTGGTGCTGATGAAAAAAGACAGGAGGCAGGGCTGGGGGTAGCAGAGATGAAAATTTTGAGGTTCTCTCTGGGAATAATGAGGATGGATAGGATCAGAAATTAGTACATCAGAGGGACAGCCCATGTAAGATGTTGTGGAGACAAAGTCAGAGAGGTTAGATTGAGATGGTTTGGACATGTGCAGAGGTGGGATAGTGAATATAATGGTAGTAGGATGCTGAGGTTGGAACTACCAGGCAGAAGGCCTAGAGGAAGACCAAAGAAGAGATTTATGGATGTGGTGAGGGAAGACCTGAAGGTCGCTGGCATAAGAGAAGAACATGCAGAGGACAGGGTGAGATGGAGGCAGATGATTTGCTGTGGTGACCCCTAAAGGGAACAGCCAATAGGAAAAGAAGAAGAAGATTCATTGAATTTAAAAAATCAGGAAATTAAGGAAAAATAGGGTAAAAAGTTAAGGAAAATGCCACAAAAACAAGGCCAATTATAAAAAAAAACAATACAAAACAAACAAACAAACAAACAAACAAAAAACCCTAAACCAACACAAAACAAAACAAAACAAAATCCCAAAACTTCCCATCAAAACTATGGGACCGAGTGCACATATGTATGTGTGTTATCTTCTTCTGATGCCATACCATCTGTATGTATGTATTTATATTATATTTACATATTATGTTTTTAATGTGTAATTGTTATTATAAGCATATATAGCGTTGACTATGTATTTATTGATATTATATACACATGTAAGTCTACGTCAGTTGTGTGTGTGTGTGTATATGTGTGTGTGTGTGGGGGGGGGATTCCTACCTCATTGATTTTGATGGCCGCATGGAGATCTTGGCCCCAATTAACCGCGTAAAGTGAGCGATCCCTGTATTTTTTGGTGCATAGTTGTTAATTGTAAAAAACATTTTCTGTGGATTTTTTTCTGATAAAGAAAATGAGTGCCAAAATAATTAAATGTGCCCATAAGTTTTGTGCATTCAACTACACACAGTATTGTCTGGGGGGGAATCACCTTTCTTTCTTTGATAATAGGTCTGGGGAAACCCAGAAGGAATAAGTTAGCAGAGTTACACACACACACACACACACACACACACACACACACACACACACACACACACACACACACACTTCTGTGCTAAAGTGCCCCAAGTTCTAAGTACCGTGTGTGTAGAGTGTGCTCTTGCTCCCATACGACTCCCTTCTGTGAGCTCTGTGCTGTGTGTGCTAGCTAATCGATCACCCCATTAATTCTACTTAGCTATACAAGTGTGGATTTTAGCGGCCACAAAGGCCACCTGTGCAGCCCGGGTCACCTTTACACCTCTTATAGCCAGCATTGATTTTCAGCAGGACTTATTTCATGAAGCTTCTCTCGGGACAGGGCACAGATGAAGATGAACTAGGTAGCTAAATCACTTTTCTTTAGCCTCTTTTTCATTGCTGCACATCTGTACCATCCCCCTCACCTTCCTTCTTGTTTTCTTTCATCTTGCCTTGTTTTCTCTCTTTAGTTCTGCAGCTCTCGCTCTCTCTCTCTCTCTCTCTCTCTCTCTCTCTCTCTCTCTCTCTCTCTCTCTCTCTCTCGCTCTCTCTCTCTCTCTCTCTCTCTCTCTCTCTCTCTCTCTCAAGCTCTTGTTCCTTATGCTTTCAGTGGAAGAATTATTTGGTCAATTATTTTTTGTTGCAAGTGAACTGTGAAAGTGAAAGGGCCCTATTAAGCAGCACAAATAAAGAAATCTATCATTATTGTGAACATGGTAATAGTTTTTTCTTTGGTGATATTATAAGATTGAACCTGATTTAAGAAATATAGATGCTGTTGTGGCTTTGAGCTCAGTAAATAACAAGAGACGACAAGAGAATGCATGGTGTTATTGCAAAAATAATCACTGACAGGGTTGGGTAATGAGGTATGACTCCTATACTACAAATAATCTGGTGATGGACTGGTGAGCTGTTTAGGGTGTACCCTGTTTTCACCCAGAGTTCACTCCTTGAGAGATTTGTTCCTGTCTCATAATGACCGTAGAAGGATTACAGTACACAGATTGGTAAACAAATGAATGAATGACTGAATGTACATTTTATCTATTTATATTCTTTATATGGCAGTGGTGGTCTAGTGGTATAGGGCGCTGGATCGCTGATCCTAAGGTTGGGGGTTTGAGCCCCACTCTCCACAAGGTTGTCACTGTCCCCCCCAGTGCAGCTGACTGGGTTATCAAAGGCGGGGCATGTCTCTCACTGTCTATGGTGAGAGGTTCATGTAAAAGAACCATTGCTGACTTTCGTAAAGAGTAGCTGCAAAGCCGTCAGCGTGTTTCTGTCCCTTGTTAAAAGGGTTGTGTCACGAAGGGCATCTGATGTAAAAACCTACGCCAAATCAAACGTGCGAATTATTTGCTGTGGCGACCCCTGATAAAGGGAAAAAGCCAAAAGGAAATCTCATTCTTTATATCGATTGTCCACAAGGGGCAGTGGTGGCCTGGTGGAAAAAGGTGCTGGATCACTGATCCTGGGGTTGGGGGTTCAAGTTCCACTCTCCACAAGGTTGTGACCCCTCCCTCCCAGTGCAGCTAACTGGGTTATCAAAGGCGGGGCATGTCTCCCACTGTCTATGGTGAGAGGTTCATGTAAAAGAACCATTGCTGACTTTCGTAAAGAGGAGCTGCAAAGCTGTCAGCGTGTTTCTGTCCCTTGTTAAAAGGGTTGTGTCACGAAGGGCATCTGATGTAAAAACCTACGCCAAATCAAACGTGCGAATTATTTGCTGTGGCGACCCCTGATAAAGGGAAAAAGCCAAAAGGAAATCTCATCCTTTATATCGATTGTCCACAAGGGGCAGTGGTGGCCTGGTGGAAAAAGGTGCTGGATCACTGATCCTGGGGTTGGGGGTTCAAGTTCCACTCTCCACAAGGTTGTGACCCCTCCCTCCCAGTGCAGCTAACTGGGTTATCAAAGGCGGGCCATGTCTCTCACTGTCTATGGTGAGAGGTTCATGTAAAAGAACCATTGCTGACTTTCGACAAGAGTAGCTGCAAAGCCGTCAGCGTGTTTCTGCCCCTTGCTAAAGGGTTGTGTCACGAAGGGCATCCGACGTAAAAACCTACGCCAAATCAAATATGCGAATCATTAATATGACTTCCATGAAGATGGCGGCAGATGATTCGCTGTGCGAGCCCTGAAGGGGAACAGCTGAAAGGAAAAAGATATAGTTTGTCCACATGATGTGTTATAAAGCAGCTATAAATGGTTCTCCCTCACATCCTTCTGCATTCATTTTCTGTAACCGCTTAATCCTAATTAGGGTCACGGGGAGGCTGGCACTCATCCTAGTCGACTCCGAGCAAGGGCAGAGTACTCCCTGGACGACTCGCCAGGCCATCGCAGGGAAAATCACGCTGACGGCTTTGCAGCTACTCTTGTCGAAAGTCAGCAATGGTTCTTTTACATGAACCTCTCACCATAGACAGAGAGAGAGACATGGCCGGCCTTTGCTAACCCAGTTAGCTGCACTGGGGGGGAGGACAATGACAACCCGTTGAAAGTGGGATTTGAACCCCCAGCCTTAGGGTCAGTGATCCAGCACCTTTACCACCAGGCCACCACTGCCCGACTCCCTTCTGTAAGACTGAAAATGTTTAGCAAGTTACAGTTTAATACAAAACTGCCCCAAAGCACTGATGCTGGAGACTCCTTCCAAAGTGATAAATAAAAGACGACACCGCCATATCGGCATTTTTCCAACTTAGTTTATGTGGAGGGTCTGCCATACATCCACACCTTCCTCACAGCTCACTCAGAACTCAATGCATTTCCCAGCATGCACCACGATAATTTAAGTCACATTTCTATTGACACTCCCTTCACATTTCTCTGTGTCATGCTCTGCAAACCTAGTTCCCAAATGCGGCTTGCACATGCTCAGTGCGAAGGATTTCTCCCGTGTGTCATTACGAGTGTGTAACAAGTCTTTGTTTTTCTGTAATTGCTTTCAGGGTTTTAACATTTGCCTTCCTCCTTATTTTGATTACTGTTTTGTCTTTGATATCCTGTTTGACTGATCATTTGATCTCTGCCTTTATTTTTTATTATTATTATTATTATTATTATTATTATTATTATTATTATTATTATTATTATTTTAATTTTTAATGCAACCCTGAATAGTTGTGTTTTCTGCATACACTTGATTAAAGCATTTTTAATCTGCGTTTAAATTTTCCTTCATCTCTGCTGCAAAGCACTATGACTATGACACACACACACACACACACACACACACACACACACACACACACACACACACACACACGTCTCTAGGGAAGCTGTTAAAACATAAATGATAGTGTATCACACATATAATGATGTGTGCATTAATCTAAACCTGGTTAAAGGCAAGTTAAAATAAACCACTTTCAACCAATCAAAATACAGCATTCAACAGAGCTGGGGTTTTAATGTAGGTTTCAATAATTAGTAAAAATGTCAAGCAGATTCGCTCAGTGCGTTGGGCCGGGAGTTCAAACCGAGTGCATCCCTTTTTTTCTCTATTGTGCTCTGTTTGTATCAGCTTTGACTATATAATGTGAAGCCACAAGAGAAGAAGCGGCTAGAGAATAGCAATGGATGTAAATAGTACAGTATGTTGACCTGAATGTGGGTGGCGGGCATCTGTCCGTTAGATGAGAGAGCAATGTGGCCAGGCTGGAGGCGGCATATGGGAATGACTAGAGAAGGACCATGTCACACAGTTGGCCATACTCTGCATTACATACTGCCTATAGCAGGAAATTAACCCGTATGCTCAGAAATTAGCCCAAGCTAACCTTATGTAACTTTTAGATCATGAGTACCGAATGAGATCAGACCACTTCTGTGTCATTTGCTCTCTCTGTCTCTCTCTCTCTCTCTCTCTCTCTCTCTCTCTCTCTCTCTCTCTCTCTCTCTTTCTCTCACACACGCAGTTTAACCATAAAGCATTACAGTACAGGTTAAAGTGCTTCAGCTTTCAGTTTTAATCTGCACGCATTATCAGTAGTGCTGCTTATAATGTGCAAACGTTATGGTGCAGGAACGAGGTGTACAGGGAAGTGTCCAGTGCACCATTTTATAAAGGTTTGTGATCATTCTGTACGCTATAACTATTAAATTCATAATGCACATGCTTAAACTAGAATGTCAAGTAGGCATGCACCAATCCTACTGACTCTTCTGCTGTTTAATACCAATTTTGAATTGGGAAGCTATGAGGCATATACAGGGATCCCTCACTACTTCGCGTTTCAATTCACGCGCCTTCAGTGCATGGTGTTTTTTTTTTTTTTTTTTTAAATGTTCGTCGAATTAAAAAATAAGGAAATTAAGGAAAAAAAGGGGAAAAAAGTTAAGGAAAATGCCACATAAACAAGGCCAATTATGCGGAAAAAAAAACCCTAAACAAACACAAAACAAAAAACAACCCAAAACCTCCCATCAAAACGACTTACATTGCATCTGTGTGCATGCGTGACTTTATGTGTGTGAGTATTTATATTTTATTTACAACTTGTGCATTATTTTGGAATGTTTAATTGTCATTATAAGCATTATAGCATTGAATATGTATTTATTGATATTATACACATATACATACACGTATTCGTCAGTCAGAAAGAGGGGGGATTGTTAATCCTACTTCGCGGAATTCGGTGGTCATGGGGGGATCTTGGTCCCAATTAACTGCAGAAAGTGAGGGATCCATGTACCGTTAAAATTATGGTGTTCAGACTTGAACTTAAAATAAGGAAAATACTGTATTGTTGTGTACGTGTCTGTGTGTGTGTGTGTGTGTGTGTGTGTGTGTGTGTGTGTGCGCGTGTGTGTGTTGTGATACACTGAGCTCTTAAGCAGGGTTTGGGTGTTCTAAGGTTGACATCAATTTTTGGACTGTAAGGATTGAGAATTATTACATGTTATTTCTCAGTAGTATGACAAGCTGCAATTGAGGCACTGAGATCAAAAACCCCACAAGTCACATGTGACTTATGGGGTTTTTGATCTCAGTGCTTCTTTTTTTGGTTTAATTAAACATAAGATAGAGGATCCAAAGACGATAAGGTCGTGAGTGTTCATAGCTGTTATAATTAACAAGGAAGAATATAATTTTTTTATGTCACTGATAACGAAACTTTAAGTACCAGCCGATGCAGATACTCATTATCAGTGATTGGCTGGCGATGGATGCAAGTGCAGAGTATTGTGTTAAAAGTGTAACATACATGAACAAAGGCTTGGACTACATAGTATTTAATGAACAAAGTATTTTAGTAAGCATGAAAGTATGTTGCACGTGAAGAACAACATAATAGTGACACTACATACAAGAGACATTAGATAAAGCACGTGAGGTGACCTGACATACATGGCCTTCCATAAGTATTGGCACCCCCTGTTAAGATATGTTGAAACCTTGAAATAAATTAGTTTCTTTTTTTTTTTTTTCTTTTTTTTAATTGCAGAAGCTACTATCACACTGAAAAAACTTTAATCTTCAACTCAAGTAAATTTTAAAGTTGGAAAAAAAATCCCTGACTAAGAAATAATTATTCTTCATAAGAACCTGTTCCATGATTATTGGCACCCCTAACAATTCCTAGGAAATAAATGCAATTGAAGTACTTCTGTCATTTCTACAGTAGTTTACAAAGTTTTCACAGTATCGAGGAACATAATTAGTAATTCATCACTTCCTGTTTGCGTGGGGTATAAATATGACGTGATGCAGAGGCCATTTCTCTTGTCCACTCTTCAACATGGCAAAGACAAAAGAATTCCCCATTCAAGTATGGCAGATGTGCGGCAAGCTTCACAAGTCAGCCAATGGCTACAAGAAAATCGCCCCTCGCCTGCACCTACCCATATCTACTGTCCGAGGATTTATTAGGAAGTTTAACACAACCAGAACAGTGGAAAACAAGCCTGACGAAGACACAAGGTTATTTTGCCACCACACACAGTGAGGCGGATGGTAAGAGAAAAAGTTCTCCAAAGCTCCCTGTTAAAGAATCGCAAGAAACGGTAACATCTTGGGGGTCACAGAGTCTCCAAAACAACCATCAGGCACAATCAACATGCCAACAAGCTGTTGGGAGACATGCAAGGGAAAAAAGCAAAAAACAAAAAACCTTTTCTCACTCACAGTCATAAATGCAAATGTCTGGAGTTTTCTAAGCGAGATCGAGATACAGTTTTTTGGCAACAAACACTCTAAGTGGGTCTGGCGTAACACAACAGATGAGTATGGAGAAAAGCACCTCATGCCCACTGTGAAGTCTGGGGGGGGATCGGTGATGCTGTGGGCCTGTTTCTCTTCCAGAGGCCCTGAAAACCTTGTTAAGCTGCATGGCATCCTGAACCCTTTGAAATACCAGGACAGTTTAAATCAAGATCTGTCGGCCTCTGCCCGAAAGCTGAAGATGGGTCATCATTGGGTCTATCAGCAAGATAATTACCCTAAACATATTGATAAATCTACACAGAAATGGTTCACCAGACACATAATCATGCTCCTTCCATGGCCATCTCAGTCTCCAGATCTCAACCCCATTGAAAACCTTTGGTGTGAACTGAAGAGGAGAGAACAGAGGAGAGGACCCGGGTCGCTGGATGATTTAAAGATAATGTGCAGAGGGGAATGGTCCAGGATCCTTCTTTCTGTATGCGCCCATCTTGTGAATCATTATACAAGAAGATAAGGTACTGTTTTGATGGCACACGGCGGTTGGACAAAGTATTAACATCAGAGGTGGTAATAATTGTGCACTCATGAATTCTTTTAATTTTCCTTTTTTTTTTTTTTTTTTTTTTTTTTTTGTGGTCCGATATTAATTAGAAAAAAGCCTGAATTTATAAGAAGCTAAAAAAACCATCTTCGCCAGGGATGCCAATAATGATGGAGGCCAGTGTAAATACTGGGTACTGTACGTAGTACTATGCCACAATAGCTGCTACATTGACACCCATGATATTCATTTTTTAAATAAACTAAGCTTTATGTTTTATCTGACTAGGGTTGCAGGCAGGCTGGATTCCATCTCAGCTGTCTCTGTTCAAAGGCCGGGTACACCCCGAACACCCCCCCCCCCCAGTCCAACAAACACACAAGCATTGACACTCACACCCATGAGTAATCTGGAAAAAGACAATTAGCTGGTGGATTGTGGGAGGAAACCAGTGCTCCCAGAGGACGTCCCATACAGAAAATGCCCTCCCCAGACCCAGGACTAGAATTTGGGACCTTCTTGCTGTGAGGTGGCTGTGCTAAGCACGATTTCACTATGGTGTTAAAATTATAAATATAGACTTACAAATATAAAATCAATCCCAACAAAAAGCTTCTTTATATGTGAACAATTTTATTTGGAAAATACATTTCTTTCCTAAATCTGTTCACATCTTTTTAATATATGATGTTTTGTCTGATATCAAATCCATCATTTTTGCTGGTATTGGCTCGATATGGATATCAGGTATCAGATTGGTTCTCTGAAACATAATGAACGGATAATGTGTAATGAATCTGATGACCAAGATATAGGGATAATGTACACATTCCTCACAGAACGATAATACTGGCAACTCCTTCCATGGATTTAAACACATGTCTCGTTTGAGAAACCCTACTGTAGCAATGATTATGCAGTTTTTTATTTTTTATTAAAGGGTAACACATGTAATAGTTTGATATTATAAGTAGCATCAACAATACTTTTAAATGCCGTGAATAAGATGTTTCTATAAAAACAATAATGCATTAAAGTCAGAGGACGAATAATAAATGCAATCTTCACTGTGGGCGTATCCACTGGAATCAATGAAAATACATCTAATTACTGGAAAGCATCTGCCAGTCAGGTCCTGCCTCAATATGGGTGTGATTGATGCTTATGCTCTGTTGGTATTACTAGTTAAAATTTTTGATTGGTGGATTTGACAAAAAAACAGAACAAATACAGTACAGTCACTATCCGAGTTACGATGTACGCGAATTACGACCACCCGTACTTCTGACCACGTCTAGCAGATGCCTATTATGAGTTTACTATATATGTCCGGCAGCTCAGCACGTAAGGTAGTTGTGGCAGCACAGCATCCCAGCATCTCACACTCACAGCCTTCTACCGCTACACTCAGTGAGTAGATCCCGTCGCAGTAACATCTCTGTTACAGTACAATTTTACATTCATTTACTGTACACCGTTACCATGGCCCCCAAGAGGACGTCCGATTCATCAGATAGCAATTCTACCCAGAAAGCAAGGAAGGCACTGTCGTCGGAGACGAAGATGAAAGTGAAAGTGGGATCTCCATCTCTCCCACGCCATGGTGTCTACAATTTTGAAGGACAAGCACCGCATTAAGGAAGCGGAAGCAGTGAAAGCAGCAGCTCTGATGAAGTCAACTATCATCACAAAACAGCGTGAGGGACCGATTACAGAGTTAGAAAAGTCGCTATACACGTGGTTGGAAGATAATAGGCAAAGAAATGTGACCGTGATGTTGCGAGCAGTGCAAAGTAAGGCTACACGTTTATTTCGCATGTTGAAAGAGCGGGCAGGTGAAGAATACGCTTCACGTGAATTCATAGCGAGTGCTGGTTGGTTTCGGTTTCGTTGTGTTAAATATCCGACTTACGACCAATCCGACTTACGACTGGTTGGTCGAAACCTATCTAGGTTGTAACTCGGATAGTGAGAGTAAAATAAAATATTGTTTTTATGTACCTGTGGATAATTCTCAACAGGCATGCTGATTTCATTAAAAAAAAAAAAAAAAAAAAAAAAAAATTATATATATATATATATATATATATATATATATATATATATATATATACACACACACACACACATTATTATTATTTCCTAGGTTGAGCTACAATATGGGCCTTTTAGGTTTGAAGAGCAGCAGTGTACGCCTAGAGCAGCTATGTGGCTTTACATGGATATAAGCCAATTGTACTGACAGAGTTTGGTATGAATCAACTTTATAAAACAGAAAAGGCAAGACAGAATTTCAATTGTTTCCTTTTTTACTGGTTGTGGTAGAAGGATGTTGACCACCTTGTATGTGTTGCCGTGGGGTGGACTGTCAAACTGTCACCCCCTCCTCCCCTTCCCCTTTTCCCAGAGACAGCTCGAATGGGTTGTAGACTCCCTGTGACCCTAATAAAGAATAATGTAATCTGGAAAAAAAAGAAATTAATAAATGCACGCGATCTCAATCTTCTGTTTTATTCTTCTTTAATTTTTTTCTTTTTTCCTCTTAGTCATGTCTTCACTTACTCGTTGCTATCCTTTGAAGCAAAGGACACATGTGACATTACATTTCTTCTCTCTACCTCTTCTACAATTCCCTTCAACTCTTACATCTTCTGCTACTGTAGTAAGTGTCTCTGGAGCTCAAAACTAGACAGGGCTCTGGACAGGGAGCAGGGCAACCAGGAAAAAAAAAAAAAAACTGCAAGCTGTAGTGAATTGCTAATAGGTTATCATCGTAGGAGGCAGAGACTCGCTGGAGGTCTGTAACCCATTAAAGAAACGTCAACTTGGTGTAGGAACAGTGGGAATTATGGGTCAGTGGCCCAGAAGCAGAGCCAGCTGCCTATTGGCCAGACGACTGCCCGGTAATCTGTCACGATGTTGGTGTGGCGTAGACAGCATGGCGATAGTCCCCCATCCACAGGAGGGCAAATGAGCAGCTCACTGCAGCATTGAAGAGGCTTGAAATCATCAGCACACATTTCTGAAGCTCAATTATATGTAAATTGATCGCAGGTCCCCTTGGTACCCACGAGGTTGCTCTCATCGCATACTGTATTCACAGGGTTAGTCGGGAGCAAAAAGTTTATGACTAGGAATAACAAATTAAAGGTATTCCGGTATGAAAGTAATGATCTGATAGCGTTCTGTGACGTGATTTATTTCCATGTAAGGAAGCACCATGTGTCTAGACTTTCCATTTGGCTATGCACTTAGCGATAGCAAATACAAATACGGAATTTGGAACAAACCGATGATGTGTTCTAAACGGATCCAAATACAAATATAAATATGCAGAGTATTTATTTTTTGTTGATGTTTCTAGTGGTACTGTGACGCAAGGGTTAGCATGTCCGCCTCACAACAAGATGGTCCTGGGATTGATTTCCAGGCTCAGTGTGTTTCAGTGTGGAGTGCGTATGTTCTCCCTGTGCTTGTGTGGGTTTCCTCTGGGTATCCGGTTTCCTCCCACAATCCAAAGACAGGCACAGTAGGTTAATTGGCTGTTCCAAATCGCCCCAAGGTGTCAGTGTGAGTGTGTATGTTGGCACTGCAAAGTCTTGACAAGCTGTTCAGGGTGTACACTGCCCTCTCCCAGAACTACCTGAGACGGGCACCAGCCTTCCTGTGACCTGATTAGGATTAATTGGCTTAAAAAAAAAAAAGAATAAATGGATGAATGTTGGTGATTTTAGGCATTGTATGTTTTGATGCACAAACACACTTAGAAAAAGAAGAGGAAGAGGAAAAAGGTAATAATAATAATAATAATAATAATAATAATAATAATTTTTCATTTCCTAATTAGGGTTGGGCAGTGGTGGTCTAATGGTATAAGGCACTGGATCGCTAATCCAAAGGGTGGGGGTTCGAGTCCCACTCTCCACAAGGTTGTCACTGCCCCCCCCCCCCATGCAGCTAACTAGGTTATCAAAGGCCAGCCATGTCTCTCACTGTCTCTGGTGTGAGGCATGTAAAAGAACCATTGCTGACTTTCGACAAGAGTAGGTTGCAAAGCCGTTGGCGTATTTCCGACCTACGATGGCCTGGTGAGCTGTCCAGGGTGTACTATGCCCTCGCCCCGGAGTTGGCTGGGATGGGCACCAGCCTCCCTGCGACCCTAATTAGGATGAAGCGGTTACAGAAAATGAACTGAACTGAACTAATTAGGGTTTGATAACCCAGTTAGCTGCACTGCGGGACAGTGACAACCTTGTGGAGAGTGGGACTCGAACCCCAAACCTTTGGATCAGCGATCCAGCGGCCTATACCACTAGACCACCACTGCTGATGATGATGATGATGATGATGATGATGATGATGGAGTAGAAGTACAATGATCCCTTGCTACTTGGTGCTTCAATTTCTGCGGCTTCAGCGCATCACAGGTTTTTCAAAAATACTGTACTGTATTCATCGAAAAATAAAAAAACATAAGGAAATTAAGGAAAAATAGGGAAAAAGGTAAGGAAGATTCCACAAAACAAGGCCAATTATGCAAAATAAATAAATAAATAAACCCAAACAAAACAAAAAAACAACCCAAAACCCCCCAACAAAACTACTTGCATTTTTATGTGAGGTGCGTGTCTGCGTATGCGAGTGTCTGTATGTGTGTGTATTTATATTTTATTTACATCTTATGCATTATTTTTGAATGTTTAATTGTTATTATAAGCATTTATAGCATTAAATATGTATTTATTGATATTATATACACACATACACGTACGTTTACGTCAATCAGGGGGGTCGATCCTACTTTGCGGAAATCGGCGGTTGTAGGGGAGTCTCGGTCCCCAGTAACGGCAGAAAGTGAGGGATCCCTGTAATATGCAATAGACTACCAACCTGCACATGGTATATATACCATTGCTTGCCTAAAGTCAGCTGGGATTGGCTCCAGCGTGCCCAGTAACCCGAACAGATAAGCGGTATAGATGAGGGATGAATGGATGGATTGAAGGAGAGCTCTTGTTTTTAAGTTTGCCAGAGAGGCTTCCATTGGGTCTGGTTTCGAGTAGTGATGCACATCGATACCAGAATCATTCAGGAGTGGTGGGGAAAAAGCCAGATGAGAAGAAGGTTCTGATTTTCATGTCAGCTCAATGAATAAATAAAACCTAAAGCGAAAATACCATTTGTAGAAATGAGAAGAAACAGCATTCATTCATTTATTTATTTTCTAAGCCACTTACTCCTCATTAAGGTCTCGGGACGCTGGCACCCATCTCAGTCGACTCTGGGTGAGCGTTGGGTACACCAGTGTTTCCCAACCCCTGTTCCGCGGCACATTAGTGTGCCGTGAGAAATCATCAGGTGTGCCGCGGAAAATTAACCGATTTCACTTAACGTGTAGTAACAGTGCTGTTCTGCTAGAGGGCAGTATCATTTTTGTTCCGTGGTGTGCCTTGTGATTTTTCTAATGTCAAAAAGGTTGGGAAACACTTGGGTACACCTTGGACAGCTCACCAGGCCGCTGCAAAGCCAGCACGTACATAACTTACACCTGAGGTTGATTTAGAGCAGACAGTTCGCCTACTGCGCATGCTTTTGGACTGTGGGAGGAAACCGGAGCACCCGGAGGAAATCCATGCAAACACAGGAAGAACATGCAAACTCCACACAGAAACTTCCAAGCTGGGACTCAAACCCAGGGCTTCTTACCGTGAGTCAGACGTGCTAACCGCTACGCCACCGTGCCGCCCAGAAGCAGCATTCTTGAGAAATTATAATGTTCTTTCGACAAAGCAACCAGACCTAGTATATCCGGAGCAGCTCTGAGTCACAATGTGGTCTGTCACAGTGATGCCCTTCCTCTGATTTTCAAATGTGAAAAGGCCAGAGTCATCTTCCTCTGTCGGTCTATTCTTTCCTGAGCCAGTTTGCATTTGTCTCCTGCTTTTATTTCTTTATCTCTCCATGTCTCACCCTCATAGCCTCTACTTATTACAGTTCATGATGAGAGGGCAAACTGGGTTGCTCTGTCTATATCTGCTCTGCTCTGCTCTCTCTCTCTCTCTCTCTCTCTCTCTCTCTCTCTCTCTCTCTCTCTCTCTCTCTCTCTCTCTCTCTCTCGCTCTCATGTTAAAATGCATTTATGCTTTAGGCGCTGCATTCTCTTCCCCATTAAAAAAGCAGTATCTATATTTTTTAATCTTCTGTACCTTTTACATAATCAGTTGTAGAGAACTAGCCTGTCTGGGTCATGAAATCAAAGACACTCTTTGTTTCTGTGCTTTTTGTATCATTGAAGTTTGGCATGTTTAAGACAATCGTCAGTGGTGGCCCGGTGGTAAGGTGCTGGATTACCGATTCTACGGTTGGGGGTTCAAGCCCTACTGTCAACGGTCATCACTGCTGTCCCCCCAGTGCAACTAACTGGGGTATTAAAGGCCGGCCATGTCTCTCACTGTCTGTGGTGAGAAGTTCATGTAAAAGAACCATTGCTGACTTTCATGAAGAGTAGCTGCATAGCCGTCGTCGTGTTTCTGCCCTGCGATGGCCTGGTGAGATGTTCAGGGAGTACTCTCTTAGAGGGACCTCTTCCCTTTGCACGGAGTCAGCTGGGATGGGCACCCCCCCCCCCACCCACCCCCCCATTCCCGCGACCCTAATTAGGATTCAGCGATTCAGAAAATGAATGAATGAATGTATCAGTGTTGCCTGATCTACAAGAAGTTCTGCAATAATGTAAATACAGCGGTACCTTGACTTACATGTGTCTTTTATAACGAGCTTCGATCCCACCATGACATCCTTAAACATGACATCGAAAACTTTTACACAGCAGGTCAGCTGAGGCACATCATCAGGAACCTTCCACTCCAAAGGAAATGACATCATATTTTTCTTAAAACGCATTTCTTCAGTTTTACACTCATCACGTCATCAGGTCTCTCTATTGTTACTTGGTGGGAGGAACTGAGACACAAGGGTGAGATGCAAGTGAGGGTAGTGAGGATGCAATTTCAGGGTTTTGGTGCATCCCGTTTCTCCCCGTGCTTGCGTGGGTTTCCTCCGGGTACTCTGGTTTCCTCGCACAGTCCAAAAACATGCGTAGTAGGCCAACTGAGATGAGAGTGCGAGTCTGAATGGTTGTGTGAGTGCCGGCAATGCGATGGCCTATCGAGCTGTTCAAGATGTACCCCGCCTTTGCTCGGAGTCGGCCGAGATGGGCTCCA
>CM045737.1:42419847-42497347 GCA_024760905.1 Plotosus lineatus | reverse complement strand
ACATGGATCCCTCACTTTCCACAATTAATTGGGACCGAGACCTCTCTCCCCCACGACTGCCAAATTCCGCAAAGTAGGATTGACCCCCCCCCCCCCCCGACTGATGTATATGTACATGTATATGTGTATATAGTATCAATAAATACACATTCAACGCTTATAATAAAAATTAAACATTCAAAAAAAATTCATAAGATGTAAATAAAATATAAATACACACATATACAGATGTGCACACACACACACACACACATACAGATGCTCACCTCACATAAAAATGTAAGTTGGGGGGTTTTGGGTTGTTTTGTTTTTTGGTTTTTTTTTTTTTTTTGCATAATTGGCCTTCCTTAAATTTTCCCTATTTTTCCTTAATTTCCTTATTTTTTTAAATCAATTAATATTTAGAAAATAACAACCGGGGTGCACTGAAGCCGCCTGAATTGAAACGCGAAGAAGCGAGTGATCCCTGTAGACACATATGCAGATGTGCACCTCACATAAAAATGTAAGTAGTTTTGTTGGGTTGTTTTTTTATTTTTGTTTGTTTGGGGTTTTTTTTTTTTTTGGCACATAGTAATTGCCCTTGTTTTGTGGCATTTTCCTGAACATTTCCCCTATTTTTCCTTAATTTCCTTATTTTTTAATTTTTCGAATAAAAAACCCGCGACGCACTGAAACCGCAGGAACTGAAGCGTGAAGTAGCGAGGGATCACTGTATTACACACACACACACACACACACACACACACACACACACACACACACACAAGGGAGGGGAACGTGTACATCACCCCTTCACAAGTAAATAGCCTGTTACATCAGCATTTTATTGCTGGGACATTAACTAGTTCCAAGCTTGTATCCATAAATCTTGAGAGTAATGCTAATGTCTTTGGCACTCATCGCGTGATGGGCAACGGACAGAAGAAACAGTCGGAGCATCTATTACAGGACATTATATTTTGCATTCAAAGTACTTTACAAGAACAACTGTTACAAGCACTTTGTATGAGATGTTTTTCAAACTCGGCCACTTTCCAGATGCTCAGAAGTAAAGAAAACAAATCTGGCCCCTCATTTTGATCTCTGCACTTTGTGACTTTTCTCACGATGACCGAGGGAATGTGATTCATCCCAAGAACCTCGAGCCAGGATGGTAGAACATCTCACCTCCCCCCTCACCCCCATCCAGTCTAAGCTCCAGCCCGTTATTATTTACGATGGATAAATTTATGGAATGAATCCTGTGAGGGAGGTTATTCAGTTCCTCAAGGTGAAAATGGATATGTTTAGCAATTAATGAATCCGGCCTGGCCCGCTCCCCCCATATATCAGCATGTTATTAAGCTGTTTTAAAATCCCATTATGATGTTTCTCCTTGAACAAGTCATGCTTTTATTGCACTGGCCTGTCTTTAAACCTGACCTTTTTTAGCTCGCCTTCAGACTTGGACAGTAAAAGAAAATATGTAGGGAAGTGTGTGTGTGTGTGTGTGTGTGTGTGTGTGTGTGTGTGTGTGTGTGTGTGTGTGTGTGTGTGTGTGTGTGTGTGTGTGTGTGTGTGTGTGTGGTGGGGGGTTGTTGATCTCCAGTTTTATCAAACATTTTTTCATGTTCTTTCAGGAGCATTTTTCCGAGTCTGAATGTGTATGAGAGTAATATTGCCGGCGTGATATAGAAGGAGAAAAATGGTTTGGCTGGGAAGGCTGATAGGAACACAGATTTGGGATTGGTGCAATTCTACAAATCGGAAATTCTTCATCGAATTTCTGCCTGATTAAGACTTGATTTGAAGAATTGATTAAGAGCTTCGGAGTCACTGAATAATTACTTTAAATGGTACAGTAGGTCCTTGACTATCCGCAGTTTAAGCACTTACCTGGAAGTAACTGGCACGTGATTCAAATTTAGCCAATGGCTGAGAGCTTATGTTTCTCCCTCCTGCTGATTGGTTGCAGATGATGTGCACACCTCTTTTTTTTTTACTTCGTACACAAGTTATCAACGTGCTTGCTTGAATTGCGAAGTAATTTTTTTAGTGTGATGTTAATGATTATTTAAGCGCTATGATGTCACTCAAACCCCCTGCATCTTCTCTAGCTTCTAGTAAGGATCCTAAGCGCTTTATTTATTCATAAATATCATCACAGTACTAAAATTAAAAAGTGTTTACTGAATCATTACTGCATTTTACTACATTATTATTATACTCGCGGATTAACGGCAATCCCGGAAGTTACTGGCACGTGACTCAAATTTAGCCAATGGCTGAGAGCTTTTGTTTCTCCCTCCTGCTGATTGGTTGCAGATGATGTGTACACCTCTTTTTTTCTCCTTCGTGCACAAGTTATCAACGTGGTTGCTTGAATTGCGAAGTCAATTTTTTTCGTGTGTTTTTAATGATTATTTAAGCCCGATGATGTCACTCAAACGCCCTGCGTCTTCTCTAGCTTCTGTTAAGGAACCTACGCGCTTTATTTATTCATAAATATTATCACAGTACATAATTTAAACGTTTTTACTGAATCATTACTACATTTTACTGCATTATTACTGTATTAATGAGTAAGACTGGTTATAGAATGTGTTTAACAAGCATATTTTAGCGCATGTAATATCATACATAGGGTTTTAAAACCGCGTCAATAACTCACGGATTTTCTTGATCCGCGGGAAGGGCCGGAACCGAACCATCACGAATAACGGGGGCCTACTGTACATCACCTTCTAATCTTATAAAGTACTAAATGTGTAAGATTTTGAAGCGCGTGACTTGTAGTTTTGGGTGGAAATTGATATAAAACCTAAAGCCATTTGCCATTTTTGCCAATTTAATCCTACTAAGGTTGTTAGGAGGTCGGTGTCTATTTCAGCCAAAATTGGGTGAAAGCAAAGATACACCATGAACAGTTTTTTTTTTGTTTTTGTTTTTTTTTTTTTTACACCATCACAGGGCAACTCGCACAAGCATTCACAATTACACTCCCACCAAGGGCCAATTTGGAACAGCCAGTCAGCCTAATATCAATGTCATTGTACTGTGGGAGGAAACTGGAGGACCTGGAGGAAACCCTCACAAGCAAGTGAAACACATACAAAACTCCACACAGATACATGCAAGCTCCCCCAAACCCAGGATTGAACCCAGGATCTTGCAGTGAGGCAGCATGCTCATGACTACGCCGCCGTGCCGCCCATAATGACTAACGCTCGTCCCATAATTTAATCTTCTTCGTTCTGTAATGATTAACTTTGACCTAATGCTGCTCACTGAAGAATTTATTCTTTGTGGGTTTCCATCTGGGTCCGTATTTAGTTCAAACATATCTAGGGATCTTTTTCATGTATATAATGACCACTGAGCTTTTAAAGAATGTACAAGCAAGAACCAAAACGTTTTTTTTTTAATGCATCGTACAAAAGGAGTAAAGAAAACAACGCAACATTTAAAAGAATAATAATAAAAAAAATAAAAGAACAAACTATAGAAATAGTCGAAAAAGGAATACGGGACATAACGACTATAGGGACAGAGGTATCTAATCCAGAAAATGCCATTCTTATCAGGTTCTAGTGGATTACGCTGAGCCTCCTAACCACAGAATTCTTTGCTGCCAGACACTGTGCACAGCCTAAGGGCCAAGAATCAATAGGGCTGCATTGATTTCGCTGTGTCCTGAGACAGCCTCCACTTTTATTGTTGTTGCATTTCACTTCACCCTCACCATTACTGCCACACTGCAGCTTCCATGCATAACTGTACAGACAGAAAACTTTGGACTGTGATTTGGTGTATTATTTATCTGTAGGTTTTATTCACATACATTTTCATCCTTGTGAGATTCTTCATCCTGCTGCCAATCTTTAAACATTTTGCATAGAAACTCTGTATTTAGAGGCAGTGGTGGCCTGGTGGTAAAGGTACTGGATCACTAATCCTAAGGTTGGGAGTTCGAGTCCCACTCTCAACAGGTTGCCCCTGTCCATCCAGTGCAGCTAACTGGGTTATCAAAGGCCGGCCATGTCTCTCACTGTGTGTGGTAGGAGGTTCTTGTAAAAGAACCATTGCTGACTTTCTTCAAGAGTAGCTGCATAGCTCTGACGTAAACACCTACGCCAAATCAAACGTGCGAATCATTAATATGACTTCCATGAAGATGGAGGATGATGATTCACTGTGGCGACCCCTGAGAAAAAGGGAGAAAACAGCCAGAAGATGAAGATATGGAGTATGATTGTTCCTTTTTTCCATCTGTACGGAAAACATTAGATGAGTCAATTATGATTCATTCATTCATTTTCTGTAACCACTTAATCCTAATTAGGATCGCGGGGAGGCTGGTACCAATCCCAGCCTACTCTGGGCGAGGGCAGAGTACACTCTGGACGGCTCGCCAAGCCATCGCAGGGCAGAAACACGCTGACGGCTATGCAGCTACTCTACGAAAGTCAGCAATGGTTATTTTACATGAACCTCTCACCATAGACAGTGAGAGACATGGCTGGCCTTTGATGACATAGTTATCTGCACTGGAGGGGGTGGGGTCAGTGACAACCCATGGAGAGTGGGGCTTGAACCCCCAAATTTAGAATCAGTGATCCAGCACCTTTACCACCAGGCCACCA
This sequence comes from Plotosus lineatus, assembly GCA_024760905.1. NCBI lineage: Eukaryota > Metazoa > Chordata > Actinopteri > Siluriformes > Plotosidae > Plotosus > Plotosus lineatus. The sequence continues at coordinate 42,492,722 of CM045737.1, read as the reverse complement.
CTGCCTATCACTCAGACTTGTGGAGAATAAAAAATTATATATAATCGATCTGGGGTAAACAGACAAATAACACCAAACATTAACGGGAACATGAACCTGTTAAACGGATATTTAAATTCACAAGGCTGGTAAATCAGCATGTGAAAGCAGTAAAAAAAAACAACACAAAGTCGTTTGTGTTCTTTCATCTTCCTTGCTTTTTTGCCAAGCAATAGTTGGGAAAGAGGCCGGTGTTGTAGTAAAGGTAGTAGGGTTAGGGTGCTGTGCGCATGATCAGGAGGTTGTGTGTTCGAATCCCAGTTAGACCCCAACTCTGCTAAGACCCCTGGGCAAAGTCTCAACCACAAGTGTGCCTCTGTTCACCCAGCAGTATAAATGGGTACCAGTAAAAAAAATATACTGGGAAGGTGACCTGCGATGGACTAGCGTCCCATCTAGGAGAAGTTGAACTCCTGGTTGAACTCCTGGTCGCTTCACGCCATGGAAACCGGGGATAAGCACCGGCCTGATGAGCCACTATGGCTCGGGTGTAAAAACCCAACAGACTTTACCTACCTTATAGTTGGGAAAGGCGGGAAAGTATTATTTATTTCTTCCAGTTAAATTAATACTTAAAGGAGCCATGCTACTCTCATAAAAGCAGCCCAGGACGGCCATCAGCAGAGATATCTACGGGAAGCTCCTCCTTTAGGCACTGCCTGAATCTATATACATTAACTGTTAGTATTTTTACAGATGCTGAAAAAAATGATCAGCTTTTGCACCAAAATAAATTTAAAAACAAGAGATTAAGCAGGCCTGCTATAATTAACTATAAAATTGAATGTTACAGATCAATCAAACAGTAATGATAATTAAATATTGATTGATTATTGCTGCTGACTCTGGGCATCTGTATCCAAAAAGCACAATTATGTTTGTTAAAATTAAAATCCTAATATATATCCGGTTATCCATTATCTAAATTGCTTATCCATCAGGCTCATGGAGAAAGCTGGAGCCAAGGGGCAGGTTACATGTTGGAATGTTGGCCATTGCAGGGCTAATACAGACACAAACAACCATTCTCATTCAAATTCTCTCCTATGTGCAATTTAGAGGAGCCAGTTGACCAAATCCATACATCTTTTGAGTATGGGAGGAATCCGAAGAACCTGGCGAAAACCCACAAAAGCATAGGGAGAGCATGCAATCTCCACAAAGAAAGGCCCCACTATGTCTTAGGATTCGAACCCAGAACCTTCTTGCTGTGAGATGACAGTGCTCTGTACTGCACCACCTTGCTGCCCTTGATATATTTACGCACTAACGAGCCATAATGCAATAAACAGGTAAAGTGAATAACGTGTGAGTGTGAATGGATACTTGACTGAGAGGACAGGTTCTACAGGGTAGGCTTGTGACCCTCACAGGTGACACCCCCCACCCCACCAAAAAACATACATTGCATTAAACCATAGAAAGGGCCAAATGCAAGATGGTATACTAAAAATTTGTTTTGTTGGAAGCAGGAAAAATAGACAAGTGCAAGGATCTGAGTTACCGTATTTTCCAGACCATACATCGCTATGGAGTACAAGTCGCATTGGCCAAAAATGCATAATAAAGAATAAAAAAAAAACATATATAAGTTGCACTGGAGTATAAGTCGCAAACTCATAGAAACTGTCTACCTTGGCTTGGATATCTGCTGGCAGTTTATGTGACGTTGTGGTCCTCGCTCTGATAGAGGGGCGGTTGTGTTGCATGAAGCGGTAACACCAAGAAAGTTCTCACGCAAAGTCATTTAAATTCATCTCCTTGACAACTACCTCGGCGTGGAGACGCAACTGCACTGTTGACAAGCTTTTCCCTGATGCATGTTGCTCAAGCACCCGTGTGCAAACTCGTCCTCTAGCTGTGCCCAGCTAGCTTTTAGCCTGCAATTCGCCTTTAACCTGTGATTAGGTTTTTTTTTTTTTCATTGCAGTAATACTAAACTCAACTTTTCTGCCCTCTTGTTGTCTTCTTTTGGTTGTGAGTGTAAAAATAAACCTGTGAAATTATGGTCATTATTATTATGACGAACAGAGTTATATGTAATAATTTCAACTATAAGTCGCTCTGAAGTATAAGTCGCACCTTCAGCCAAAGTATGAAAAAAAGTGAGACTTATAGTCGGGAAAATACGGGAACTGTGAAAAAGACCACTTTGTAATGGTTGGTTAATTGGGTCTATTTATCTTCAAAACCGCAGGTCTTGTGGGATGTTCCTGGTACGCATTGGTAAGAACCGATTTAAGGCGGTCCACAGAAGGACATCCAGTAAACTGTAATGAGTGTAATGAGTGCCTAAAGCTTAATGATGCGCATAGGAAGGCTAGTCTGCTCGGATTTCACAGAATAACAACTGTAAAATTATTAATCCTAGATATGATAAAAAGTTATCAGAACACAAAATGCATTGCAACATGCAAACGAATTTCTCTTCATTTTGTATATGGACCAGACAAGTTACAAAAATGGGAGAAAGTATATTACAAACTACAGACGATCCCCGACTTACGATCATCTGTATTACTTTTTTCGATATTACGGTTTTCCCAAAAAAAAAGTCAAATTGTGAGTTTAGACATACCTACGTAGTATGCTGATGTAATGATGCAACAGTGCTGCTGTATTTACACTGTTTTGCGGACTTTTGTAACCCTAAGAAAATATGGTTGGTCAGAAGTGTAAGCCTACTAGCAGGGGTGCAAGTCTCATACACAGAGATGAATTAACTATCTGCTCAGATCAGCACAATCTACCATGCATACTCAGTTAAGCAAAGAGAGTTGTAAAATGAAAACCCGAATCCACAAATTACAGAAGAATTACAAATATTTATTATCTTTTAGCAGAATCCTAAGAGTGTATACTTATTTTTATATTAATATTCATTAGGATGTGTACTTGCTCTTTGTATGCATCTCTTGAATAAAGTTTACTTACTTACTTATACAAAAGAAAGAATTCTCCGCTTTGCTGGGATTTACATCAGTGCAGGCTGTGTTCTAAATGAGTTTAACAGCACCCTTGTGCACTTGAAAGACCGGACGTCCGTATAACCCACAGCAAGTACACTACTTTTGCAAGTATACTACTTTCGGTATTGAGCGCTTCACATATTGTAAGTGTTGATTGGCTGTTTTAAGCTTCATGTAAAGTAACTCGGTATAAATAAGTGACTTATTTGAAATTAATGTTGATATTATCTGATATATTTGATATTATTTTACAATGTTGTGTTTATAATAATTGATTTAGGGGTGTTTTATGAGATACGGTAATGGTATTTATGGATGTATAGTACAGTATGAGCGTCACACGTCACACGTCATATGTCACTGTAACAACTTACGTTCACTTTCAACTTATGTTTGGCCGTCCGGAACCAATTAAAAATGTAAGTCGGGGAGCGTCTGTATTTTGAATTGTGCAAAAATCACTCAATGCCACAGAAGCGTAGTGATTTGCACAGCAAGAAAGAACTGGGTTCGAGTCTCAGGCTCAGAAGTTTCTGTGTGGAGTTTGCATATTCTCTCTGTGCCTGCGCTGGTTTCCTCAGGGTACTCCAGTTTCCTCCCAAAGTCCAAAGAAATGCACATTAGACTAATTAGCTATACCAATTTGGCCATAGGTGTGAATTTTGCAATGTGTTAGTTTTGCGATGACCTGACGATCTGTTCATGTTGTATCTGGCCTTCACCAGTGTTGGATGAGATGGGCTGCAGCCTCCCTGTGACCCTTATAGAATTAAGTGGTTTCGCAAATGAGTGAGTAAGTAAGTAAAATCACCATCAATGGTGAGCAATATTTTGATCTTGACAAAAAGAAAACCATGTTCATGTGTTGAATACAATATACAGTGATCCCTCACTTTCCGCAGTTAATGGGAACCGAGACCCTCCACAGGCGACGAATTTCCACAAAGTCGAATCGACCCCCTTGACTGATGTATATGTACTTGTGTGATGATGATGATTTCCTTTCAGCCCCCTGCCCCTTTTTATCAGGGGTTGCCACAGCAAATGATTCGCACTTTTGATTTGGCTGAGGTTTTTACATCGGATGCCCTTCCTGACAGCAACGGACAGAAACACACTGACGGCTTTGCAGCTACTTTTTTTTTTTACGAAAGTCAGCAATGGTTCTTTTACATGCCTCTCACCATAGACAGTGAGAGACATGGCCTTCCTTTGATAACCCAGTCAGCTACACTTGGGGCACAGTGACAACCTTGTGGAGAGTGGGACTCGAACCCCCAACCTTAGGATCAGCGATTCAGTGCCCTATACCACTAGACCACCACTGCCCCTATATGTCCATGTATATGTGTATATAATATCAATAAATACATATTCAACATTAGAAATGCTTATAATAACAATTACACATTAAAAATAATGTATAAGATGTAAATAAAATATAAATAGACACTCACATATACGCACCTCACATAAAAATGCAAGTAATTTTGTTGGGGTGTGGGGGGGTGATTTGGTTGTGTTTTGTTTTTTTTTTTTTTTTTTTTTTTTTTTTTTTTTTTTTTTTTTTTTTTGCATAATTGGCCTTGTTTTGTGGCATTTTCCTTAACCTTTTCCCTGTTTTTCCTTATTTTTTAATTTTTCGATGAATATTTTTGAAAAACCAGTGATGTACTGAAGCCGTAGGAACTGAAGCGCAAAGTAGTGAGGGATCACTGCAATATAACCATTATTCTCTTCAGGCACTTGAAAACTTATAAAACTTATTAAAACTTGCAACATATTCTAAAAAAAGTTGGGATTGGAAAATGTAGGGCTCACATCAGGAAATGCATGTAATCATTAAACAATTAAAGGAACCCGTCAGTTTTCCAGTGCATATAAGGCAAGGGCACAAACCTAAGGTGAACACTCAGCGGTGATTTTTTAAATGAAAAATGTGAATCACCAACACTACACACCTTAAATCCTATTTATAGGATAAACTAGACATCACAAATCCTAAAATTCTTCATCTCATGATGTCTTCAGTCCATAATTTTCTTTTAATTGTTGTGGGAAGGAACGATAATGGGCGGCATAGTGAAGATTACCACATCTGCCCCACCGTAAGAAGGTCCTGGGTTCGAGTCCCTGGTTTGGGGAGTGTGTTCCTATGTGGACTTAAGATGTTAGTACCTAATGCCAAACTATCTAAAACCTTCTTCTTTCAACGGATCTCTATGAATCTCTAAGTTCCTCTTCTTTTTCTTCTTCTTCTTTTCCTTTCGGCTTTTCCCTTCAGGGGTCGCCATAGCGTCTGCCTCCATATCACCCTCTCCTCTGCATCTTCTTTTCTGACTCCAACGACCTTCATGTCCGCCTTCACCACATCCATAAATCTCCTCTTTGGTCTTCCTCTAGGCCTTCTGCCTGGTAGTTCCAACCTCAGCATCCTACTGCCAATATACTCACTATCCCTCTTCTGTACATGTCCAAACCATCTCAATCTAGCCTCTCTGACTTTGTTTCCAAAACCTCTTACATGTGCCGTCCCTCTGATGTCCTCATTCCTGATCCTATCCATCTTCATTACTCCCAAAGAGAACCTCAAAATTTTCTTCTCTGATGAATCTCTCAGTTGTGTTCCTTTAATTAAAACGTTTTTTTTTTTCATCCAACTCCTGATGCTGATTATGTAACCCATCAGTTTATTTGCAGCACTGATTAAAACACATCCAATAACACCGATCCATTTCTTAAGACCATTTAGTTAATATCAATTGTATGAAAAGCAGCACTTAATTGAAGGAGTGCAAGAACATGAATATTATTCATCTCACAAAGTCTCAGATCATACAACCTTCACTAATGGAATTTTGGTGCTATGACCTTGTATAAAGCCAGACTGGAAGGTTTCACAAATATTCATTCATTCATAAAATATGCACTATTGCACTACACGACAAGCACGTGCGTCTTTGTTTGGTGTATTTGATCAAGATCCAGAACTACATTCCCCCTCAAGTGCTTAGTACATAAAGACTGTTGTAAGGTCGGCTGGGGTGATGGTAGTGGGAATATAAACATAAACTAATCCCTCTCTCTCTCTCTCTCTCTCTCTCTCTCTCTCTCTCTCTCTCTCTCTCTCATTGCTTTTCTTTTCACAGATGACTCGCCCAATTCAGGTGAAACCAGCTGACAGTGAGAGTCGTGGAGGTAACCATCATCTTCTTTCCCACACTTTTTAATGCTACCGTGCTTCACATTATCAGAGCGCTTCGCTAATTTTCTTTTTCCTGTATCTCCGGATCTGCTTTCATTCTGTTCTCTTACTTACTTTCTGTCTCTCTGATGGATGCCCAGAGTATTCGGTCTAATTAAGGAGGTTGTATTTGTACTGAATGGAAAGGAAGGGGCTTCTGCTGCCTGTCTAACCTTGCTCCTCCTGCCAAGCATATTAACGACACACTGTAAATTAAAAAGTAATTAGCTGGAATATTGGGATGGGAGCCCTGGGCCCCAAGCTTCCAACTAGATGTCTGGTCAAGCGGAGGGGTATATTGTAAACAAGAGGTGTAAATGCCACTGGGAAGTGGGAGTCAGGTGGAGGAGGACGTGTAGCTTGCCAAACAATCAATTATATTGTGGGGCTTTTTGCCAAGACCTTCATTTATACACACTTAATCCGGTCTCCTCTGATCCCTGCTATGCGAATTACGTTTTTATTGTATGCAGGTCTGCATGCGCATTGAGTGAATGCATGTGTGTCATACAACGGCAGATAGATTTATCGTGACAATACATGAATGAGAAGCTTGTTTAAATCACTTGTTGTTCCACAACTCCTTTGTTGTGCAGGGATTCAGTTTGGTGTGGAAAGGATAAAAGAATTCAGCAATGTGTTCATTCAGTCCACAATTCTATACAGCCACTAAAAAAAAAAAAAAAAAAGCTGCTTGAGAAAGACTTCTATTGTAGATTCCAGGGGTTCTACCCCCAAATGGTCCATCCTAGTAGTAGACAGGCAGGCCTTACTCTGTGAAGATTGATGCCCCATAAACCTCCATTGATTTTACCATTGTGGATCTCTGTGTTCGCACTAACCACAGTGCTTGGCTGTCTTTGGACTTCCGCGCAAGCGGCCGGTTTTAGCACTCCCCAGACTCCCCTTGGCCATCCACAAGCTCCCTTATTGCCTGACTTCTGGTGATTCCGTTGGAGATGGAAAGCGTGCTTAGGCCAGACCCAATAGTTACACATCATCTTAAAGAACAGACCCGAGTAGCACCTCAGGAGTAATCCAACACCAATGTGACCGTAATGGTTTTGGGGATTTCTAACCATCCTGAGCACTGGCCTGTATATTCCTCTCTACTACAGCCATTATGGTGTTGGTTAAAGTATAGTGCTGACCGCTTATATTGTGTCTCCACATGGCCACATGTTTCGCGCCCAAAATTGGAAGGAAGGTCCATGCAAAAGAGATTAATTATGGTTCTTGCAACAATGGCGAGATGCCACCAGAAATATTCGGTGCGACCGACGGAAGTTGGGTGGTGTAGCCCAAAGTGGAACAATTTTAATTACAGGGATCCTTCGTTACTTTGCGCTTCAATTCATGCGGCTTTAGTGCATCGCGTTTTTTTTTTTTTTTTTAATTGTCTGTCTTCCTTTCGGCTTTTTCCCTTTGACTCAGGAGTCGCCACAGCGAATCATCTGATTCGCATGTTTTTTTTTGATTTGGCAGAGGTTTTTTTTTTACGTCGGATGCCCTTCCTGTCACAACCCTTTTTTTTTAGCAAGGGACAGAAACACGCTGACGGCTTTGCAGCTACTCTTTACGAAAGTCAGAAATGGTTCTTTTACATGCCTCTCACCATAGACAGTGAGAGACATGGCCCACCTTTGATAACCCAGTTAATATTCATTGAATTAAAAAATAAGGAAATTAAGGAATTATAGGGGAAAATTTAAGGGAAATGACACAAAAACAAGGCCAATTATGTAAAAAAAAAAAAAAAAAAAAACCTAAACAAACACAAAACAAAAAAACAACCCAAAACCTCCCATCAAAACTACTTACATTGTTGTGAGGTGCATGCGCACCTGCGTGCGTATGCACACATGCGCGTGTCTGTATGCATGTGTATTTATATTTTATTTACATCTTATGCATTATTTTTGAATGTTCAATTGTTATTTTAAGCATTTATTGCATTGAATATGTATTTATTGATATTACATACACATATATATGTCAGTCAGGGGGGGGGGGGGGGTCTGATCCTACGTCGCGGATTTCGATGGTTGCGAGGGGATATCGGTCCCAATTAACCGCGTAAAGTAAGGGATCCCTGTATACCCCTATTCGCATTAAGCAGTAACATGGTCATTATATTTGCGGGGAAAAAAAAAAAACGAAGATCCTATAGGGAAGGACCTTCAAAAAACCTTGAGGAAGCTCTAGTCCATCAGGATTATCTGTCTCTAGTTATTAAGCTGCAAAGATAATTTGATTAAATTATCTTTCAATCAGTTGTCCCTGCTGGTCACACATACACAAAAATCCCCTCAACAGGTTCCTATTGACACATTGGCTGCTGATAGTAAGATGGTGGTGCATTTTCATTAAAAGTTCACCGAACGACACTTTGCAAAGCTTGAATTCATGAGGGCATTTTACCTGCTTGTGACATCCCTGTGATATGTCAAGAGCATGCAATTATCATTTCGAGAATCTTTTAATGGCTCTGGAGCTTTCAGCTTGCTTCCGATTTCAGAGGAAACAGTTTTGCTATGGGTTGAAAGTGATAGAACCAGGAAATAAGTGTTTTCTGGGAAATGAGAGCATTTCATTCTACTCACCCAGCAATTAATAATGGTGTGGGGGAGAAAAAAAAGTGTGCGAGCTGAGAACTTGCAAATTAAAATGCAAGGAAGTTGCAAAGCATTATCCAGCTTTTTTTCTCTACTTTACATTGCTACATGTTTATATGCAAACCATTATATCCCTGGTTGGACACACACACACACACACACACACACACACACACACACACACACACACACACACACACACACACACACACACATTCTCTCTCCCCCAGGGCTTCTCCATGAAACTGATTTTACTTTAGAGGCTGATGACTGGCACTGGCTGAATATAAAACTAGTAGCTATTTCTTTTTGAAGGGCTGTTCAGTATCCCTCAGTGGCCTTTGAGACCTAACAGAAGATAAATCAGTTTTAGTCCCTTATGATTTCTTATAGATTTTCAGTCCATCCTTCTGTATAGATCCACCAGAATCCCACCATGCACTATGCTTTGACTTTCCATGTCTTAATTCCAACCTGTTGTCTGTCTGTCTGTCTGTCTGTCTGACAGTTTATCTTAAAGCATCTTATTCAGAGTTGTCCATCATCAAGAAATAATGATTTCTTTCTGAGTTATGCCCTAGCCACACACACACACACACACACACACACACACACACACACACACACACACACACACACACACACACACACACACACACATACACACACCTGTGTGCTTCACTCAGGGCCTCCGTACTGTGTGAGCATTACCTGCAGTCTGAAGAATAGAGGATGGAATTGCCCGAAATTACTCAAATGTGACAACGAGAAGAAATTGACCAAAGGAAGCAGTGAGGATCTGGATATGCTTCACTGGAATAATGTGTGTACTGTATTGGAAAGACTGTAGACCATGCTATGTGTGCACATATACACCAGTCTTCTTCTTTTCCTCTCGGCTGGTCCCTTTTTTTCAGGGGTCGCCACAGCGAATCATCGTATGTTTGATTTGGCACAGGTTTTTATGTCGGATGCCCTTCCTGACACAACCTTTTTAGCAAGGGGCGGCGACACGCTAACGGCTAAGCTACTCTTGTCGAAAGTCAGAAATGGTTGTTTTACATGAACCTCTCACCATAGACAGCCGGCCTTTGATAACACAGTTAGTTGCACCACTAGTTAGGGCCACCACTGCCCGCACATATATATATATATATATATATATATATATATATATATATATATATATATATATATATATATATATATATATATATATCAGTACTGTTTTGTTTTTCTTTTTTCATGTCGTACATTTTTAAAATGTATTGTGGGATTTACCAATTTCACTTATCAGGTTCACACTAGCCAATGATACAATGCTGCTAATCAAGAAAACCCATATAAATGACTTGGTAAGCCCGATAATAACCTAATTAATGCTACATGGTGTAATTACATATTAAGACAATCCCACAGGATTACAAACTTAAATTTGGCTCCAGGCAATGTTTAATGCTGTTCCCTCACTACCAGTGATCTTATTGTAAAGACCGAACACTATACATAAACACGTCTTCAGGATGATTTCAGGGAATTACCATTTACCTTTACAGGTGATGTAGTGGTAAGTACTGTCGCCTCACAGCAACAACGCTCAAGGCTCTCAAGAGCACAGGTGTCAAACTCAGGCCACAGAGGGCCATGTGGCTGCAGGTTTTTGTTTCAACCAAGCAGCATCACACCTGACTTTGCTCATTTGAACAACTGATCTGAGTTTTCAGGCAGTTGATTGGTCGGTCTGTACAGAGCACACTGATTGACCAATCAACTGCCTGAAGACTCAGATTGTTTGTTTACATCATCCGAATCACGTATGCTGCTGCTGCTTGGTTGAAATAAGAACCTGCAGTCACATGGCCCTCTGTGGCATGAGTTTGACACCCCTGTTCTAGAGTGGCTGGGTTATTTATGTGTGGCTTGCATATAGTTCCTGGGACAGAATGCCTCTCATTCTTGAATAAGATAATAATATATAAACCGTTGTTTGTACTGTAGTAGGCTTGTCTTGTATTTATGTCCATATTTATTATGTGGGATATCTGATTATGTGACCTTATTGAATGTACTCAGGGTTCTGGGGAGGTTGGCGCCCATTTCAGCCTCTCTGAGAGAGGGCAAGGTACACCCAGGACAGTTTCCAGGCTATTGCTGCACATCTGTATTATCTTCAAATCATAAAATTGCACCAATGCAATGGATATCAGAAAGAAAAAGGCCGTTTTAGTGGACCCTCATAGACATGGAACATGTTGGCTGGTTGTCCCGTGCCAGGGCCTGAGTCGAAGCTCAAACAGAATAATAATTAAAAATAAACACAGTCTTAGGTAAGGCAGAAAAACTTTTGCCAAGCAAAACAACACCGAACTGAATAGGAACACGGAACATGAACTCATTCTACGGATAATTAATCTAACAAGAGAAGTGAAACAAATTAATGTGAAAATCAGCGAGTGTGAAAGGCTGTGTAAAGAAAACTCATTCGTGCTTTCACTCCAGACCGTAAGTTAATTCAGCTCCCAGCGGAGCCATGATACTCTCGTAACATCGGCTTCGGACACCTATCAATACAGATCGCTATTGAGCGCTCTGTTAATACAGTACCTAAATCTGTAGGTTAGTTAAAAAAAAAAAAAAAAAAAAAAAAATATATATATATATATATATATATATATATATATATATATATATATATATATATATATATATATATAAGATAAGATAAGATACAGCTTTATTAATCTCACAATGGAGAAATTCACTGTTATAGGCTCTTGAGGTACCATCAGTAAGGGATGCAAAAATAGATACATATACAAACATACACACATACATATATATTATATAAGTAAATAAATAAATAGATACATAAATAGCATAAATTAATATACAGCAAAAAAGAAAAGAAGGGAACAACTTTGTAGACTGGCCTATATTCAAGTGTACATGTATCTGAGGGCAGAGTAGATATATATATATATATATATATATATATATATATATATATATATATATATATATATATATATATATATATATATGCTGCCATCATCAGCGAGTCGTGTTTATGTTATTAAGAAATGTGCTGTTCATTTAAAAAAAGCGAAATAAAACTCACAGAATTTACAGCTATAGCTTAGCTGAGACGCTGCAGTGTGCTGCGTAGCCTTGGCTTGTCATGTGCTGGAAGCAATGCGCTTTTTTGAAGTGAGAGAATCTATATTTCCTGCTTAGACTGCACTCAACTGGTTGTATGAAGTTACTTGGAATAGACTGATAAAGATAAAGCCATGCTAATCCCTCATATGAAGGCTAGCACTTCAATATATTGTTATCCTTAGGCACAAGGTGTGCCCTGCAACTTAGTCAAGATACATGTGGACTAAGAATTCTTGGAGCATGCAGTTATAAAGTTGGTGGAATTCCTGTGAGAGGGATTGGATGGTATGACTCACTTGCTTCTTTTGGAGTTGTATTGATCCAGTCTGGTGTTCAGATAGATAGGATCATTATCTCTATCTGTGCATCTGTATGCACCAAATTCATTCATTCATTCATTTTCTAGAACCGATTAATTCTAATTAGGGGCATGGGTAGGCCCGTCTCAGCCAACTACGGCTGAGAGCAAAGTACAACCTGGACAGCTCGCCAGGCCATCGCAGGGCAGAAACATGCTGACGGCTATGCAACTACTCTTGACGAAAGTCAACAATGGTTCTTTTACATGTCTGTCTTCCTTTCGGCTTTTTCCCTTTTACTCGGGAGTCGCCACAGTGACTCATCTGATTCGCACGTTTGATTTGGCAGAGGTTTTTTTCGTCGGATGCCCTTCCTGTCACAACCCTTTTTTAGCAAGGGACAGAAACACGCTGACGACTTTGCAGCTACTCATTACGAAAGTCAGCAACGGTTCTTTTACACGCCTCTCACCATAGACAGTGAGAGACATGGCCCGCCTTTGATAACCCAGTTAGCCCACTGGGGGGCCGCAGTGACAACTTTTTGGAGAGTGGGACTCGAACCCCCAACCTTTGGATCAGTGATCCAGCGCCCTATACCACTAGACCACCACTGCCCCCAATGGTTCTTTTACATGAACCTCCCAAAATAGAAAAGATTGAACTTTGACATTATACATGGTAATGAACTTCAGTAAATATGCACACACACACACACACACACACACACACACACACACACACACACACACACACACACACACACACACCTATATATACTAGTATATGTGTGTGCTTATCTCAACTGGGGATCTTGTCAGCAGGTGTAAGGAATACTTTGAGGAACCTCGCAATCCCACCAACACACCCTCCATGGAGTATGAAGACCCCGGGTTTTGAGTCGGGGCTCCACCTATCACTGCGGCTGAGGTTGCCGAGGTAGTCAAAAATCTCTTCTGTGGTTGGGCTCCCGGGGTGGATGAGCTCTGCCTTGAATATCTCACGGCTTTGGATGGTTTAGGAATGTCTTGGTTGATATGCCTCTGTAATATTGCATTTATATATATATATATATATATATATATATATATATATATACACACACAGTATATGAACAGTGATCCCTCACTATGTTGTGCTTCAGTTTCTGCAGCTTAAGTGCATCGTGGATTTTTCAAAAATATTCATTGAAAAATAAAATGCCGCAAAACAAGGGCAATTATCCAAAAAAAAACCCAACAACAAACAAACAAAAACAAAAAACAACCCAAAACCCCCCAATAAAACTTCTTACATTTTTATGAGAGGTGCGAATCTGAATGCGTGCCGCATCTGTATGTGTGTGTATTTATATTTTATTTACATCTTATGCATTATTTTTGAATGTTTAATTGTTATTATAACCATTTATTGCATTGGATATGTAGTTATTGATATTATATACACATATACATGTATGTATACAGTACATCAGTCCGGGGAGGGGGGGGGGGTCAATCCTACTTCACGGAAATCGGCAGTATATACACACACACACACGCACACACACACACACACACACACACACACACATACATACACAAAAACCATATCATAATGTCTCTCTTCTAAAATAACAAACTAATATAATGAAATAATTTCAATGAGCAAAGCCCTAATCATGCAGTTACGGATGATAAATGAACTGATGGATGTTCATGTTAAATGGAGTTTAAAAACATCTTGCACCATTTTCTTGGTTAAAACAACCAGAATTAATAGTTCACATCTCCTGCATGCATTGTGAATTCCTCTATTACAGGTGCAGATAGTTTCCACAATCCTGCTCACTTGAGCAAGAAATTTCGGACATACAACTCAATCTGTGCCTGAGAGCATTTTAAAGCACAAGAATTGGTTTTGATGATATTAACGAGCTATGTTTTTAATGACAATTGCCTTTCTTTTGCCTTGAGTGGCAGGGCTGGAATTGTGGTTACCATGTCTGCCTCATGGTTTGATTCAAGGCCTGGAGTGCTTCTGTGTGGAGTTTGGATTCTGGGTAACATGCTTTTCTGGAATAGTGTACGGAAATTAAGTGTAATTGTACCTCCACTTCACTAGTTGGCAGTGGTGCCCACATTGTCGCACAGTGGTGTAGTGGTTTTTCGCAGGAGCAAACGATATGAAGTACAGTAAACAACCCCTCAAAAAACAACACGGATTTTTATTTATTTTTTAACAGGAACGAAGAGAAAGGTGGAGAGAGAGAGACGGCGATATTAAGACATAAATACGTTGAATGAGTTTAAATAAGGATGTATTTTCTTTTTTTTAATTTCAGGCACATTGGTGCACGTTTTTATAGTCGCTCGCGTTGGGTTAAATGTTTTTTTCTTCCTAGAGGGGGCGCCACAGAAAATTATTGAGAAGCACTGGGCTAATTGAATGTCAGTTGTGATAGGCACCAGCCTCCCTGTGACCGTACTAGTACTAGTAGTAGGATTAAGCAGTTCGGCAGATATGAGCATCTCGTGAGGTTCAGATCGGACTACGGTATTTGTCCACATGAAAAGAAGGCACTAGTTATGTCCTGAACATCTTGTTGAACACCTTTAGGTTTAATTAGATGCTCTGAACATTTCTGCCAAACATTTTTGCAACCAACCAACAAACAAACAAACAAACAAACAAACAAACAAACAAACAAACAAACGCCTCCAATTTGTGACTTTATTATTTTAAAACACATTGTCCATTCATAATAAATCACATTATTTATGTACCGAGTTGCACAATTAGTGATATACAGTATTTAGAATTTCTTATACAGATCTTATAGGTTCTCATACGTCAAAATATCTATTACGGATATAACAGGCAGATAAACTGAGCACTTCAGCAATGGAGCTTCATTCCATTACAGATATCTTTTAAATATTCACATTTGCTATAATAAGAGAGGGATACATTTAGAAATTTAAATCAATTATTTTCCAGGCTTGGAGGGATCGCCCCGATCCACTGTTATCCGACCTTGCATATAATGATCATATAGAGAAATGTTCCCTTGGTTGGAAAACAGATAAAAAAAAAAAAAACAACAACAATAATAAGATGCCAATTTTTAAATCCCAGAGGAGGAACGTGCACTAGCGAGCTTTCCTGACAGTGAAAACTCATATGTACGATCAGAAGAATGAATATATTTTTAAAAAGACAGAGAAATAGAGAGAGAGAGAGAGAGAGAGAGAGAGAGAGAGAGAGAGAGAGAGAGAGAGAGAGATTAAAGGTGTAGTGTTGAAAATGCAATATATAAAATATATAAAAGGAAATATTTCTAAATGTAAAACTTGGCTCATATGAAAATTCACATTTTCTACACAGTGCAGCAATCCAACGATTCATGCCCTTTTAGCAATACGCCTACACCTTCTACTGCTAACACACACACACACACACACACACACACACACACACACACACACACACACTCTCTCTCTTATAATAACATGCATGTAAAGCAGTGCCTAGAAAGTTATTTTACCAACTGTGCAGGGCTGAGTGCGAGGATCACCAAAGGTTGCTGTTGAACACAAGAAGGAAAGGTCAGAAATCATGTTTACTTTTCCTCCGACTGTGAGTTAATTCCAGCCAGCAGATTGTGTCCCTGTTGAGGCGAGGCAGTGCAGGCCGGTGCAGAAGGGCGCGCAGGCACAAGGTGATCCGCTCAGTCCTGCTGCTGTCACCCTCAATAAGAGCCACTCCCTTATCACCTAGAGCAATGGGCTCGCCATCTCGCCAAGAGAAAACACAACAGGACACTACACAACGTGCCAGATTCATGACTTTTTTATTTTTTTCTTTTTTTTTTTATTTTTATTGCACCGACATGTCTTCACTGATTCCTTTTTTAGCCGCAAAACCTTCATCATGTGAAATAATCAGCATGAAGAATAACCAATGACTGCACTGGGTTGAGTGCCTGTCCATAGTACACAATTAACTGGCAGCTCAGTGTACAGTACGTACAGTATATTCTTTTTCATATACAAAAAAGTTACTAGTTTATTAAGTGCTATATAAAAAAAAATGTAATAAACTCAGTGGGTTATGAATATGTAAATTACACTTCTTAAATCTATTTATTTGTGAAATCTGCAATTGTGTGAAGAGTTATGAGGCTGCTGTTTTCTAATAAACGTTACAAAGACTACATTTTAAGCCTGTTGGGTTAAATTTATATTTTATGTCATTAAAGTCATGGCAAATTAATCCAAAGGCAGTGGTGGTCTGGTGGTCAAGGTGCTGGATCATTGATCCTAAGGTTGGGGGTTCAAGCCCCACTCTCAATGGGTTGTCACTGCCCCCCCGTTCACCCGTCCCCCCATCCCCCCTGTCCCCCCCAGTGCAGCTAACTAGGTTATCAAAGGCCGGCCATGTCTCTCACTGTCTATGGTGAGAGGTTCAGGTAAAAGAACCATTGCTGACTTTCGACAAGAGTAGCTGCATAGCCGTCAGCGTGTTTCTGTGCTGCAATGGCCTGGCAAACTGTCCAGGGTGTACTCGGCCCTCGCTCGGAGTCAGATGGGATGGGTGCCAGCCTCCCCGCGACCCTAATTAGGATTAAGTGGTTACAGAAAATGAAAGATGAATTAATGCAGAGATGTGATGTATCAGGGTGAGGTGACTCAGTGGTTAAGGATCTGGTTTACTGATCCAAGCATCAAAGGCTTCAAGTAGCAGAACCAGCCTGCCACTGCTGGACCCTTGGGTATGAATCTTAACCCTTGAATGCACAGCTGTATAAAAGATATACATATCCCTCGCTACTTCACTCTTCAATTCACGCGCTTTCTGTGCCTCGCGTTTTATCTTTTTTTTTTAATATTCATCGAAAAATTAAAAAGTAAGGAAAGTAAGGACGAATAGGGGAAAACATTAAGGAAAATGCCACAAAACAAGGCCAATTATACAAAAAAACCCCAACCAACCAACCAACCAACCAAACAAACAAAAACAAAAAAAAAAACAACCCAAAACCCCCAACAAAACTACTTACATTTTTATGTAAGGTACACATCTAAGTGTGTGCGTGCGTCTGTATGTGTGTATTTATATTTTATTTACATATTATGCATTATTTTTGAATGTTTAATTGTTATTATACGCATTTATAGCGTCGAATATGTATTTTTTGATATTATATACACATATACTAGTACATGTACGTATACGTCAGTCGGGGGGGCGGGGGCTTGATACTACTTCGTGGAATTTGACGGTTGCGAGGGGGATCCCGGTCCCAATTAACAGTGGAAAGTGAGGGATCCCTGTATGTATGTATGTAAATACATGTATATATGTCTGTTTTCCTTTCGGCTTTTTCCCTTTTACTCGGGAGTCGCCACAGTGAATCATCTGATTCGCACGTTTGATTTGGCAGAGGTTTTTACGTCGGATGCCCTTCCTGTCACAACCCTTTTATAGCAAGGGACAGAAACACGCTGACGACTTTGCAGCTACTCTTTACGAAAGTCAGCAATGGTTCTTTTACATGCCTCTCACCATAGACAGTGACAGACATGGACCGCCTTTGATAACCCAGTTAGCCGCACTGGGGAGGACAGTGACAACCTTGTGGAGAGTGGGACTCGAACCCCCAACTTTTGGATCAGCGATCCAGCGCCCTATACCACTAGACCCCTGTAAATACATGTATATATATATATATATATATATATATATATATATATATATATATATATATATATATATATATATATATACTAGTATATAAAGTCCCTTTGGGTAAGAACGTCTGCCAAATTCTGCAAATGTAAATATCATGATAAATTGCACATCTGGATACCATTGAATTCTACAAGGGTCACAGCCAACTCACTGCAAAGACTGCGTGCACCCTGAATGGTCTATCGCAGAACCCACACAAACATTCACATCTTGGGGCAATTTTGAACAATCAATTAGCCTAATGTGCATATTTTCATGTTATGGGAAGAAACTGTAGTAGTACCCGGGGAAATCCATGCAAGCACGGGGAACACATGCAAACTTCACCCAGAAATGCCCCAAAGACAGGGATCGGACCTGGGGCCGTCTTGCTGGGAGGTAGATGTGCTCTTGTGACACCATAAGTATTACATTCTTGTCGTATTACTCTGGATTGGTTGATACCAGCACTGGGTTGGTTTATTCATACTTATTTAGACCAGACAGAGGCTGCTCCTCGGGATCTACCTGACTGAAGACTTCTGCACCAATTACAGCAGAAGTATGTCGACCTGACTATCTAATTGGAACTTTAAAACTTAAGGACATGGGGTCAATTGGTAACTATTATGTTTGAAGCTAATATCTTCAGGGAGGTAGATCCTCAGGAAAAAGGTTGGCGAACAGTGATCTACCAAATACCCCGTCACCCAGCAACCACTTCTGC
Source organism: Plotosus lineatus (assembly GCA_024760905.1). Classification (NCBI taxonomy): domain Eukaryota; kingdom Metazoa; phylum Chordata; class Actinopteri; order Siluriformes; family Plotosidae; genus Plotosus; species Plotosus lineatus. Next base: position 42,473,958 of record CM045737.1, on the reverse strand, counting down.
ACAGCTGGACATTGCTTCGCATTTTACATGTCCTGACGGCATTTGGTTTCCGTGGTTATTTAGTGCCTTCTTATACTGTTCTAACTGAAAACGACCCAAACACTGGAGTATGGCATGTCATTTTACAGTCTGTATTCATATACAATACACATTTCTGCTCGATGTTGCTGTACAGATGTTGTCGAGAGGAGTGTGGGCTTGCTGTGGGGTTCACTGATTACACACAGTTTGAAGGAGGCTCTCTGGGTGCTCTGATTGGCCGGCTGGGTCAGAAGGAGCAGAGCCAAATCATTGCAATCACCAGGCTGCTCTCTGTCACACCACTAATGATGCTCCTTCATATTCTGCCACCTTATTAAAGCCTGTGCAGTCCTACTGCCCTCCGTACGCACGCAAACCTGCACATTTTCTTCTTCTATATAAGTGTGTAAGAGCTGCTACTCAATACAAAATTCGGTATCATTTCTTTTTTGTTTGTGTTTTGTTCATTTGGTCTGTCTTAGAAGTTGATTCTGGGAGTTTAAAGGGATTCATAATATTGTTTAATATTAATTAGAATTTATTATTATAGCGATTATTGGATTGCAAAGAAACATCATGGGAAAAACATATTGAAACAACTGGTACAACAAAATAATGTTGTGATAAAGCAATGTGATGCAACTCAACCTCTATGACTCAAACCAGAAAACTATACATTGGAAGTTCTATATATATATATATATATATATATATATATATATATATATATATATATATATATATATATATATATATACACACACACACACACACACACACACACACACACACACACACACACACACACAGGGAACCCTCGCTAGATCGCACTTCAATTCATGCGGCTTCAGTGCATCGCGTTTTTTTGTTTGTTTGTTTGTTGTTGTTTTATTTTAAATATTCACGAATTAAAAAATAAGAAAATTATGGAAGAGTTAAGAAAAATGCAGCAAAAAACAACGTCAATTATGCATAAAACCCAAACAAACAAAAACAAAAAACAACCCAAAACCTCCCATTAAAACTACTTACATTTTTATGTGAGGCGTGCATTTGAGTGTGTGCACGTAGTTCTGTATGTGTGTGTATTTATATTTTATTTACATAATTTGTGCATTATTTTTGAGTGTTTAATTGTTATTATAAACAACCCCCTGACTGATGTTGATCCTACTTTGCGGAATTCGGTGGTCATGGGGAGGTCTCTGCCCCAAATAACCGCGGAAAGTAAGGGCTCCCTGTATATACTAGTCCTTCTCGAAAAATTAGCATATTGTGATAAAGTTCATTATTTTCTGTAATGTACTGATAAAAATTAAACTTTCATATATTTTAGATTCATTGCACACCAACGGTGTGGTGGCAGCATTTTGGTGTCAGTGGAGTTTATATATATATATATATATATATATATATGTATATATATAGATAGATTTTCTGAGTAGATCCTTCCGTAGGAGAGTGCTCAATACTTTTTGGTAGAGCAAATAACAAAAATAAAAGGACAGGACAAAGACTTTCTATTGAAACTCCATTTATCACTACAGATCTGTTTCGAGGGGTGGTGAAACCATCCTCTCTCTTCAGGTGATTATAGAAGAATCTAAATAAAGATTAATAAAGATTAATATAAAGAAATTCTTCTATAATCACCTGAAGAGAGAGGATGGTTTCACCACCCCTCGAAACAGATCTGTAGTGATAAATGGAGTTTCAATAGAAAGTCTTTGTCCTGTCCTTTTATTTTTGTTTTATATATATATAATTCTAATATACAACTTATTTTCATCCAAAGATGACACATTACAATAATTACACCTCATACTATATTTTTTGACCATTTCTTCTTCTGCTCAACGTTGTGATATACATAACAATTAATGCTTGATGACTTACATTATACCATCTCAGTTTTTCCTTCATCTGCTTCTCTTTCTAATTTAATAAGTCAAACGCAGCTGGTCAATAAGAAACTTTAGAAAACTTTCTGGTTATAATGCATTGAGATGTTTATTAGTCTTTGTAAGATCTGTGATGAGACTTTTACACTGCAGATGTTAAATATGTTCTAGAAAGAGAAGGCAGTACATGTTGAAAGTTAATCTCAATCAGAACTCTGTCTGGGTGCAAATCCTTAGACTGGGAACTGCGATTTTAGTACGAATGATGATCTCATTCATTCCCAAAGTGACCTGGAAGAGGATTTCTTTCAGTATTTCAGGTGTTTGTGCTTAAATATATGAATCATGGTGTGTGTGTGTGTGTGTGTGTGTGTGTGTGTGTGTGTGTGTGTGTGTGTGTGTGTGTATATACAGTAGTTTCCCACTGCACAGGCAATAATATTCATCTAAAACCTTTGACACCTCCAACACATATCTCAAAGAAAATGGCATGAAATGGATCAAAATTTTATGGTTGGTTCACTTGGGCCTTAATGACATCATACTCAGACTCCGTTTTCAAATCATAACTGCCCATAAAATCATAAACGCAGAAGGTATCAACATAATATTTTGTAAATGAGCTGCTACTATAGAAAAAAAAATATAGAACTAGAAAGAGCACATAAATGTAAACTTGTAATTTGAAGTGCAGACAGTAATAATGTCAGAGCTGCTGTTATATTAAAAAAAAAAAAAAAAAACAGACACGACAACATTTCCACAAGATACATACCATAATATATAAGCTTAAGATACAGTACAGCATAACACAGAGAGATTATACTCAATGTTCCCTCTAATCTGCACGCTTGTGTAATCGCACACTATTTGCACATTCTCGGCGTACAAGAAAATATATGCATCACATAAAATAAGATTCAATAGAAACATATTAATTAATATCTAATATTAGACCTAATCTAATCTAGTTAATTAGATCAATAATATTGTATTCTGTACCATTTTACAATATAACTCAGTGAGTGACAGGTGTCCAGCCAATGATTCGATACGGTTCACTTACATGATGCAGCCAATCATAGCATGGACAGTTCTTGCATATGTGCCCCACCCATACACGGCGTGCAGTGTCCTCAGTGTTCTCAAGGAGGTTGTGTGTATGCTAGACATATGAAAAATTAGAGGGAACATGGACTACACTTAATTATATATATATATATATATATATATATATATATATATATATATATATATATATATATATATATATATATATACACACACACACACACACACACACACACACACACACACACACACACACAATTAGTACTGTTTGAAGACATTAAAATAAAAACAAAAAAATCATTCATTCATTTTCTGAACCACTTAATCCTGATTAGGGCCGCAGGAAGCCTCAGTTGACTCTGTGTGAAGGCAGAGTTCACCCTAGACAACTTGCCAGGCCATCGCAGGGCAGAAACATGCTGATGTCTATGCAGCTCGTCTTGTCAAAAGTGAAGTTTTACGGCCTCACACCATAGACAGTGAGAGACATGGCTGGCCTGTGATAACCCAGGTAGCTGCACTGGGGGGGGGGGGGGGGTTTTACTGTGGAGAGTGGGGCTTGAACCCCCAACCTTAGGGTCAGTGATCCAGCACCTTTAGCACCAGGCCACCACTGTCACAGCATTAAAATTGTATTTATTAATTTAATTCCGATGTGAATACAGGGATCCCTTGCTACTTTGCGCTTCAATTCATGCGGCTTCAGTGCATCAAAGTTTTTTTTTAATTATTCATGGAATTAAAAAATAAGAAAATTAAGGAAGAATATAAATATACAGTGATCCCTTGTTACTTCGTGCTTCAGTTTTTGCGGCTTCAGTGCATCACGGGTTTTCCAAAAATATTCATCAAAAAATAAGGAAATTAGGAAAAATAGGGGAAAAAGTTAAGCAACATGTCGCAAAACAAGGCCAATTATCAAAACCTCCTCAAACAAACAAAAACAAAAAACAACTCAAAACCCCCCAACAAAACTACTTACATTTTTATGTGAGGCACGCATCTGTGTGTGTGTATTTCTATTTTATTTACATCTTATGCATTATTTTTGAATATTTAATTGTTATTATAAGCATTTATAGCATCGAATATGTATTTATAGATATTATATACACATATATATATGTACGTATACGTCAGCCAGGTGGTCGATCCTACTTTGAGGAATTCGGCGTTCGTGGGGGGATCTCGGTCCCAATTGACCGTGGAAAGTGAGGAATCCCTGTGTGTGTGTGTGTGTGTGTGTGTGTGTGTGTGTGTGTGTGTGTGTGTGTGTGTGTGTGTGTGTATGTACTAGTGTGTGTATATATATATATATATATATATATATATATATATATACATACATATATACACACTTTCATACAAATATTAATGAGATACTCTATAAAATATATCATGGGGATTTGATTGCAATGCTTGTAAAATCCTTGTTTCTTCAGGATGCCAAGCCCTGACTTGAGAACTTGAACAGATGTCATGAAATAATACCAGTGATCAAATCAAAGCCGACCACAAACTGTACACTTGCCCCTTCCTTCTTAGAAACAATAACGAAAGGATTAAATGTTTAGCAGGCTGCTCGTTTCAGTATCATGAACACCACTGATCCAAGTTCTAAAAAAACCTATAATCGTATCCAATGTGAGAAATGGTATTGATGCCGTCCTATAAACAAGTATTAGCTTTTTTTTTTTTTTTTTTTTTTTTTTTAACAGATGCCCACGCATACACACAAACAGACATACAGACAGTGGGTGGGAGCAGCCCAGATGGGGTGGAGCAGGGTCTGGGCTCCGTGCAGGGCGAGCAGCTCCATCAGCAGATGGGAGGAGATTAGAGTCGCTGAGCCGCAGAGCTGCACTGAGACGCAGCACGCAAAACAGCAGCCTCCGGAACATTTCGCACAGCTCCCGCACCATCTGAGGGGCTTATTGCAGCCTTCCCACACACTGTGTTCACTTTCAAATATCTCAAGGATCTTTAATCACAAGTGTGCTAAATCAAACGGATGAATATTACATGTAAGATCCAAGGCCACCAAACAAAATCAGCATTCTGATTGTGAGAAGAAAGCCCAGGGCTCGGATTTACACGAGGCTTACAGCTGGTTCTTGTAGCGAGTGCCTGAGACAAGGTTGCCCTTCTGCGATGTCTAAAGGAACTACAAACAAATAGGATTCAATTCAGCTTGATTACCTTGTAAAAAGTACAGGTTTCTAAATGCCAGCCGTCTAGTGCAGTGCGTAATTAAGTGGACATATATATATATATATATTTGGAATGCTTGTGCTGCAAATGAAACAGACTCTGGGGTTATCGAGTAATTACATCTATCTGGGGTGAATCATGAATGCATATATGCTTTTTAATACAGACTACACTGTAAAATCAAATATAAACATGCACCCAGTGGGAAAGTAAAGTGTAATACAGGGATCCCTCACTTTCTGTGGTTAATGAGGATCAAAACCCCCACCCCTCCACGCGTGCGACCGCCAATTTTCACGAAGTAGGATCGACACCCCCCCCAGCTGACGAATACATACATATACAGGGATCCCTTGCTACTTCGTGCTTCAATTCATGTGGCTTCAGTGCAGCGCAGTTTTTAAAAAATATTCATCAAATTAAAAAATAAGGAAATTAAGGAAGAATAGGGGAAAAAGTTAAGGAGAATGCCACTAAAACAAGGCCAATTATGCAAAAGGAAAAAAACAAAAAACAAACCCAAAACCCCCCAACAAAACTACTTACATTTATTTATGTGAGGTGCACGTCTGTATATGTGTGTATTTATATTTCATTTACATTTTATGCATTGTTTTTGAATGTTTAATCATCATTATAAGCATTTATAGCGTTGATTATGTATTTATTGATATTATATACACATATGCATGTACGTATACGTCAGTCGGGGGGTGGGGGGGTGGATCCTACTTCACGGAATTCGGTGGTCGCGTGGGGATCTCGGTCCCAATTAAACTGCGGAAACTGAAGGATCCCTGTATATGTGTATATAATATCAATAAATACATATTCAATGCTATATGGTTTGGACATGTACAGAGGAGGGATAGTGAGTATATTGGTAGTAGGATGCTGAGGTTGGAACTACCAGTCAGAAGGCCTTGAGGAAGACCAAAGAGAGGCTTCATGGATGTGGTGAAGCAGGACATGAAGGTAGTTGGTGTAAGAGAAGAAGATGCAAAGGATAGGGTGAGATGGCGGCAGATGATTCGCTGTGGCGACCCCTGAAGGGAAAAAAAATGAAAGGAAAAGAAGAAGAAAGACATATTCAATGCTATAAATGCTTATAATATCAATGAAACATTCAAAAATAATGCATAAGATGTAAATAATATAAATATACACACATACAGATGCGCGCCTTACATAAAAATGTAAGTAGTTTTGTTGGGTTGTTTTTTGTTTGTTTGTTTGTTTTGCATAATTGCCCTTGCTTTTTTCTTTACTTTATCCCTATTTTTCCTTAATTTCCTTATTTTTTTATTTTTCGATGAATATTTTTGAAAAATCCGCGATGTACTGAAGCCGCAAAAACTGAAGCACAAAGTAACGAGAGATCACTGTATAATTGAGGGGGCGGGGTGAATATCTCTACAGTAAATATCGCTCTCTTTCCTGCATTTTCTTTTCTGCATCTTTTTAAAGCCCATAATTCAGCACAGTCCAATTCATCATGGTTCAAAAACTTAAAACATTAGCTGACTGAAAAAAAAAAAAAGTGTGTGAGGCATTCAAGAAAACCTAAAATGACTTTTTTTGTTGTTGTTGGGGACACTCAGAAGAGTCTGAGCGATGACACTAATGGATTTTAGGATGGAGTGAAGAAAAGTGAATGAATTATGAATACTTAAAAAGTGTAAGGGAGATTTTCCCCACTTATATCCCGATTTATTTTGTCTACATAGTGTGATATGAACATCACTTCGGAAGAGACATCAACAGGACAGGATATGACGCAGGACGGCACGGCAGTGTTGTGGTTAGCACATCTGCCTCACAACTGGGCTGAGGTGTTTCTATGTGGAGTTTGCATTTTCTCCTCGTGGTTGCTTGGGTTTCCTTCTATATTGCAAACATGTGCACATTAGACTAATTGGCTGTTCCAATTTGCCCTAGGTGTGAGTGAGAGTGTGAATGGCTGCATGTTGGCCCTGCAGTCTCGACAACTCTTCAGGGTGTAAAACTCTGTCGGGGTACACGGGGTTCAGTAAATGAGTGAGGGAGAGTGAGTGAGGGTATAACTCACAGTATAGGTTTGCTCAGATACTTCCAGGAGAAGTAATAATAATAAAAAATATAATGCTGCATTTTCATCAAGAGAAGGCTGGACAGTCATCAACATGTATCTGGCCTGCAACGGACTGGCGATCTGACCAGAATGTCCTCTACTCTTGCCCAGAGTTGGCTGAGATGGGTGCCAGCCTCCCTTTCATTCATTCATTTTCTGAACAGCTTAATCCTAATTGGGGTCATGGGGAGGCTGGCACCCATCTCAGCTGACTCTGGGCAAGGGCAGAGTACACCATGGACAGCTCACCAGGCCATCGCAGGGCGGAAACATGCTGACGGCTATGCGGCTACTCTTGTTAAAAGTCAGCAATGGTTCGTTTAAATGAATTTCTCTCCATGGACAGTGAGAGACATGGCCAGCCTTTGATAACCCAGTTAGCTGTACTGGGGGGGGCAGTGATAACCCATGGAGAGTGGGGCTTGAACCCCCAACCTTAGAATCAGTGATCCAGCACCATTACCACCAGACCATCACTGCCCGTCACTCAGACTTGTGGAGAATTAAAAAAAAAAGTCGATCGATCTGGGGTAGACAGGTAAATAACACCAAGCATTAACGGGAACATGGAACATGAACCTGTTAAACGGATATTTAAATTAACAAGGCTGGTAAATCAGCGTGTGAAAGCAGTAAAAAAAAACAAAACAAACAAAAAAAAACTTCTGTGTTCTTTCATCTTCCTTCCTTTTATGCCAAGCCATAGTTGGGACTCCGCTGGTGTAGGGGTTAGGGTGCTGCGCTCATGATCAGGAGGCTGTGTGCTCAAATCCCAGTTAGACCTCCACTGTGCTAAGACCCCTGGGCAAGATGTCAACCACAAGTGTGCCTCTGTTCACCCTGCAGTATAAATGGGGACCAGTAAAAATATACTGGGAAGGTAACCTGCGATGGACTCGCGTCCCATTCAGGAGTAGTTGCACTCCTAGTCACTTCATGCTACGGAAACCGGGGATAAGCACCGGCATGATGAGCCACTATGGCTCGGGTGTAAAAGGACCAAAGCTTAACTCTTATAGTGGGTTTTTGGAGCCTATCCTAGCCAACTCTGGGTGAAGGTGGAATACACCTCAGACAGCTTCCCAGTCCATTCTAGGACCAATATACACACACACACACACAATTTACATTTTCACTTTTACCTCGGGCCAGTTTGGTGTTGACAATATTTGCCTTAATGCACATGTCTTTGGACTGTCTGAGGAAACCCATGCAATCACATGGAGGACATGCAAACTCCCCACAGAAACTCCCTCGCCAGGCTCGGGACATGAACTCAGCACCTTCTTGCTGTGCTTACCACCACCATGATGCCACCCGAGAAGTGAAAATTAATTATGAACATGTTCTCAGATGTACATGTAAATTCTGAGCTTTCAGTTTACTTTGTCTTCATAGTTTTACTCATGAATATGGACTCTTTACGCAGTCAGAATGATCCGGCTGTGATAGGAACATCCTAGAATTAGCGAGTCGGCCCCTTTTTTTTTCTTCATGCCATACAAAGCAATCTTTCCACTTTAAATCCTATCACTTTCTCCCTCTTTTGCTCTCCTCATTCCTCAACTCTGTCCATCTGTCTGCAAGACCTGCCACGGATCGTTTACAGCTCCATTATTTATGATGCCTGCCACACATCCAAAAATAGCCCAGCGGCAGACAGCCGTTAGACCTTGGAGTAAAAAACGCAAGCCTGCTTGGGGGGTGTGGGGTGGGGGGCATCATTATGCTAAAGTCATGGTGCTCCATGAGACACAGGATAGCAGCTATAAACACTACTTACTTGTGCTGATGGCAGGAGGGTGGGCGAGGTTCCTTAGTGATTCCCCTGCTGTCTAAACACGCCTGGAAGTAATGGACAATCTCGTTTGGACAGCTGTGGAAAAAAGACGCCGTAACCTTTTAGTGTGGCGCGTGAAGAAATCTTCAGCATTTGCACATGTTGTCCACTTACCTGTAGATCTGTCCATATTCCAAGCGTCTCAAGTACAGTGGTACCTCATCTTACGACATTAATCCGTTCCAGAGCCTTTTTCGTAACCTGGATTTTTCGTAAAAATTGAAAAGCATACCTTTTAAGACCTCCTTCAACTTCAATATCATACCGATGGTAGACGGGTTTGGCCATATTCCTTTGCGATATCACGAGCCCGCTTCCTCTTTTCACTCGCACCGGAAGTCACACGCGTGTGTGTGTGTGTGTGTGTGTGTGTGTGTGTGTGTGTGGGTGTGTGTGTGCGTGCACGCGTGTGTTGACCATGCCTTCTTAGCAGAGTTTTAATTTTATAAATGTTTATGGAAGGTTAAAAGTCTGAGTCAAAAAACAGTAACTCTGTCCTTTACACGAAAAGCATTATGGGAGATTCTTTCTTCTTTTCGGCTTTTTCCCTTTTCTCGGGAGTCGCCACAGAGAATCATCTGATTTGCACATTTGATGTGGCATAGGTGTTTACGTCGGATGCCCTTCCTGTCACAACCCTTTAGCAAGTTTAGAAACACGCTGACAGCGTTACAGCTACTCTTTACGAAAGTCAGCAATGGTTCTTTTACATGCCTCTCACCATAGACAGTGACAGACACGGCCCGCCTTTTGATAACCCAGTTAGCTGCACTGGGGGAAAAGCATTATGGGAGATGCGGCTCCATAATAGTCAATGGGAAGGAGCTGCGTCATCCTTCCTAGCCAATGGGAGGCCAGAGGGGCGGGATGTTGGAAGATAGTCAATGGGAGAGCAACTCATGCATTGTTTGAATGTTTGAATTCCGCGTTTGAATGTTTGGATGGCGCGTTTGGCTCGTTTCGTAAGGAGAACTTGTTTAGTATAGAGAGACAAAAAATGTTTGGAAAATGTTTCTGGTAACTTGGATTGTTCGTTTGCTGGGACTATCGTAAGGTGACGTACCAGTGTATTTGGAAAAATGCCTGTCAAACCCGTAGACCTTCATGGTGAAATATCAAGGTAGACAGAAAATTTGAGTATCAAATTAGGAGCCGGCGGAAATCTAGCAATCCCATTGGCTGCTCTGAGTGTAAATTTAAGCTCCGACCATTCTATTGTATTTAAAAATGATAACAGATTATTTTCAGCCTGTGTCCTCGGCTAATTAAAACAGTTTATTTCTGATGTCTGCACAGGTTTTATTTTCCTGCAGGAAACATTCGTTCTTTTTCTGAACCGCTTAATCCTACTTTGAGCCGGTGGTGGAGTGGTGAGGGTGCTGCACTCATGATCGGGAGGTTGTGTGTTCAAATCCTAGTTAGATCCCCACTGTGCTAAGACCCCTGTGCAATGTCTTAACCATGAGTGTGTTTCTGTTCACCCAACAGTTTAAATGGGTACCAGTAAAAACATACTGGGAAGGTAAGCTGAAATGGACGAGCGTCCCGTCCAGGAGGAGTTGAACTCCTACTCACTTCACGCCATGGAAACCGGGATAAGCACTGACCTGATGAGCTGCTGTGGCTCAAGTGTATAAAACCCAGCAGACTTTAACTTTACCTACCATAATCCTAATTAGGTTCACAGGGAGGCTTTCACCCATGTTCGCTGACTCTGGCCGAGGACGGAGTACAGTAGGCCATTTGAGGGCTAGAAACACGCTGACGGCTATGCAGCTACTCTTGTTGAAAGACAGTGAGAGACACGGCCGGCCTTTGATAACCCAGTTAGCTGCGATTGGGAGGGGGACAATGACAACCCATTGACAGTGGGGCTTGAACCCCCGACCTTAAGATCAGTGATCCAGCACCTTTACCACCAGGCCACTACTGCCCCCTGCAGGAAACAATTTTCAAAACATGATTTCACAAGAAAGTTGAAGGTGAGGTTACATGTGATTGACGGTGCGATCTGGAGGACACCGGCTTCGGCTCTTTATTTGTTAATCACATGTATCAACTTACATTACTTTTTCTGAACAGATGCGCCAATTCTCTGCCGTTTCTTTTTAAATAGAAGAAACACTCACTACTCAGCCTTGCAAGCTGACGAACTTGATTTCAATTTTAATCTCATCCAGTTACTGAAATTTGCAGAAAATCCATCTGCTGATCAGTGAACATACACACACACACACACACACACACACACACACACACACACACACACGCCCGTCTTTAGAATGTTGGAGAAAACCAGAATACCCAGAGGAAACCTATACAAATGCCCATATCAAGCCCGGGAGTCAAACTCAAGACCATCTTTCTCTGAAGGAGATGTACTACCGACTACACCTCCAAGCCATCACAGCATAGTTTTGTGAAGTGTTATTCTTTACTTCTGGCTGTTCCCTTAAGGGGTCGCCACAGCGAATCATCTGTCTCCATCTCACCCTATCCTCTGCATCGTCTTCTCTTACACCAACTACCTTCATGTCCTCCTTCATCACATCCATAAATCTCCTCTTTGGTCTTCCTCTCGGCCTTCTGCCTGGTAGTTCCAACCTCAGCATCCTACTACCAATATACTGACTATCCCTCCTCTGTACATGTCCAAACCATCTCAATCTAGCCTCTCTGACTTTGTCTCCAAAACATCCAAGACATGGGTGTGCTATTCTTTACATATAGTCCTGTATTTTCTATATGTGCTGAACTTTTAAATTAAAGCTAAAAGATAATCTTTGCCAAAAGTGCATGGATACATGAAGCCTGCAGAACAGAAGACATGGAACAAAGCTGACCTGCAGCAGATTCATAGATTGCTTTCCTCCTAATAAACATGAAGTAAAGGCTATGAACACAAAGGCAGCCAAAGGCTTGAATCCCCTCATGCCCCACCTTTTACTACTGAAATCCTGACCTGAAACCTGAACCAATCTTTTACAAGTACCTGGACTTCAAAGTGCACTTTGATGCAGGACAGGCTCATTGGCGAGATCAGAGCCGAGTGGCTTTTCTCTCCAGGTTAGCTAGCTCTAAGTGAACTCGCGACTAATGACAGAGATGCAATATCATGAAAAGCCAACAGAGATCTCAGTGTGAGGGAAGATAGATGTGATGAGCAAGAGGAATTATTGCACGTGCAATTACGATACAAGGCCCAGACAGGGGGACGGGATTTCTGTTCTATGTGCAATACTTAAGGCGTGTTGCACCAATAATCGTGCGGTTTGTGTACTCGTCCACAGCTGAGAACGTGAATGTAAGGACCGCTAATTGAACACATTCCAATAGCATCACCATTTTCTTTTCACTTGTCTGGTATAAGCAAACATCAGTCAAAGCTATATCAGTTTTTAGAGTTTAAAAAAATGTTTAAAATGAAAGAAAATGAGAATTTATTGAATAAAAATGTCTCTGTTCATTCATGTATATTCATATTTTTTATTCTAACCTAGATCACTAGATATGACAAATTGCAAGTTTTGATTGGCTGACGTACTCCTAGGATATCAGGTCATATCCTGTGATCTGAACCGTCATTACTACAGAAGAAAAAAAACAAAACAAACAAACAAAAAAAATCCCACCTCCAGAAGTGGTTATGACTCTCTTTGAGCTTAACTAACTGGACTTACTTATTGTCCATTTAGACTTGATTCCCTGAAAAGGTTCAACAATTTTGGAATCAAACCGTTTGATGGTAAAAACCCGTTTATTGTTAAATAAACGCAACTTTTTCAGTTTTTTTTTTTTTTGTTTTGTTTTTTTTGCAGGGATCAGACCTTCAGTTTTTGTTATGGCCTTATGTTGGTGTCCCTCTTGAAAACAGCACATAATACACTGTCTATGTAAGCCTGAAATGCCGCTAGCTTCCTCCATTAGATTTTTGCTAGCAAAGCGGTTTCTTTAGTTTAGACTCATTTCACGAAAAGCAACAAAATATGGGACTGAAGTATTTGATAGTCTGACAGGTTTTTTTTTTCCACCCACCAAACATTTTATTGCATTATTTTATTGCAGTACTGTAATGAACAAAGCTTCAGCTAACCATCTAGCTATGTGCTAATCAGCTCTCCTGTGAAGTATTTGATGGTGAAAACACATCTACAAATGCTATATTAGACTTATTACACCTATAAAAATGCTATATTTCTTACAAAATAGAGAGTATAATAAAACAGTTAGTCCACTCCCATTTGTCAGATATGACTAATAGCAAAAGCCTTGTACAGATACGGCACAAGTGGACAACTGAGAAATTGGCTTCCCACTCAGAGACAGAACTTCTCGGATGCAAATTTTCTCAAGGATATTTGTGAGGCATGCAATTACACAAGTTTTCTTTTTTTATATAAATGTACTCCTAAAACACAATCTAATCAAGCACCGAGTGATTGTTCTTCTGCAGCTTCATTTTCTCAGAAAGCTTCAATGTTAATGCAGATTGATGCAAATACACAGACCTGCGCTTGTTCCCACTTCCTCTCCGTGGAAACTAGTTTGATGATGTAACAGTGTCCTGTATGGATAAAGACCAAAAACTATGTAACTCTGCTGGAGGAAATGTATAAAAATGGAAAGTATAAGCTATTTTATAAGACCGTTACATTAGTGTGTATTTCTCTTCAGCAAGAATCAATGATGTTTTAGTGTCTGTCACATGAAAACGTGGAATCGATGCTAATGATGCGTTCTTTATGCACTAGCCAGCCTTCACTAGAAATCCATGAATATATGATTATTGATCCAGGATTTCAGTGGCTCGACTACACATGAAAAAATATGCGTGTCTCAAATATACATATAGCACTTTTAAATATGTATTTAATAACACTTGGGTGCAGTTTACCATGACCAAACACCCAACGGGCTTGAACTCAAGAAGAGGAAGGGGAGGAGAAGTGGAACTGGAGAACCTGGAGAAACTTTAGACAGACTCGAGAAGATGCAGGGCATTCGAGTGACATCACAGCGCTTAAATAATCATTAAAAACACACTAAAAAAACGTGAATTCACAATTCAAGCAATCACGTTGATGACGTGTGCGAAGGAGAAAAAAAAAAAGGCGTACACATCATCTTGAACCAATCAGCAGGAGGGAGAAACAAAAGCTCTCAGCAATTGGCTAAATTTGAATCATGTGCCAGTCACTTCCAAGTTTATATATATATATATATATATATATATATATATATATATATATATATATATATATATATATATATATATACTTCCTCTTGCTTGTATCAGCACTGCATTTATTCTGAAAGCTATGGCACAACAAACAAACAAGAAAGTTGTTTAATTAATAAAATAAAGTAAAATAATTTGTGATATACAGCCATAAGCAGTGAGGCGAGTACTAGAGGTGAGAGGTGATGGGAGGTAATCATAACAATAACAAGGAGTAGGACTGAGACAAGACCTCGCCGTACCGAACACCCCCTTTCTGAAACATTCCCTGTGTTTTTGGGTGCAGCTCCTGAAACAGCTGGTGATACAAGTGATGTTTCCAAATAGCAAGGCACTGCTGTTTTTCCTGCAAATAAATGGCACCAATCGCAAAAAGCAATTTGAGCTATTTGGCTCATTCTAATGCTTGTAGCGGTAGAAGCTATTTATTACCTGAAAATTTCCCTTTATAATGTTTCCATTTAGTTTCCTGGTAAGAATATACTGTACACATTTATTCTGCTCCAGCATGCCCACTAAAGGTGTTTTTTCAATAATATATATATATATATATATATATATATATATATATATATATATATATATATATAGTGGGGCAGGGGTGGTCTAGTGGTATAGGGCGCTGGATCACTGATCCAAAGGTTGGGGGTTCAAGTCTCACTCTCCACAAGGTTGTCACTGTCCCCCCAGTGCAGCTAAGTGGGTTATCGGGTTATAAAAGGCAGGCCATGTCTCTCACTGTCTATGGTGAGAGGCATGTAAAAGAACCATTGCTGACTTTCATAAAGAGAAGCTGTAAAGTCGTCAGCATGTTTCTGTCCCTTGCTAAAAAGAGTTGTGACAGGGAGGGCATCTGACGTAAAAACCTCTGCCAAATCAAACGTGCGAATCAGATGATTCCATGTGGCGACTTCAAGTAAAAGAGAAAAAGCCGAAAGGAAGACAGACAGAATATATATATATATATATATAAGGGGCAGTGGTGGTCTAGTGGTATAAGGTGCTGGATCGCTGATCCAAAGGTTGGGGGTTCAAGTCCCACTCTCCACAAGGTTGTCACTGTCCCCCCCAGTGCAGCTAACTGGGTTATCAAAAGCCGGCCATGTCTCTCACTGTCTATGGTGTGAGGCATGTAAAAGAACCATTGCTGACTTTCGACAAGAGTAGCTGCAAAGCCGTCAGCGTGTTTCCGTCCTGCGATGGCCTGGCGAACTGTCCAGGGTGTACTCTGCCCTCGCCCTGAGTTGGCTGGGATGGGCACCAGCCTCCCCGCGACCCTAATTAGGATGAAGCGGTTACAGAAAATGATATATATACTGTATATATTTACATCATTCTCCTTCTTTGTTTTTAGTTGTCTCTCAGTTGTAGAGCTACAAATTTATGTTTGGTAGGAATGATTCATCCAGGCCTTTGAGACTCTGTTTAGTGATAAATAAAAATAGTGATTCCTCCCTAATCCGTGCTTCAGTTTCTGCAGCTTCAGTGCATCGCAGGTTTTTCAAAAATATTCATCAAAAAATAAGGAAATTAAGGGAAAAGTTAAGGAAAATGCCGCAAAATAAGGCCAATTATGCAAATAAATAAATACATTTTAAAAATCCCAAACAAGCAAAAACTAAAAACAACCCAACAAAACTACTTACATTTTTATGTGAGGCGCACATCTGTGTGTGTGTGTGTGTGTGTGTGTGTGTGTGTGTGTGTGTGTGTGTGTGTGTGTGTGAGTGTGTATTTATATATTTTTTAACATCTTATGCATTATTTTTGAATGTTTAATTGTATTATAAGCATTTATAGCGTTGAATACCGCATTCAATGTAATAAGCAACCTGCTCCAATAAGTAGCCCCCCCCCCCATGTTTTTTATCTTACATCTAATAGCCGCCCATGTGTACTGGGAGCAAAATTGTACATCAAACTTACCAATTTTATTCGATCAGTCTCTGTAATAATAAAATGAGGCTTTCACTGCCTGTAAAAGTGAGTTTACATGGTATTTCAAGACCCCCTGCCACTGGGGAATGTCTATAATGTTCATCAGTAACAACACATTTGATTGTTCAGCCGTGCTTTAAAAAACAGGAAAATATTTTGTTGTGTTCTTTTGGTAAATGTCCAACAAGATGAACCATCAGAAACTGTTACAGCAAAACTATGGGATGCTCTGAATGAATGGAGCGATGAGCCAGATATGGACCTATCAGAAAGTGATGACGAGTATGTTTCACTCGATTCTCCTGCTCACTAACTTCATAAATTTAAGGACGTTCCTGGCCATGTGCTTTTGTTTATGGTCGTGTTGATTGGTTCAAGGTGCCATGTGCTTCAGTTGACATTCGTGTTGATTGGCTCGATTTTACTTCCTGGAAAATGTTTAAAGGAAAAGCACCGGGAGGGAAAATCGAAGGGTCTTTAAAAAAAAATAATGCTGTTTTCTATTTTTTTTTCAGCTTCCATGTAAGTAATTTGGTTGATACCACAAAATGAATAACACAAATACCAGTAAAACTCTTTTATTGTTCTGTTATTATACAGTTTTTTCACCTCGATGGCAATAAGTACTTTCCGTTCCACTCTACTGGTAAAATTTTAATTAGCGCCTACCCACTCCAATTTTTAAAGCGCCCTGGGTGCTTGTCACGTTGAATACGGTATGTATTTATTGATATTATATACACATATTCATGGACACATATGTCAGTCAGGGGGGTTGATCCTACTTCGTGGAAATAGGTGTTCGCTGGGGGGCCTCACTCCCAATTAACTGCAGAAAGTGAGGGATCCCTGTATAGCGTCAGAAAGTTGCTGGAATTGAAATTTTATAGATTTTTATTATTGATTAATCATTCAATCATTTTGTAAGCTGACTAACATTGTATAATAAAGCAAAAAATATTTGAAAAGTACAGACGATCCTTGCTTTACTTTTATTCTCCTTACTTTTTTTCGATTTTGCGTTTTTTGTAAAAAAAAAAATAAATAAAATTGTAAGTCATTTTCAGTTTAGCGTGCTCTCCGTAGTACAAGACGTTCTTATGTAGTACGTAAATGTAGTAGGCTACTTATGCTGCGTCCATTGTTTACATAGCGCTGCATCATTCATTGTTTACAAACGACAGACTGAACGTGCCCTGCTTCTTCCCAGTTCACCGCATGTTAGCCTTGTGTTAAGACATCGTCTATGTGATCTTCGTGTTTACACTGTTTGGCGTATTTGTAACCCTAAGCAAATATGGTTGGTCAGAAGCATATGCCTACTAGTTATAGTGGGAATCAGAATCAGTGGTAATAAGTGAATTTGAATAAAATGTATTTATTTGAAATTATTTTGCTTGAATTTAATTTATTTGAAATTAATGTTGATATTATTTTAAATGTTATGTTTATAATAGTTGATTTAGGGGTGTTTTATGAGATACAGTCATAATATTTATGGATGTATAGTACAGTATGAACGGTCATACATCACTGGAACATAACAGTAACAACTTATTTTTTTTTCACCTTACGTTCAGCCGTTCATAACGTAACTAAAACGTAAGTCGAGGAGCGTCTGTATTGATTTCTTACCCATGCACGAGGTTTTCAGGGGTCATGTTAGTCTTTGAGTCTCTCACTCTCTCTCACACACACACACACACACACACGCACACACGCACGCACGCACACACACACATGCGCGCACACACACACGCACACACACACGCACACATGCACGCACACACACACACACACACACACACACAAATTGTTCAATAGTCCCACGTTCTATTTTTGTCAGTTGAGATTTAGAACAATAGCTTGAATCTCTTTAAGGCGTTTTTATGGACAAGAAAAACTTGGACCTAGCTATGGACATCTGCCTTGCACTAATATTGTGAGGGAATAAGGGAGCAGTGAAATATGCTTGAGGGAGAGCAACATGACTGCTACTGCTAATATCCTGGAAACTGGGATTTGCTTCAAAATCTGCAGGACCTTGAAGCTACACTGAAGGTGGGAAGGAAGAGGACTAAAGATGATTTCATTTAAATTATATTGTTAAGCTAACGACAGATTGTAAGGGGTGGGAACTTGTTTGATTCACAAGAATTGTAATATCATATTTTGTAAGGCATTGTTGATGGGACTGTATTCGATAGATAATCTCAGCAGAGACATAACGGCCCAGCATGCCTGTAAATGTCATGTCAGTCCCCGCTGCTGCTGTATCCTCCCCCGCTGTCTCTTCAACCGCTATTCTTTGCCTCCACCGTGTACAATCTGCATTATTAATCTGGCAAAACAAGATCCTCAAATTCATTTAAAGAAGAGTAAACAAGGCACTTGCTGATGATCATTATCCCAACCCTCCCTGCTGCTTGCTACTTGACACACCAGGCAGGTGCATGACTTCTCCGAGGCATGCTTCGTGGTCACAGAATTTCGACAATGTTTTTATTCTAAATATGCTGACAAACAGCCTGTTCTTGCGGAGGAAGCCCGTTTACCTGTTGAATAATGAACGTCCTTATACACTTGCCCTCTCGACGGGCCATGAATTAGAAATCATGTTGACTTTCTTCTCGGATTAGATAAGAAGTCGTCTTCTCTTGGTTCAGCAATATGCAGGTTACACAAATGAGATATGAAAAAGAAACAATGACATAATCGCGATATTTTAGCGCTGCTGCACATCCATCTGTGGCGACAAGTCGCTGGAACATTCTTCAGCCGTGTGTGATCTGCCATCAGCACTTGCTCCTGCATTTATCTCCCTGCTGCACCGCTGCGCACAACCAGCTGTGGCTAAAGGGCGACTGTAGCTGCAGGGAAAATCCAGCCTTGCACTGTAAGATCCTGTAGACTTCATCTTCTCTCTCGACATCTTTCTCAAACCCACAATTTGCAGCATGAGCCTCTTTAAAAATAAATAAATAAATAATATGAAAAAACCCCACCACACTCCCATTTCTCCCAATTTGGTCATTTGTTATTTCCCAACCATTAGCTAACCACATGCTTCTTCAAGTCATGTGAAGTCACAGCATTTTCAAACTACTGCTCATGGTGGGCCATATAGCAGTTGAATATACTCCGAGGAGACGGGCATCTGCCCCCAGTCTTCCTACATGTGTATTACTTTCCATCACTACATGCTGCTGTGTTCTTTAGCCATTATTTTTAATGATGTTACCAGGTTAGCCAACCTCAACTCTTTTTATTTATTTTTTTTTATTTTTTACTTTTTATAATGTCCCTGGAGCACATGTTGGTGTGTTATATAGTACAGTTGCCTCAAAGCCCCAGGGTTATGGTTAGATCCAAAGCTCAGATTGCTTTTTGTGTGAAGTTCTTTCCCTCTATTTCACAAATACCAAAGAAATGCCATTATATACACCACCCTCTGTTGTTGTTTTGCCGTTAGCCTTGCGTACAGGACATCACTCATCATGGCATTGTTTCAACATGGAAGGAAAAAGTCCATTGACGTCATTCAGTACATTCAGCTCATCAGCTGAGTTCATTTTATTGCCACATTAAGGTTGCTGAGCCTCGACCTGACCAACTGAAGCAGCAATGCCCTTTAACTATGCTCTTGTAATTATGTATTACGATAAAGAGATGTGCAGTGAGGGACACGGTGACATAATGGTTAGCAGACTTGTTTCACAGCAAGAAGGTCTTGAGGTTGAGTGTTCGGGTCAGCGAGGGCATTTCTTTGTGCATTCTCCTCGTGTTTGCAAGAGTTTCCTCAGGGTACTCCAGCTTCCTCGCACAATCCAAAAGCCATGCACATTAGTCTAACTCAGTGTTTCTCAAATAGTATGGCGCGCCTCCCCCCTTGTACGAGAATTAAGTGTAATTGCACCTCCACTCCACTAGTTGGCAGTGGCACTTTCATTGCAGCGCTACGGTGTAGCGGTTTTTCGCACGAGTAAATGATATGAAGTGCAGTAAACAACCCCTCAAGAAACAACATGGAAATTTTTCTAACAAGAAAAAAGAGAAAGGTGGAGAGAGACGGAGATATTAAAACATAAATAAGTTGAATGAGTTTAAATAAGGATGTATTTTTTTTTAAATTTTAGGCAGATTACTGCACTTTAAATCTTTTCTATAACAGATTAAATAAACAATGTTAATGAACTTTTTCTTTATTGTAAGTTGAACTATATTTCTTTCTTCTTTTTTAATATTAATAAAGACACAATGTTATGCAGAGGTGTACTAATAACAATTTTATAGACAAATAATACTATTTATAGTCGCTCACCGGGCGGTGGGGGCGTGAAATGTTTTTTTTTTTTTCTTCCTGGGGGGGGCGCCACAGAAAATAATTGAGAAGCACTGGTCTAACTGGATGTTCCACATTGCCTCTAGGTATAAGAGGTTGTGTGGGTGTGGCCCTGTGATGGACTGGAAAGCCACCTTCACTCAGAATCAGCATAAATAGGCTCTAGCCTCTCCATGACCCTAAAAATCCTGATAGAACACATAAAGCAGCATATGTTCTATGGTTTCCTTATAATAACTTTCAAGAACAGACTTAACTGTGACTCAGTAAATCTTTATACAGAGTGTTGACAAAATGGTTGCGGTGCATGAAAGCTATGAATCCAGTGCTCACCCATGAGCAAAACCCACACACACTGGTGTTCCACTTGAATGTAAGCTCTTCTAAAGCAACATACTTGGCTAAGGATCAGCAGGTGCAGTTTGATGGCTGGCAGGAGCAGTGCCAAGTGTTCTTGAGCACCTTGCACTGAGCACTGATGTGTTTGGAAACAGGAGGTACTGGCATGCTCCAGAGAGAACCAGCTGGATTTGGCTTGCCAGGATTGTGACAACCCAGTGTTTTGGCGCGGGTGCACACCAGCTTTACACTGGCACCGGCACAGAGCCACTTATAGGTCTTGTGTTAACACGGAGAGTGCACTGTACCGAGGGAGAGTATTTAAGAGCATCTGGAGGAGCTAGGTCTCGACTAGTGCATTTAGGACGGGTGCAATAATAATTTTGGCTAACTTGTTTAAGGATGTAAATAAAAAAGAAATCTGAACTGTTTGTAGAGTATTTGGGTCACTTCACAGTCAGGGTTGTCTTTTTGACGTTATACAAGACACCCCTAGAAGTAGACGCAGAGTATAATTTATGTTGGGCCTTATATAATATGGGCAGTGTTGGCCTCGTGGTATAGGTGCTGGATCACTGATCCTAAGGTTCATGGTTCGAGTCCCACTCTCCACAAGGTTGTCACTGCCCCCCCAGTGCAGCTAACTGGGTTATCAAAGGCCGGCCATGTCTCTCACTCTCTATGGTGAGAGGTTCATGTAAAAGAACCATTGCTGACTTTCGTAAAGAGTAACTGCATAGCCGTCAGCATGTTTCAGCCCTGCGATGGCCTGGCAAGCTGTCCAGGGTGAACTATGCCCTCGCCCGGAGTCGGCTGGGATGGGCACCAGCCTCTCTAATTAGGATTAAGCGGTTACAGAAAAATTAACTGAACTTATATAATATCACACAGAGGAAGGTTAGTCACAGCTACACTAGTGGTCGCTTTTTGGAATTCCGGGGGGAAAAAAATGCTAAGAGTACGACATTGTGCAAATTTTGACCCAGTACACGTTTCAATTTCAATTTTAATTCAATCTAATATAATAAAAATAATTCTCGATTAACTGAGTAAATTTACATGTGTATCTGTGTGTGCATATATATATATATATATATATATATATATATATATATATATATATACACACACACACAAACAGACACGTATACACATATACATATATATATATATATATATATATATATATATATATATATATATATATATATATATATATATATTTTTAATTAATTAATTAATTAATTAATTTATACAGTGGTACCTCGTCTAACAAGTGTATTGTACCTTATAACGAGTTTTCCATGATATGAGGTTTGAACCCACCAAAATCTGCTCCATCCAATGAGCAAAAATTCACTTTACTAGCTGTCCTCGAAATGGCTTTTCCGGGCCGATTCTTCCACGTGTATTCCTTCACACTCCGATAACACCTTGTGCATTGCTTCTCAAATATTTTCTGTGATGCCCCCCTCTAGGAAGAAAAAAAAAAACATTTCACTCCCCCTTCAGCAACTATAAATAGTGTTTACTGTGCTTCATATCGTTTGCTCGGTGCTTTTTTTCCTACACCATAGCAGGACAATGAGAGCGCCACTGCCAACTACTGTAGTGGATGCACAGTTACACTTAATTCTACTACAGTATGGCAAAAAAAGCATGTTCCCCAGGGCCATACCCCCCTCCCCCGGCATCAGACTGCCCTCCCCCCCCACCACGATTTGAGAAGTACTGGCCTTGTGGGAGCTCACCATGAGCCTTTCCTTGCTGGTATTCATTGCGTGTACACACACAAAATTCTCCTTCTCCTCTGTTACGAACCACTTCCTGCCTGCCCATGCGTCATCTTCTCCACAGTCGATGATCGGAAGGGTTAGTTGCCTTATTGTTTATTCTTGTTTTATTATTTATTGTTAATGTACATGTATTGTTATGAAATATTTATTGTTTTTATATGTTTATCTTTAATATATTAGGTACATATAGGTACATATTAGGTAAATAAACAGTACGTGTTTGTGGCAGGTTATATGAGTCTGGGAGGGGTTTGGAATGGATTAATTGGTTTTCTGTTATTTCTGATGGGAATAATTGTTTCAAACTTTTTAGCTTATGAGCGCGCCCTCGGAAGTCATTAAATTTGCTTGCTGAGGTATCACTGTATATACACATACATACATGCATATACACATATATAAACACATACATATGTACCATATCTCGGGATCCCTTGCTACTTTATGCTTCAAATCATGCGGCTTCAGTGCATCGTTTTTTTTTTAATAAATAAATATTCATTGAATTAAAAAATAAGGAAATTAAGGAAGAATAGGGGAAAAGATAAGGAAAATGCTGCAAAAACAAGGCCAATTATGCAAAAAAAAAAACAAACAAACAAAAAAAACCCTTGAACAAACACAGAACAAAAACCAACCCAAAATCTCCCATCAAAACTAGTGACATTGTTGTGAGGTGCGCATCTGAGTGTGTGTGGTGTGCATCTGCATACATGCGCGTGTGAATCTGTATGTGTCTGTATTTATATTTTATTTATGTCTTATGCATTATTTAAAAATTTTTAATTGTTATTATAAGAATTTATAGCATTGAATATGTATTTATTGATATTATATACACATATACATGTATGTATACGTCAGTTGGGGGTTGGGAGGGGGTGATCCTACTTCGCGGATTTCGATGGTTGCGTGGAGATCTCTGTCCCAATTAACCGCGGAAAGTGAGGGATCCCAGTATACATCATATATCCACACACACACACACACACACACACACACACACACACACACATACACACAAACATACACACACACATATACACATATAGCCACACATCAGACTTTGAAGGAGAAATGACTGAAATAACACTTTAAAAAATAATATTTTATAAAGACAGTTCAGGGCAGTTCAAGCCAGTGTGTAAAAAAACAAACAAACAAAACAAAACAAAAAACAAAACAAAAACCCCACAATCTCTTAGGCTATGGCGGTCCAAAAAAAAAAAAATGGAGTCTCACCTCCCTGGTGAAATCTATAGTGCATCTCCAAATGGTGTGAAAGCGTTGCCAGTCTACGGCAAATTAGCATAGTAAATGCATGCGCGCCGTTGGTCCAAACCTTTCTGGAGGCACTCTGCTTATCAGAGCTGTGAAACATGGCTTGCATGATTAGTTAGACTAACAAAGGCAATTGCCCAAGTCTATCCGGCTGTTTCTACAATCTGACTTTTACTTCGAAGACAGTTGAAAAAGGCCAAGCTAAACCAGTGGCTATGCATGTGAATCATGGGAGAACGCGAAAAGCAACAGCTCGAGAGAAGGATTTAGTTGCTTAAAACAAATTGGTTTGGAAAGTATGAAAACAGGGATATGGGGGCATTTGAGTGGAAGTTGGAATTAAAGCTGACGGTTGGAGGGGCAGCTTCCAGGTCATGCTTTTTTTTCCCCCCACGATGCATTGCCCCTTGTCAGCTGAAGGACTTCACAACTCCTGCTCCCTGGTGGCCCTATTACAGAGTGTCAGGCATTGAGGGGGGATTAAACTGGCAACGTGTGCTTTCGGTGGGTTTAGCCAACATACTGGCACCCATGCACCGGATTCAGGGGTTCGTTTGGGCTGGAAAATGTTGAGCTTGGTAGATCCACGGAAGTCCACAAGAACTGATACGCAGCTGCGTAGCCACAGGACGCTCAGGGATTCCAACCCCCATGTCATTACCGAGTGAGAGAGAGAAAGAGAGAGATAGCGAGAGAGAGAGAGAGAGAGAGAGAGAGAGAGAGAGAGTTCAGAGTGACACAGCTATGAGCAGCTGCAGGCGATCCATCAATCTGGTTGAGCTCATGCAGTACCTCCAGTAGCATCAGTGCGCCCCAGTGCTAGCCATCCTTTTGTCACATTTAAAATGGCATTGTAGAATACTACAGAAAAGCAATTTTATGAACGTTGTTGATGAGTTAACGAGAATAAACATGATAATTCCACTTGTTAATTCATGCCTTGCCCTGATACATAAAGAATTGCTGCTGGCGCGAGTGAAATAACAAACAGAAAGAGAAAGGAATATGAAACGAGCGCAGATGAAACAGTGCACTACCTGCCTACCCTGCTTCTCCCCAACTCATGTATTAATCACATTCTTTCGACACAGACTTTATCACGTCTCTGACATATGTGCGTTTTTTTGCTGAATTATCAAAACTGTCAGTCATCTGAAAGCTAACAAAATATTCTCTCTGTAAGCCTATTGCTGCATGATCTTACAGAAAGTATAATGAGCGATTGATGGAGGTTTTCCCTGTATAGTACCTCCTCATTTATAACTTAAATGAGCGCACATTCTTTCTAGGTTTCTATACTTTCCTTTTTTCTTTTTCTCTCTAGAGCCAGCACTTTTGTATGCATTGTTAAATGGGACTGATGGAAGTGCCCTGGTCATTATTCACCGTGTCGCCTGCTTAATTTGTGTGCTCTTACAAGTACAAAGATGTCAGGCCCAGGCAGCGTGCACTTACCTCGGCTTCCCTGGGGACCATTAATCCTCGGGCTGGTCACATCTTTGCCGAGCTTCACCTGCCTCCCAGCGCTGCCAGTAAACTGCTGTTTCGAGCCCTTTTTATTTTTTTTTTACGTTTTACCTTGCTTCTGTCCTCTATATTTGTTCGTTGTTCCAGTCAGCATTCATCAGCAGAGGAATTAAGTGGTGAGCGAGCAGGCAGGATGAGAATGTCTTTCAAACAACAGGTCCACTTCTCCTCACAGTGAACAGTCTGAGTAAAACCACACGTTACCAGACGTGCTTTTATATGTGTATGTTACATGCAATCATATAAAGTGTACATCTCAGCAGCTAATCATGCGTGTACCGTACTGTACTATAAACTACAAATGATAGTGGACCCAAAGTCGATACTACGAGCATTGGTTGCAAAGCAGGGACACACCCTTAATGGGATGCCATTAAGTAGGGAACACATACACACTAACATGTACACACTCACACCTTGGGGCAATTTGAAATCCCTAATTCAATTAACAGCATGCTGTTTGGAGGTAGGAAGAAACAGCGAACCCATTAAATTGTTTATAGACAGAAAAAACTGCTACACGGCTGCAACGTTTATGTATAAAATTTGAGCGTGAATGGCATCTGGTTCCGTGGTCGAGAATAAGGAGAACATGCAGTGAGAAGAAACTTGAAATTAAAATAACGTCCAAATCAATAAATCTGCAGGATATAAATAAATGAACAAGTGCAATATTATCCAGTACCAGGGCAGCATCCCGAAAAAAAAAACCTTTAGTTTCCTATGTTAAAATCCATGGGCAAAGCTTACAGGTTCTTATAGGTTTACAGAGCTGTATAAAATACGTTGTTGGTTTTCACATGGGGTTCGAAAGTTTGCTATAATAACTCAGATTATTTCATATAAGTTACAGCATTGGTTCCTATAGAAATACAGACGCTCCCGACTTACGGTTTTTAATTGGTTCCGGACGGTCAAACGTAAGTTGAAAGTGAACGTAAGTTATTACAGTGATGTATGACGTGTGACGTGGGACGTATGACGCTCATACTGTAATATACATCCATAAATACCATTACTGTGTCTCTTAAAACACCCCTAAATCAATTATTATAAACATAACATTGTAAATTACTATCAAAAATATCCAATAATATCAACATTAATTTCAAATAAGTCACTTATTTATACCGAGTCACTTTACATGAAACTTTAAACAGCCAATCAACGCTTACAATATGTGAAGCGCTCAATACCGAAAGTAGTGTACTTGCAAAAATAGTGTACTTGCTGTGGGTTATACTGACTTCCAGTCTTTCAAGTGCGTAAGGGTGGCGTTGAACTCGTTTAGAACACAGCCTGCACTGATGTTGAGCCAGCAAAGCGGAGAGTTCTTTCCTGGATTCAGATTTTGATTCATATTACAACTCTCTTTGCTTAACTGAGTATGCATGGTAGACCGCGCCGATCTGTGCAGATAGTTAATTCATCTCTGTGTATAAGACTTGCACAGATGCCTGTAGGCTTACGCTTCTGACCAACCATATTTGCTTAGGGTTACTAAAGTCCACAAAACAGTGTAAACACAAAGATCACAGAGACAACGTCTTAACACAAGGGTAACACGCTATATAACTGATATATATATATATATATATATATATATATATATATATATATATATATATATATATATATATATATATATATAAAACTGAACTGGGAAGGAGGGGCACTCAGTCTGTAAAGTCTGTAGTCTTTTGTAAACAATGGACGCAGCGTCATTGCGTCATTACCATTACGTCAGCAAATTTGACTTTTTTTATTTCCCTTGGGGAAAAAAAACGTAAAATCGAAAAAACGTAAAACGGATGAACGTAAGTCGGGGAGCGTCTGTACACTCACTGCCCGAGTTATGACGTACGCGAGTTACGACCACCCGTATTTACGATCATGTCTAGCAGATGCCTATTATGAGTTTACCGTCTAAGTCCAGCAGCGCAGCGCGTGAGATAGTTATGGCAGCACAGCATCCCAGCATCTCACACTCACAGCATTCTACCGCTACACTCAGCGAGTAGATACCGTCGCAGTGGCATCTCTTTTACAGTACAATTTTACATTCATTTACTCTACACCGAGTATGCCCCCAAGAGGAAGTCCAATTCATCAGATGGCGATTCTACCAAGAAAGCAAGGAAGGCACTGTCGTCGGAGACAGAGATGAGAGAGAAAGTGAGATCTCCATCTCTCCCACTCCACGGTGTCGACAATTTTGAAGGACAAGGACCGCTTAAAGGAAGCAATGAAAGTAGCAGCCCCGATTAAGTCAACTATCATCACAAAACAGCGTGAAGTGCTGAGTGCAGCGATGAAAAAGTCGCTATACACGTGATTGGAAGATGATAGGCAAAGAAATGTGAAAGTGATGTTGCGAGCAGTGCAAAGTAAGGCTACAGGTTTATTTTGCATGGTGAAAGAGCGTGCAGGTGAAGAATACGCTTCACGTGAATTCATAGTGAGTGCTGGTGGTTTCGGTTTTGTTGGGTTAACTATCCGACCTACGACCAATCCCACTTACGACTGGTTGGTCGGAACTGATCTAGATCGTAACTCAGATAGTGACTGTACATATTATTTTCTGTAGATTTTCACATTGCAATATGTACTGTTGAGAACAACGATTCGTGGAATGTTCAGAGTATCCACTTTCACAATTCTGATTAAAAAGAGAAATTCCTCATAAATTGAGCTAGAATGCCCCGTTCTTAAAATGTAATAAATTATTGAACACATTACTGAAGTTGTCAAAAAGAATTATTTAAAATACAACAGTTCTACACACATTGCTGTTGAGACTTTGTCCACTTGAATTATTTCATGAATCACTTCACTTCACTTATCCCTTAACATCCGGGGATGTCATTGGGGTGCCTTCATGGTGAGACGTGGGCTGATTTGGCCCGGCAGAGCCCATCCCTCTCCAGGTTTCATGAATAATGTAAAAAAATAAATAATAATAAATAAATAAAAATCAAAACCAGACTTAATATGTAGAGTTTTGATATTCATAAGTTTTAACACATTTCATATGGATATACATTATAAGATTTCCCTCTCATGTTCCATTAAGTATCATGTTTCATTATCAGTACTACTCAGCGGTGGGCCATCAGGGCCAGCGAAGCCTTCTCTGCTAGCCTAAACACTACCAGAAGCATGAACCAACATTAAAAACTTAAATTGTATCAATTAATTAACTCTTTTTTGGTCCATTAAATTATATTAATTTATTCACAACAGCCTATTTTCTTCATTTTGTAGCATGCCTCTTGGCTGCACTGCTTCCAGTGTGTATGTAGATGCTCGATTTTTTTTTTTTTTTTTTAATCCAATCAGATTTCAGTTTATGTGTTGCCATGTTAATCTAATCTGTCCGGGGCCTTCAGAAGCAGCAGTGCTGGCCAATGTCACTTAAACTATATTAGTAATGGGGCTGTTATTTTAATTAGATTTCAACTTTGTCTAACAGCTAGAGGGCTTACAAAAATTTTAAAAAGTCAGCATTTTTCTATGCTCTGATTGGTTGGTCAGAGCAAAACTAGCAGAATAGTCTGTAGTGATCTGCACACAATACATAGAAGTTTTATGCACACAATGGCTGACGGAAAAGGAAAAACTTAACTTCGTGTCAGACATTGTTAGAAATCCATTTTCAAGACAGACTTTTCCTAGAAAATCTAGACATCGTAAGGATTTTTATTTTGGCTGAGCTCCAAATTTACAGACAGCCTCCATTAGTGGTGCAACTTTTATCGTGGTGAAAGTTGTGTAATGCTCAGGGTGACTCGGAGAAACGCACCTCTCTGTCTGCAATGACACACCTTGTTATATTGTGTTTTTGTATATTAATGGCTAGTGTAACTGCTACGTAATAGTGATGGTGGTATTAAGCAGTGGACTAAATTTGGTAATTCCCACTGAAGGCCAGGTACAAAACAGCCCGCCACTGCTACTAATACTGATAAGAGGTTTCACAACCCGATATATATATATATAAAAAATAAAACTAAACCAACAAGAGTTTAAGGATCAGGTTGTTATTGGAAAAATAAAAGTAATAAAAATTTAGGAAACAAACCCCAGTAAGGTTTTTCTTTTTTCTTTGCCTCCCCAAGTACAATTTTAGTGATGCCCCTGTGTACAGTACTAAAATATTTGTATGCACAAATCTCAAAATTGTTTCCTGTCGGATATGTAGTGTTATAGACCTTGATGGCAACACAACTAGTTAAATCTATGTTTCAATAAGAGGCTACAGTTGGCCCCCATTTTTCATGATGGTTCGGTTCTGGCTCGTCCCACTGATCAAAAAAATCCGCGAGTTATTGACGCGGTTTTAAAACCCTATGTATGATATTACATGTGCTAAAATATGCTTCTTAAACACATTCTATAGACTGTCTTACTCATTACAGTAAAAATGCAGTAAAATGTGGTAATGATTAAGTAAAAACTTTTTAATTTTGTACTGTGATAATATTTATGAATAAATAAAACGCTTAAGCTCCTTGCCAGAAGCTAGAGAAGATGCTGGGCATTTGAGTGACATCATAGAGCTTAAATAATCATTAAAAACACACGTAAAAAAATGTGAATTCACAATTGAAGCAATCACGTTGATGACAAGTGTGCGAAGGAGAAAAAAAAGAGGTGTACACATCATCTGCAACCAATCAGCAGTAGGGACAAAAAAAGCTCTCAGCCATAATCATGTGTGAGTTACTTCCGAGTTTGTTGCCAGTCCATGAGTATGCGGGGGCACGTGCGCTGACCAGCAAATGGTCAAGGGCCTACTGTATATATATATATATATATATATATATATATATATATATACACACACACACACACACACACACACACACACACACACACACATATATATATATATATATATATATATATATATATATATATATATATATATATATATATATATATATATATATATATATATATATATATATCGGGGCAGTGGTGGCCTGGTGGTATAGGGCACTGGATCACTGATCCTAAGGTTGGTGGTTCGAGTCCCACTCTCACAAGGTTGTCACTGTCCCCCCCAACCCCCAACCCCAACCCCATTGCAGCTAACTGGGTTATCAAAGGCCGGCCACATCTCTCACTGTCTATGATGAGAGGTTCGTGTAAAAGAACCATTGCTGACTTTGGTAAATAGTAGCTGCAAAGCCATCAGCGTGTTTCTGTCCCTTATTAAAGGGTTGTGTCAGGAAGCACATCAGACGTAAAAACCTATGCCAACTCAAATGTGTGAATCATTCGCTGTGGCGACTGCTTATAAAGGGGAAAAGCTGAAAGGAAATCATATATATATATATATATATATATATATATATATATATATATATATATATATATATATTACAGGGATTCTTCACTTTCTGTGGTTAATTGGGACCGAGATCCCCCAGGCGACCACCAAATTCCGAGAAGTACAATCACACCCCCAAGCCCTCGACTGACGTATACGTACATGTGTATATAATATCAATAAATACATATTCAATGTTATAAATGCTTATAATAACAATTACACATTCAAAAATAATGCATAAGATGTAAGCAAAATATAAATACACACATACAGATGCACACCTCACAAAAATGTAAGTAATTTTGATGGGAGGTTTTGGGTTGTTTTTTTGTTTTGTTTTTGTTTTGTGTTGTTTTGTTTTGCGTTTATTTAGGAGGGTTTTTTTTTGCATAATTGGCCTTGTTTTTTTGCCATATTCCTTCACTTGTTCCCCTGTTCTTCCTTAATATCCTTATTTTTTAATCCGATGAATATTAAAAAAAAAATTATGCACTGAAGCCGCATGAATTGAAGGGCAAAGTAGCGAGGGATCCCTGTACAACTATACAGTTTACCTATGTGCAACAGTCAGTCACTATAATTTGCTTAAAGTCACATCTCTCTTACAGCATGAAGGTCCTGGGTGTGAGACCTGAGCTCAGGAAGGGTATTTTTTATATAGAATTTGCAATGCTATATTGAATTTCATTCGCGTTGTTCATGGTGGGCCGAGATAGGTTCCAACCTCAAGTTGCTGGGTTAATAGATGAATAATTGAGTACATAAATAATCCCGTATTAACATTCGGGCAGCCTCTGCTTTTTTTAAATCAGTTTTTGCTATTTGTGTAATGGGACCGGTGGCATTGTGGTTTGGGTGCTGCGCTCATGATCAGGAGGTTGTGTGTTCAAATCCCAGTTAGAACCCCCCCCAATGTCCCACTGTGCAAAGACCCCTGGGCAAGGTCTCAACCACAAGTGTGCCTCTGTTCACCCAGCAGTATAAATGGGTACCAGTAAAAATATACTGGGAAGGTAACCTGCGATGGACCAGCGTCCAATCCCAGAGGAGTTGTACTCCTAATTGCTTCAAGTTATGGAAACCGAGGATAAGGACAGGTCCACTGAGCTACCAGGCTCGGGTGTAAAAAGACAACGGACTTTCCCTTTATTGTGCTACTTGTAGAATGTCTGGGGTATACGAAGAACTATCTTGTGTTTTTTCAGAAATTATGTTGGTTGTCAGAAGCATTTCTTGTTGTTTTGTTTTGTTTTGTTAGATCCAACCCAACCAGTAAATAGTGCATTCTAATAACACATTGGTTTGATTTCCATTCAAATACAGCATTGCAAGTTAAAAATGCTAATCATTCAGCTAATTCTCAATACTACGCTAATTCAACAACTTACAACAATTCAACAACGATCCCAGGAAGCAAGATGATGGCCACTTGGGGAAACCATTGGTGATAATAGCAGAAAATGGCGGAGAAGTTCTGAATGTCCTTGACCCAGATATAAAAAGTAGGGCCACTTCCAACACGGTGCTGCCACAACCACCTGAGGCATTTTTGACAGAAATCGCAGCGGGTTCCCAAGTGACAAAACAGGCAACTACAATGAAATAACATTACAGTGACGGGAATATAGGTAGAGTCAGGACTAGAAAAGAATCGAAAACATTAGCAAATATGTGAGCCCTTAAATCTTGAGAAACTTCCAAAACTATCGCTACTGAAAAGTGAGTTGTCAAGGCTCATCCAAGTGGGGTGCGTAGATTTTCAATAAATTAAATCAAAACGAAATGATGTTTTCACTCCAGTCCAAAGTTGAAACTCAGAATTATATGAAAACACCTTCCCCTAGTTTGTGTGTTTGTGAATGCAGCGGCTGCGATGTGTGATGTGGTGATGCTGAGGGTTTGGCCTCAGCCCGTTGATAAGTTGCGATTTGATCAGGAGCTGGGGCAGGCGTGAGATGAATGTGATTGGTTTGCCGGCCGAGCTCCATCTCTCCCATCTGTCTCGGAGTGTGCCATCCCATCTCGCAGGCGGCGGGAGGTAATTGGGTTCATTGTTCTCACCACAGGATCTCCTGGATTGAAAGCTTCATTATCTGGATAACCATGAATGTAAATGAGTCCCATGTATGCAGGCTGGATAATGGGGGAAAAAATAGATCATTGCCCACAAATGCAACCTGATCTCCCACTCACTCAACCATCCTCAGCACAGAGAGAGAGAGAGAGAGAGAGAGAGAGAGAGAGAGTGTCTAGTCCAAATATCTTAAACCTCGCTATCATTTTAGAATGCTACCGTACTTGTGTGTGTGTATATGTGTGTGTGTGTGTGTGTGTGATTTGATTCTCTGTTCAGAATCATTTTCATAGAAAGATCTAACAGAAGAGCAGTACTATATAAATTCCATAAACTGCAGAGTTTTTCTTTTTGTGCAAAAATTCAGGCGAATCCTTTCATCCTCAGGTTTCTTATAAATGTAGTCATGATCACAGAAGGCAAAATACACCAGCTCATATTTCCATCATATCTGTTTACATGCATATACCATGTTAAAAGGTCTGAACTGCAGAAATGGATAATCTCTGAACAGATCTGTTCTGTTTTATTACTTCAGTTATTGTCTATATTGACGTCCCCTTTAAAAAGAAAAAAAAATTTAATATAATGTTATAATTTTAGCAGAGCTCTTAGTAGAGCCCCATAGGCATGGAACATGATTTGGATGGTTGTCCTGAGTCCACGCCTGAGGTGATGCTGCATAACGATGACGGACAGCAATTAAGAAAACCTGCCCAGATTAATTCATAATGCAACTGAAACCCATAACAGAGGCTCATACACCACTGCTCAGACTTGCACCAGGAAAAAAAAAATGACTCTGGTAGGCAGACAAACCTTTACTAAGCAAAACAACCTGACATCAATGGAAGCAGTGAACATGAACTTCTTAAATAGATAATTAGACTAGCAAGACAGGAAATATAAATTAGCATGAAAATCTGCTAGTGAAAGGTCATTAAAAAAAAAAAAAAAAAAAAGAAAGAAAAAAACAACCTCAGTGGTAACCTATCCAGCTAGTTGGGAAATGCAGAGGAGATTTATTTATTTATTTATTTATTTATTTATTACCTCCAGGGCTAGATGTTGATTCAGCCATAAAAGGAGCCATGATACTCTAACAACCCCAGCAATGGAAGCCTAATTGTTGTGAAATTGCGCTATAAACCGTAAAAATATAAGTACCGCCTTGAAAACATAATTGACGGTGATATTAATGTGCCTGATTACAGAAAGTTGCCATTTTATTAGACTCCTATGATATAGTGTCATAATAAATTAGCAACTTGGATAGACAAAATAGAAACACCATTTAATTATTCATTCATTCATTCATTTTCTAAGCTGCTTATTCCTAATTAGGATTGCGGGGAGGCTGGTGCCCATGTCAGCTGACTCTAGTCGGGGGCTATACCCTGAACAGCTCATGAGGCCATTGCAGGGCACAATTTAATTAATTTCATTAATCATAGTGGTGTTTGTTTGTGTGTTTGTGTGTGTGTGTGTGTGTGTGTGTGTGTGTGTGTGTGTGTGTGTGTATACTACGATTATCTACCGATAATACTGTTTACAAAACTCTCCTCTAATACACATCTGAAGTTTATCTGGACAAACCAAGTACAGGGATCCTTCGCTACTTCGCGCTTCAGTTCCTGTGGCTTCAGTGCATTGCGGGTTTTTCAAAAATATTCATCAAAACATAAAAAATAAGAAAATTAAGGAAAATTAGGTTAAAAAGTTAAGAAAAATGCTGCAAAACAAGGCCAATTATGCAAAAAAAACCCCAAACAAACAAAAACAAAAAACAACCCAAAACCCCCCAACAAAACTACTTACATATTTATGTGAGGTGC
Organism: Plotosus lineatus; assembly: GCA_024760905.1. Lineage (NCBI taxonomy): Eukaryota > Metazoa > Chordata > Actinopteri > Siluriformes > Plotosidae > Plotosus > Plotosus lineatus. The sequence continues at coordinate 42,439,095 of CM045737.1, read as the reverse complement.
GCATCTGTATGCGTGTATTTATATTTTATTTACATCTTATGCATTATTTTTGAACGTTTAATTGTTATTATAAGCATTTATAGCTTTGAATATGTATTTATTGATATTATATACACATATACTAGTACATGTACGTATACATTAGTCAGGGGGGGGTCGATCCTACTTCGCGGAAATTTGGCATTCGCGGAGGGATCTTGGTCACAATTAACCGTGAAAAGTGAGGACTCACTGTATATTCAATTCTATTAGTTGCGTCTTTTGGTTTACTTTAACGTATCTTACCACTCATCTATCCATACAACCACTCTGGATGGAGGACTCAAGAATATGCCTCCTGTGCTTTGCATTATTGATAGAAAGCCAACATGAACTCAAGAGCATGCACAAACATTGTAATTATGCATGACCTGGCTGATGGGGAATGTCTGGAGATTCTTCTTGACAAACAGGTCACTGTTGATCAGCCAGCTCTCTTCACCAGGGCCAGTCTGGAGCCTATAAATGCTTAAAGAAGGAAATAAATCTCTTGCTCATCCTTCCTCCCTTCCCCACCTCCGCCCCTTCTCTAGCTCAACTAAATAAACATGAGAGCATGTTGGACCGAGGCTCTCAAACATCCTCCAACAGATCCATCAATTAACTGCAGATGTGATGTGCATAGGAGATTATGGAAATTTAAGCTTGTTGAAAGGGGAAAGGGTCTAATCACGGCCCAATCTGGAAGCTTTACTTCAAGTGTTCTCTCTCTCGTGGGTCAGAAGGATCTATAACAGAGCAAAGATTTACTGTACTTGTACACGTTTTGGTCTTTGGAGTAATTAACTTTCTTGTTTGTTGCTAATTAAATGTGTTTGGCTCATTTTGGCAGTCACCACTCCATTGAACACTCTACCCCTATTCAAGTGTGCAGCGAAATCATTTGTACAAGCCATGAGCTGAGTGCAATGCTCATCTACACCAAAATGACATGAAAAGATACTGACGGCGTGTATCACTATAGTTTTATTCTTAATATTTGTTTCATTCTGGTCTAATAAACTGGAATGCACTATGGTAGCCAATAGCCAGGCTTACCATATCCAGGCTTAGCCATAGCATAGGTTATAATGGCAGACATCCTCTTTGTTAATGTTCATTAACAAAAAAAATTCAGCTTTCTTTGAACTAATTTATTTAATTTTAATGCTGATTACGTCACACTCACAGCATTTACTTTTAACTTTTGACATAATGTTCTTTTTGGGGGGACTGAGGTATCTTCGAGAGCTTAATCTGCGAGTAAATTTACAAATTGTTTTTTGTCCCTAAAGCTCTGATATTATTGACATTCTCAGATCTTTGTTTATTATTTCAAACATCCATGCAGGACCAAGCTATGATTTGACCACCCCACCCCCCAAAAAAAAAAAAAAAAAAAAAAAAAAGTGTGCATGTGGAATGACTTGTTGGGCTTCCTCCTCCCATTTATGGTTATTCTGCTCTCGGTGCTTATTCTGCTCTGATTGGTCACCTTTCCAAATTGGGTTGTCTCTCTATTCATTGCACAAAGAAGCGGAGTGGGATTGGTACAGATTTTGCTCTGTGTGGTGGGCAGTTGAGAAAGGACAGCTAATCAGAAGGCCCAGCACTCCCTGGTATGCACCTTCTGGTTTTTGGCCAGCTCAAAAAACCCCGAGTAAAAATTTAAAGATCTACTAACTTAATTATTTGACACTCTAGCGTCAGCAGTTACGGTTATCCAATACCAACAGTATTTATGGGTTAAAAAAAAAAGAACTTTAAATTATAGGGGTAATAATGACTTTACTGTATCTGTTAAGGACTCTGAATATCAGTACCTGCCTGGGACTCAAACCAAGGCAACATTATTAGATTTAAGTGCAGTGAAATTGTTTTCTTCATATTTTCCAGCCTGTTAGAAAGCTCGGGTCGGAGTGCAGGGTCCACCATGATAAAGCGCTCCTGGAGCAGTTGGCGTTGTTCAACAACCAACAGTTTCAATCTGGTGGTGCTGTGGTTTCAATGCCCTGACGTTCTGACCAGTAACCCAGAACCTTAATGGTTGAGCTAACATTGTGTGAATCACCCATCGTGAACTATTGCACCTTCACCGCTCAGCACTCCTTGTAAATAGTATTACAAAAATACTCTCCAGTACACGAATTAACAGATAAATTAGCCCGGAAACAGGATAATGCAAAGCTAATGTTTCTGTGGAATAAATACAGTAAAACCTCCGCTGACGAACGCTTAAGCTCACGAACTTTTCGCCTCAAGAACATTAAATTTGCGAGCATATAGTCTCTGCTGACGAACTAGTTTTCGGCGGACGAATCAAACCACGCGGTCGAACAGCGCCACGGTGGCGGCCACGAGAAGCTGACGCACGCTCATGGCGTCACAGTTCGTCACACCCCTTTCTTTGAGTGCGGACGTGGTTTGTGTTTGATAGACATTTTGGACCATATTGAGTGTACTTTTGCGATTATGGGACCGAAAAAGACCCACCACAGGCGGAGATCATTGAAAAACACGAACGAGGTGTGCGTTTGTGTGACTCAGCGTCCCAGTACCAGTACGCTAAGTCTACCATTGCTCCCATCCTTAAGAACAAGGAAGCTATTAAGGGTGCGTGTGTGGCTAAGGGTGTTTCCAAACAGTAGGCGCTTCCAAACACTCCTTCCAAACAGTAAGTCCCTCCCTCCCTCCTCCTCCCACTCCATTCCATCAAGCCGTCAACTACCATCACAAAGGTAAATAAAACGACTTTATTATACAGTACAGTTTATTTCTTTAATTACAATACAATAGACATTTATTATACATGAAATAAGGTATATTTTTGTGTAGTTTTAAGGCTTATTTAGTAGAAAATTATGTTTTATGGGGACCTGGGAACGGATTATTCTCATTTTAATGGTTTCTTATGGGAAATAAATGTTCGGAAGACGAACTTTTCGCCTTACACACACTTTCTGGGAACCAATTATGTTCGTGAGCAGAGGTATCACTGTAACTGCAAAAGACCAGGATTAATAAAACAAGAGGAACCAAGAGATTACATTACAAAACACTAGATGACTGAGAGGCAGTCCATGTTTCCTTATATCAGTTTTTGTCCTCAGCCAGCTCGGAGTTAAACTTTTCTGAAGGACAGAGTGTTTGCACAGAGCTGAGCCGACCGGCCGGCTCAACTCCTCTTTAAGTAGCAAGTCAATCACACTGTCTTTTTCTGCCCTCAATCACACGGTGACCTCAGCACCAGGCTGACAGCCGTGCGCCCCTGAAAAGCTACCGATGACTTTTATCTAAAGCTCAGCCTTGCTGGACGTTTCACACTGTCACAACTAGGGCAAAGTAAGACAAATTAAAAGAACCAGTGTGCCGATATTTCAAAAGCTCACAAATGTTTTCTTATGTCCATGACACTTTGCGGATCGGTAGAAAGTGCACCGGTGGGGTCGTGTCCTGAATGTTAAAAATTCTGACACAGTCCAGGTCTGTGCGGGTCTCACTGCAGCTCATCGACAATGGTAGGCACTCTCTTGACAAAGTAAGGTAAGGGGTGAAGTCTGTCGGACTTTTTACACCCAATCCCAGTGGCTCATCAGGCCGCTACTTATCCCCGGTTTCAATAACGAAAAGCGACCAGGAGTTCACCTCCTCCTGGATGGGGGACGCTAGTCCATCGCAGGTTACCTTCCCAGTATATTTTACTGGTACCCATTTATACTGCTGGGTGAACAGAGGCACACTTGTGGTTGAGACCTTGCCCAGGGGTCTTTGCACAGTGGAGGTCTAACTGAGATTTGAACCCACAACCTCCCAATCATGAGCGCAGCACCCTAACCACTACGCCACCAGCCCCACATTTGACAAAGTAACCTTTTCTAAATGTAGGAAAAGCCACTGAGAGGAGTAATAAAGTATAAATAAATGCATAATGGGTGTTCTGCCTAGTGCCGTTTGTGTGAACTCATATGTGATATGATACACTGCCGCCCCCCCCCCCCCCATCCTTCCGAGGAGGGTGGTAATAATGTATGATGGCTTTTGTTGACTTAAGTGGATAAAGTGTACAAAAATGGATGAACACAGACAGGCTGAATGGCTAATGTCAAGTCTCCAGGTTGGCAGATGGCAGAAACAGTTAGGGATCTCATTAGATCAACCAAGCAGACAGCGCATCGCAGCAAAACCGTTCATTAAAGTTCTATGGCTAGAATAGTTGTGAGCGCTACCCCAATATTGGTCAAAGTCAAGAGAGGAGAATCAAGCGTTGCTTTATTTTATGACTCAGTGAGAGAAACACGAGACGATGAAGCTGCAGAAATTTGGGTGATTGTATGCCGAGTGCAGTGAAGCTGTGTGTAAAGGTCCAGGGAGTGTTGAGCGTCACTTTGTTTTGTAATTAACTGAAATTTGTTCAGCAGTAATGTGCCACCATGCAGGAGAATGTGAAATAAATACACCGTCCTCTATGGGTGTGCGTCATTCTCTCAGTTTAGCGTTTTTATTATTATACGATACGTGAACGGATGATAGTTTAATTCTAGTATCCTCAAATTAACATGAATTCGTTCAGCTATTCATTCATTCATTCATTCATTCATTCATTCTCTAAGCTGTTGTTTAATCCTTATTACGGTTGCAGGGAAGCTAAACAGAACAGCTCGCTAGGCCATTGCAGGGTCAACACACACACACACACACACACACACACACACACTCACACTTTAACACCTAGGGGCAATTTGGAACAGCCAGTCAGACTAATGGGCATACTTTTGGACTATGGGAGGAAACTTGAATAGCCAGAGGAGACCCACACATGCAACTAGAGAACATGCAAACCTCACACAGAAACACCCCGAGCCTGTGAATCGAACCCAGGTCCTTTTTGCTGAGAGGCAAAAGTGCTAACCATTGCACCTCTATACCGCCTCACTCAGCTTTATTTATATTTAATATCGCCATTTAATTAATCATTACTTTATTATTTCAGGCAGCGGTGGCTAGTGGTAAAGGTGCTGGATCGCTGATCCTAAGGTTGGGGGTTCAAGCCCCACTCTCAGCAGGTTGTCACTGCCCCCCCCACCCCCACCCCCAACCCCCATTGCAGCTAACTGGGTTATCAAAGGCCGGCCATGTCTCCCACTGTCTATGGTGTGAGGTTCATGGAAAAGAACCATTGCTGACTTTCGACAAGAGTAGCTGCAAAGCTGTCGGCGTGGTTCTGCCCTGTGATGGCCTGGCGAGCCATCCAGGGTGTACTCTGCCCTTGCCCTTGGAGTCAGCTGGGATGGGCGCCAGCGGTTACAGGAAATCGTAGGACATTCAATGAATCATTATTTTTTTGAACCGCTTAATCATAATTAGGGTCGCTGTGAGGCAGGCACCCATTTAACCAACTCTGTGCGATGGCGGGGTACACCCCGAAAAGTTTGCCAGGCCATTGTGGAACATACAGAGAACAGACCCAGTCATTTGAGATGAAGGCTTCATATGTTTTGAAGAAGACCCATAACTAATACAGTGATCCCTCGATCCCTCGATGGGATCCATAACGAGTGATCCCTCATTGCTTCGTGCTTCAGTTCCTGCCACTTCAGTGCATCACGGGTTTTTCAAAAATATTCATCGAAAAATAAAAAAAAATAAGGAAATTAAGGAAGAAAAGGGGAAAAGTTAAGGAAAATGCTGCAGGAGGGCCAGCTCTGTCCTCGGCTGCCCACTGGACTCTGTGGAGGAGGTGAGTGAGAGGAGGATGGTAGCAAAGCTCACATCCATCTTGGTCAACAGCTCTCACCCACTGCACCAGACTGTAGAGGAGCTGAGTAGCTCCTTCAGTGGACGACTGAGGCATCCTCAGTGCAGGAAGGAGCGCTACCGCAGGTCGTTCATTCCCACCGCTGTCAGACTGTACAACGCCACTTTGTAACTGTCTGTGAAAATACCGGTTATGTGCAATAAAAACCCCGTGCACTTTAATCAACCACATCTACCCCACTGACTGTGAACCATATCAACCCATCTACTCCGCCCTCAGATACATATACACTTGAATATAGGCCAGTCTACAAAGTCGTTCCCTTCTTTTCTTTTATTGTTTATTAATTTATACTATTTATGTATCTATTTATTTATTTACTTATATAATATATATGTACGTGTGTATGTTTGTATTTGTATCTATTTTTGCACCCCCTACTGATGGTACCTCAAGAGCCTGTAACAGTGAATTTCTCCATTGTGAGATTAATAAAGCTGTATCTTATCTTATCTTATCTTATAACAAGGCCAATTATGCAAAAAACTAAACAAACAAAAACAAAAACAAAAAACAACCCCCCAACAAAACTACTTACAGTTTTATATGAGGTGTGCATCTGAGTGTGCGTGCTAAGTGTGTATTTATATTTTATTTACATCATGTGCGTTTTTTTTTTAATGTTTAACTGTTATTATAAGCATTTATAGTGTTGGATATGTTTTTAATGATATTATATGCACATATACTTGTACGTATATGTCAGTCGGGGTGGGGGGGGTGTCAATCCCATTTCATGGAAACTCGGCGTTCGTGGAGTGTCTCGGTCCACATTAACCAAGTAAAGTGAGGGTTTACTTCTATATACAGACGATTTATTATGGCTCACTTGATAATCCATGATGTTTACATAAGAATGTAATTGTCTTGTTTGAGCCGTTATGTGCCATCATGACAGCCACATTCTAAAAGAGTTTATCTTGATGACATGCAAGACTGACTTTGTGTCATAAGACATCAGAAAATATTTATAACACCCCACCTCAAGCATTTTAGTTCAATAGACCATTAGTTGTCATAGAGACTGATATTTCGGTGGACAAAACATCGCAGACGTTTGCTATAGCACAGCTTTTCATTGACACAGGGATGCATTTAGACACTTTCCAACCAGATTTTCATTCAAAAAAGGTCAGGACAACACACATCATTTTCAGTTTACACAACAACAACAACGACGACAACCTGAAAGTGTGAGTTAACCTTGTTGTTGAGTGACATCAGAGGAGAAAGACTAAACAGGTTCAAGCTGACAAATTCTTCAGTGACTCAAATCACCAGTCGTTACAACCACGGTGAGCAGAACAGCATCTCAGTATGTACTCTTCAGATTGATGGGGTGCAACAGCAGAAAACCGAATCTCTCCCCTAACCCACAACCTTAGGATCAGCGACCCAGCGTCCTATACCACTAGACCACCACTTCCCCTTCTCCCCTGATTTGGAAATACCTAATACATCATACCTAATAAATCAAGCTTATTCCTGATTGAAATGTACTGAGGTATGGGATCGTTTCAAGTTGACTAAATGATGAGCGAAAACTTACGAGGAAAATTTGGGTAAAATTTGACCAAAATTTGTCTCACTAGTTTATTCCAGCTGCGATGGATTGGCGAGCTATCCAGAGTGTTGCCCTATCAAGGGCAATAGCCTCCCTGTGACCCTAATTAGGATTAAACGGTTCAGAAAAATGAATGAATGAAAGGTTATTCCAGATCTGGTGAGATCTGATTCCAATGCTGTCATCCAAGCACAAGGCACAAATTCAAAAAAAAAAAAAAAAAAAACACTGCACAGTAGAGCTGTCCAGGTGACCTTCAACTGACTAGTTTTAGCGCATAATTTATCATGGTAAGGCAACAGAGTTATATAAATTATATAAAATGCAGCAAGAAGGTCCTTGGTTTGAGTCCTGGGCTTGCCAAGGATGCTTTTGTATAGAATTTTATATATATATATATATATATATATATATATATATATATATATATATATATATATATATATATATATATATATATATATATATATATATATATATATATAGAGAGAGAGAGAGAGAGAGAGAGAGAGAGGATTTTCTGAGTAGATCCTTCCGTAGGAGAGTGCTCAATACTTTTTGGTAGAGCAAATAATATAGATAAGATATATAATAATATATAAATAATAATATATAAAATAAGAGCAAAATTCTTCTATAATCACCTGAAGAGAGAGGATGGTTTCACCACCCCTCGAAACAGATCTGTAGTGATAAATGGAGTTTCAATAGAAAGTCTTTGTCCTGTCCTTTTATTATTTTTATTATTATTATTATTTTATATATATATATAAAATCTTTCCTGGGTTTTGCGTTGATTTCCTTTGTTTACTCTGGTTTTGTCCTACAGCCTAAAATACGTACTCATTAAGTTAACTAACTATACCGAACTGTCCCAGGTCAGATTGTTAATTGTTGTGTGTGTTGACCCTGCAAGGCTCTGGCAAGCTTTTTCGAATTGGCTGGGATAGGTTTCAGCCTCCCTGTGACCTTGATAGGATTGAGTGGTTTGATTCTAGTGTTATTCAATTTATTTATTTATTTATTCAATTTACTGCATATTGCTGCCACTTTCTGGAATGAGTCTCTTACCATTTCATCTTCATCTTGAAAGTAGTGTAGCAGCTCCAGTGCAGACTGTAAGGGGCAATGAAACAAAAATAAAAATGGCACATTTTATTAGTAAACTGTCTTTTATCATCTCGTTAGAGTGCATATATTATGTAATTGCTGTTCTGTAGTAGCAACAGTGCTACCGACTAGCCACAAAGCCACACAAGTAATAAATGATAAATGCAAGTTGTACCGTCAGGGGAAACAGCACATATTAATAGTGCATCCATCCATAAGTAATAAATAATGTTGCAGCATTCCGGATCTACACACATTACAGGAAGACAAAAAAAAAAAAAAAACCCCAAAAAACCGGGAAGTTTTTAACAATCCAATAAAACCAAGAGTGATGGAAGAAAGATATTTTATTCATAGTAATTGAAACCTTAAAACCTGCCATTCAACAAACAATGATGGACATTTCATTTTTTTTAATTACTTCCTGTAGATGGCGTCCTCCTGTACGAATGCATTCTTGAAATCTGCTGTTGAGATTCCTCATTGAGCGCTACAACGTCTCAGCTGGGATACTGTGAACTTCATCCTGAATTCTCTGTTTTAACTCTTCCAGAGTTCTTGGTTGAGTCGTGTACACTTTACTCTTGAGCCCCGCAAGAAAAAAATCACAAACCGACAAATGTGGCGATTTATGAGGCCAGGGAATGTTACCGAATTTTGAAATCACACGGTTATCGAACAATTCTCGCACAGCCTCCAGTGTTTGCCGTGCAGTGTGTGATGTTGCTCCATCCTGTCAAAACCAGGTTTCTCTTCAAAGTTATTAATCCAGCATTTTATCGCGTGTTTTGATGGAACCATGATGTTCTAAGTTGTAAAAACGTCGGAACTCCCTCGGCACAAAAGTCAAACTATCACCGTTTTTCATATATATATATATATATATATATATATATATATATATATATATATAAATTATGGCCGTTCCACTGATCCATGGTTACTAAAATGGCGGAGTGTTTACTTGCTCAAGGTCACACAGCACTGCCATTTGCTCAAGTCTGCCAATACGCACTTCAAAAAAATTTTTGAATATTCATAGAATTAAAAAATAAGGAAATTATGGAAGAATAGCGGAAAAAGTTAAGGAAAATGCCGCAAATGCAAGGCCAATTACGAAAAAAAAAAAAAAAACAAACAAACAAACAAAAAAAACAACCCAAACAAAGAAAAACAAACACAAAGAGCAACCCAAAACCTCCCATCAAAACTAGTTACATTGTTATAAGGTGCGCATCTGAGTGTGTGCATGTGCATCTGCATACATGCACGTGCGCGTGTCTGTATGTGTGTAATTTTATTTTATTTACATCTTAGGCATTATTTTTGAATGTTTAATTGTTATTATAAGCATTTATAGCGTTGAATATGTATTTATTGATATTATATACACATATATATGTACTTATACATCAGTCAGGGAGGGGTTGATCTTACTTCGTGAAAATCAGTGGTCACGAAGTCTCAGTCGCTATTAACCACGGAATGTGAGGGATCCCTGTGTGTGTGTGTGTGAGTGTGTATATATATATATATATATATATATATATATATATATATATATATATATATATGTATAGGATTTTCTGAGTAGATCCTTCCGTAGGAGAGTGCTCAATACTTTTTGGTAGAGCAAATAACAAAAATAAAAGGACGGGACAAAGACTTTCTATTGAAACTCCATTTATCACTACAGATTTGTTTCGAGGGGTGGTGAAACCATCCTCTCTCTTCAGGTGATTACAGAAGATAATTCTATAATCTTCTATAATCACCTGAAGAGAGAGGATGGTTTCACCACCCCTCGAAACAGATCTGTAGTGATAAATGGAGTTTCAATAGAAAGTCTTTGTCCCGTCCTTTTATTTTTGTGTATATATATATATATATATATATATATATATATATATATAAATATACACACACACACACACACACACACACACACACACACACACACACACACACACACACATTTTATCAACATTCTATTGAAATCAGAGTGTATGCTGAAACTATGCATGCACAATGTACAGTTTTGTGCTACAGGGTGATTCGAACATTTTCTATTGCTTACATATTTGCTATACTGTCTATTGCTAACGTATCCAGCCGTCGCAATCATGGCATTTTTATTTATGCTGCGGCTCGGTTCGGTTTTTAAAGCAAGAACGTCTTCGGTTCAGCGCTACTGATCAAAGCTGTTGCAGTGCAATTGACAGGTCTATTATGAGAAGTGATTTTTCTATGGTAGCTCTAGGTGATGTGGAGTCGGGGTGGGGTATAGGCAGGCGAGGAGCAGGAATGAAATTCGCAGTGAGCCTAAGCTCAGAAAGCCAAACTATTTATATGGAACAGTAGTCTCAGAACCCTTGCTTTTGCCTCAGGCCAAAAACTACTTGAAAGTAAGCTGCAAGTCTCTTTGATGTTTTTGCACCAAAACTAAACACATTTCAAATATCGCTGCATATGAGTCAAGGACATTTGTGTCATGGTTTAAAGAAATAGTGGACGATTGGGAAAAAAAAGTCTGCAGTAGTCAGATCATAATGATATGCTCAGGAAATGGCTGCAGTGCTGCGGTGAGGACAGGTGAGATTTTTTCTGTTATCGAGCGCAACCCGTGATGACATCAGAGTGGGTTTTGTATAACGGGAGTAGTCGCGCAAGAGAAACAAAACCATCTTGAGCATGCTCAGTTTGCTTAATGTCTCTGACATGATGAAGGGAAGCCAATCTTGCAGTGCGTTGCAACAGCTGCCTCTGTGCGCCATTTACTTTCATTTGGTTTAGGGCTTATTTAGTGTTGTTTGGAGTTCATTCTGCAATCTGCTGTCATAACCTGCTGACTTATCCGACTTGTTTGCTTAAAGCGCTGCTTCTCAATGGAAACAAAGTCACTCGCATGATTACTCGCACAAAAATGTGCTGCCAATAAGTGTGAAAATCTGCAGCGTGTGAAATGTGAAACAGAAATACCCTGCTAAGGTTTTTAGATTCAAAAGGGAAAAAAAGACAATTCTAATAAATGTGCATGGCCTACATTTATAAAAAGCTATGCTGAGGTGATACCATGCATAAATTCACTACAGTGAAGAGATATTTTCCAAAATATGAACATAAATTGTGACAGCTGTTGGACTTTAAATGAGTCAGGTGAATAGAAATCAGTAGAATTGAACCAATGGGGCTGCAGGACCCGAAGCATGAGGATTATTTATAATTATTCATTCACTTATTCATTCTTGAAGCCGCTTAATCCTAATTAGGGTCACGGGGAGGCTGCTGTCCATGTCAGCCAGCTCTGGGGGAAGGCATTGTACATGAACAGCTCACCAAGCCATTGCAAGGCCAACAATCATGCAATTATTCACACTCATTCTGACATGTCAGGGATTGTTTTTTTGTTTGTTTGTTTGTTTGTTTTTGTTTTTTTTTCCTGGACTGTGGGAGGAAACCCACATAAGCACGTGGAGAACATGCAAACCCGACTGAGAAACACCCCAAACCCGGGAGCTTTTTGTCGTGAGGTGAATATGGTAACAATTGCGCCATTTATTATACAGGGATCCCTCACTTTCTGCGGTTAATTTGGACTGAGATCCCCCCCATGACCACCAAATTCCAAAAAGTAGGATCAGCCCCCCCCACCCCCCCCCACCCCCCAACCCTCCCTGACTGACGTATATATGTACATGTATATGTGTATACAATATCAATAAATACATATTCAATGCCATAAATGCTTATAATAACAATTAAACATTCAAAAATAACACATAAGATTTAAATAAAATAGAAGTACACACACATACAGACTCGCGCGCGCACGCGCGCACGCACACAGATACGCGCCTCACATAAAAATGTAAGTAGTTTTGTTGGGAGGTTTTGGGTTGGTTTTTTTGTTTTTGTTTGTTTGTTTGTTTGTTTTTGTTTTGTTTTGTTTTTTTGCATAATTGGCTTTGTTTTGTGGCATTGTCCCTAACTTTTCCCCAATTCTTCCTAAATTTCCTTATTTTTTAATTCAATGAATATTAAAAAAAAAAAAAAAAAAAGAAAGAAAAAACCGAGCTGCACTGAAGCCACATGAATTGAAGCACTAAGTAGCTTCAGTCATTCATTTTCTGAACCGCTTTATCCTAATTAGGGTCACAGAAAGCCAACTCTGGGCGAGGGCAGAGGACACCCTGTGCAGCTCGCCAGGCCATCACAGGGCAGAAGCACGCTGATGGCTCTGCAGATATTCTTATTGAAAGTCAACAATGGTTCTTTTACATGAAACTCACATCCTTAGACAGTAAGAGAGACGGCCGGCCTTTGATAACCCAGTTAACTGCACGGCGGGAACGGGAGGGACGGGGGACGGGGGACGGGGTGTTAGTGACAATCGTTGACAGTAGGGCTTGGGATCGGTATTTCAGTACCTTAGTACTGGGCCACCACTGCCTTTGTATTTTATTTAATCTTTGGAATTATTTATAAAGACCTACTGGAGTCACTGATGACCTCCCAGTGACGGTTATACATGGCCAATCATCAAGTAAGAGGGTTCAGGTTGCACAATTGGTGGCCAACTTCAATTTGGCTTCAAAATATTAATTAGTTGCCCCCAATTTAATATTAATTTTTGGCTACCTGTTCCTGAAAAACACAAACAAACAAAAAAAAATCTCCAACCAACCATTTAACCTGAACATTTATTCACTCATTTGCCAAACCACTGAATCCTACCAGAGGTGTGGAGAGTCTGGAAAGTATATCAGCCGACCAGGAGTAAAAGTGGGGTACACCCCGAATCGCTTGCCAGACCATCCCAGTGTAAACACAGAAAACCATTCATATTCACAACCAAAGGCAATTGGGATCCGTCAACTAACCTAATGTGCATGTCTTTGGACTGTCAGAAGAAACCAGTGTAAGCTCAGAGAAAACATGTAAACTCCACCCAGAAACACTCTCGCTGAACCCAGGACTCGAACCCAAGACCTTATTGCTGCCAGAATATTCATCAAATTATGTAAAATTTCGAGCATGCCATCAGATGGTCTGTATCTGACCAAGTTTATTATTCTGATGACAAGTAAAAATCGTAAAATATCACTAAGATTGCCTTTGGATAAAATAAAAGAATCTCAGGAGTCATGTGAGATCTCCGAAGCAACAGAGCATCGCAGATCACTTGCACATTAATGGAGTGATAATGCTTTCTGGTTCAGAAATTCTCAATTAAACTTTTATTGCAACATGCAGACAGAGACTTGGACTACATTTATAAAACTGTTTATTGCTCCAAATTGCCTTTAAACGGTGGTCTGTAGAAGGTCAGTGTAACACCACCACCACCACCACCACCACCACCCTCAAAAAAATTCACTGTTGTATGTGGGTCAGGTTCTGATTATACCTATATATCTAACATGGCAGATTCCAGAGATGATTGAAGGATCCCAGTTCGGACAGTTTAAAAAAAATACCCACTGCCAAACACCACAGAGTTTTCTGTTCCCATTAAGATGGACCGTTGGGGGTTGCATCATTTTTTGATGCTAATCTGTCTGAAGCTGGCTTCAATTCAGAACACATTTCCAGGAGAAGGGCCATCCAGAGTCAATAATGAGTCATAAGCAAGTCAACACCATCCAAAAAAATCCACATAGTTCTTAAAAATATAGTTTCACTCTCACTCAATTACCTGAACCACCTAATCCTACAAAAAGTCACAGGGAGGCTGAAGCCTATCTCAGCCAACAGTGACCAGCTTGCAAGGCCATCACAGGCATAACCAGTCACATTCACACTTGGGGTCAATTTTAAACAGACAACTAGCCTTATGTGCATGTTTTTGGATTCTGGGAGAAAACCAGAGTGTCCACAGGAAACCCGTGTACATGTGGGGAGAACGTGAAAACTTGCAAAGCCTGGGAATCAAACCCAGGACCTTTTTTTGCTGTGGCAGACAAGCTAAATGCTACATCTCCGTGCCATACTTAAAATACAGTGGAACCTCACATTACGATAGTCCCAGCAAAAGAAAAATCCAAGTTATGAAAAACATTTACAAGTTCTCCTACGAAACGTGCCAAACGCGCCATTCATACATTACAACGCGCCATTCAAACATTAAAATGCGCCATTCCAACATTCAAACAATGCACGAGCTGCTCTCCCATCAATGATGTTCAAACATCCTGCCCCGCATGCCTCCTATTGGCTATGAGGGATGACGCAGCTACCTCCCATTGGCTATTATGGAGCTGCATCGACCATGATGCTTTTCATGTAAAGGAAAGCGTTACTGTTGTTTCATGCTTTATTTCTTGACTCAGGCTTTTAACCTTCCATAAACATTTGTAAGATTTTAACTCTGCTCAGAAGACATGGTCAACACACACACACACACACGTGCGCGCATGTGTGATTTTCGGTGCGAGTGAGAAGAAGAAACGAGCTCGTGGCATGTGGTTGAGTGATATCACAAAGGAATATCGCCAAACCCGTGAACGAATCACATGTTTTACATGTAAAATGTGGTTCAATTTACGAAAAATGGCGGTTACGAAAAAGGCTCTGGAACAGATTAATTTCGAAAGGTGAGGTAACAGTGTATATATTTTCGTTGATATTGTCAGTTGTTTGAGGTCAGAGGAAAATACGGGAAAACCAGTGATAAAGCTGAACCTGAAGAAATGCAGTCTTTTTTTTTTTTTTTTTTTTTTTTTTGCTGAGTGTTGGGTTTAAGAAGCGGAATGATTTGCTAATGTAGTGTAGTCATGCCTTTTAAGTGCATAACGGCTACAAGCCTGGGAATAATATTGAGGAGAAAAAAAAAAAGACAGAATATTTCACAGTCATCCTGACCTTGAAATGTTTTGAAAGTATATTTATGAAAGGAAAAGTAAATCTTCTGTTCTTCAAAAAGCTATCTGCAGAGCCCCCTGAATCAGTGCTGAGTCACGGCCTCGCTGAAATTCGCCTCCATTTCTGCCTGAACCACTTCAGAGCTAGAGGTCTTTCCACTGACTGCCTTACACACATGTTAGAAAGCCTTGTTTCAAGATAAAAGTGACCAAAACATTAGAGACTGGATAGTACTATAGCGCTGCATGGCTTGAAAGCTGTCACCCCCCCACCGGCCCTCACAGCATCTTCCAAGAACAAGAAAGTATCCCAGTGGGGCTTTAATGCCTCAGTCACATGTCTGGTAATAAATGTACGTATATCCAACATGCCTTATGCGTACACACACACACACACACACACACACTAACACAAACACACACACATCTCACACGCCATCGTGACCTTCAACCTCCTTCCATGCACAAATAGAGAGCTACTGTACAAAATGTGAGAAATGCGCGCACTTACGGTGCAGGTCCACAGTGACTAGGTTAATCCTGATAAATAGCCAAGACTGAGATCAAAAGCGAATTGGACGTACTCAGTTGTTTTGCCAGATCGAACTTATTGTATGTTCATTTACATTATTTGTGTTGTTTGTTTTTTGGCACAAAAATCTGAAAAATGTATATTCAGTTAGTAACTAGCCATTCTAATTATTAGTGTTATTATTATTCATTCATTTATCATCATCATCATCATCATCATCATCATCTTCCATTTATTCCGGGGTTGGGTCGCGGGGGCAGCAGCCTAAGCAATGAGGTCCAGATGTCCCTCTCACCAGCCACTTCCTCCAGCTTTCTTTTTTTTTTTGGTGGGGGGGGGGGGCACCGAGGCGTACAGACAAGATGAGAGACGTAGTCCATCCAGCATGTTCTACGTCGACCTCAGGGTCTCTTCCCAGTTGAGCATGCTTGAAACACCACACCAGACTCCTAGAATCACCACCTTATTGTGGTGGAGGGGTCTATGTGTCCTAATCAGCCTAGGAGCTATGTTGTCAGGCACATTATTCCCCTGGTGGGGTAACTCAAGATCCTCGGTGAAGGTCCAGACGAAGTGCGGCTCAAAAGACTTCTATGGCGAATAATCGGAAACCAAGGACACAATTTCCCCTAGCCCGGGTCTCCACTGGAGCAAGCCTGGAGGCGGGGCTCAATGACGAGTGCCTGGTGGTTGGGCTTCTGCCCATGGAGCCCGTCCGGGCCCAGCCTGAAAAGGAGATATGAGTCCGCTCTCCCATGGACCCTCCACCTATAGAGGTCAGTTGCAATGCGAGTTGGGTGGCAGCCAAAGGCATGGGCTCTGTCAGAATGATCTTCGGCTACTGACTCCGAGTCATTCATTTTCTAAATTGCTTAATCCTAATTAGGGTCAGGGCAGTGGTGGCCTAGTGGTATAGGGCGCTGCATCGCTGATCCTAAGGTTGGGTGGTCGAGTCCCACTCACCACAAGGTCGTCACTGTCCCCCCCCCAGTGCAGCTAACTGGGTTATCAAAGGCCAGCCATGTCTCTCACTGTCTGTGGTGTGAGGTTCATGTAAAAGAACCATTGCTGGCTTTCGATAAGAGTAGCTTGTTAGTGTGTTTCTGCCCTGTGATCGCCTGGCGAGCTGTCCAGGGTGTACTCTGCCTTCATCCGGAGTCGGCTGGGATGGGCGCAAGCCTCCCCATGACCCTAATTAGGATTAAGCGGTTACAGAAAATAACCTGACCTGACCTAATTAGGGTCAAGGGATGTTGGCAGCCACCTCAGCACCATGGACAGCTCACCAGGCATTACAGGGATATTATTATTGTTATATAACTTAATGTATTCTCACACAGTCAATTTACAACCCTCTTAATCCTATCGGGGTTATGGAGACGTCGGCCCCCACTTAGCCTTTGGATACACCCAAAACACCTCGCCAGAACATTGCAATACACAACCGCCCAAACTCACATTCACACCTCGGAGTACTCATGTGTACATCTTTGGTCGGTGTAAGGAAATTGGAGTGTTTGGAGGAAACTCACACAGAAACGTCCAAGCACGGGACTCAAACTAGGACCTTGTTACTGTGAAGCAGATGTACCAACATGTGCTTCGCTAATTAATTTATTTATCTGAAATTGTCCTTTAGTGGTACATTAAATACATATTTGTGCCGGAAATGTAATAGGACACAAATCGTGCTGTGTGTGTAAACAAGAAGAAAAGATCAATGTTACAGAGCACAAAGTTACATTCATTACAGTTTGTCTCAAAGAAACATGAAAGAGACTTCATTTTATTCATTTTCTGAACATCCTAATTAGGGTCGTGGGGAGGCTGACGCCCATGTCAGCCAACTCTGAGCGAGGGCAGAGTACATCCTGGACAGTTTGCCAGGCCATCGCTGGGCAGAAACTATGGTGCAACTATGGTTATGCAGCTACTCTTGGTGAAAGTCAGCAATGGTTCCTTTACACCAGGGGTCGTGAACCTTTTTGACTAAAAGAGCCAAAAAAAAAAAAAAAAAAAAAAAAAGACATTTTAAAATATAATCCTGTGTGCGATATATATATATATATACATATACACATTGAAAAAGACCAACAATTTGAGAGTACACTTCTGGTGCTGCGTAGTTTTGCTGATGGCTTTGTCGTCTGGTTGATACGCGGTGAGGTTCAGCTTCATGCAGGCGTTTAGGCTTCCATCTGTTAAATGTGACCGCAGCTTGATGTTTCTCAGGCGTGAGAAGGACCGCTCGTGTGCATATGTAGAGCCAAACATGGTCAATATGACAGGACTCACATGCTGCAGTGTTTATGTGACAGGAAGCGCGTCCCAAGTTTTGGCAATCAGCCGGTCTGCGGGTTGAAGTTTTTCCATATCTGTCCATTTGTGTTTGCTTGCCAGCTGGGCTTGGCTTCGTGGAAATGAGCTGAGCAAAAACAAAAACAACCCACGCAGTCTGTGGCTGTTGTTATAATAACATAAAATTAGAGTTTCAAGGTATCGGACCCACCCACATACCGGCGTACAGAAAGGACTGGCTCTCCGCTGCGCGCCACAGTGACGTGGCATTGAAAATAGATGAATAGATTTAAATGCGCAAGATTTATTCATCTGTTTTTGTTTTACTTGATGGCCTTTTTTTTGTATTGTTATTTAAACGACAGTGAAATTATGTATCAGTTATTCTGTTAAGAAAGGCCACCTGATTTATCTGAGAGCCAGATACAGTCATCAAAGGAGCCACATCTGGCTCGCGAGCCATCGGTTCCCAATCCCTGCTTCACATGAACCTCTCACTATTGACAGTGAGAGACATGGCCGGCCTTTGATAACCCAGTTAGCTGCACTGGGACTGGTGAGGGGGCAGCAAGTGACAACCATTGACAGAGGGGCTTGAATCCCCGACCTTGGGATCAGTATTCCAGCATCTTACTACCGGGCCACCACTGGCCATAAGAGAAACTTTTTACACTTTAAATGTACCTGTCATAGATAGCTTCAGAAATGTAAGACTGGCGGAACAAATATGGGCTGAACGTGAAGTGAAAGCACCAATAGAAAAGCAACTCGGCTACCTTCTACCTTTGTTGCTCTATATCTATCTATGTCTCGAGCAAGTGCACCATCAAAACAGGCTAACGAAGTCTGGGCTGATTACAGCCTGGATCGGACACTTGGGAGAAGCTGGTTTTGTTTCCCCCTGGCAGGAGAGGTCACTGGAGGCTCACCGTTGCCTTTTGTTTGCCTCTGAACTGCAATAAAATGGGATCAATCACAGCATTCTCACGCTGGTCTCTGCTGGTGGACGGCAGAAGAGCGTGTATTAATCACAGGTAACAGCGCGGTTCAG
>CM045737.1:42407347-42414847 GCA_024760905.1 Plotosus lineatus | reverse complement strand
ACACATGAAAACAAAGCTAAAAGCACAATATGAAAACTAAACCTGACATCAGAGGCTTCATAAAAGCTCGTTAAATTGTTATTTATCTTATTACTCATTTGCCTAACTAATTAATCCTACTACCGTATTTTCTGGACTATACATGGTCTAGTGGTATAGAGCACAGGATCGCTGATCCTAAGGTTGGGGGTTCAAGTCCCCACAAGGTTGTCACTGTCCCCCCAGTGCAGCTAATTGGGTTATCAAAGGCGGGCCATGTCTCTCATTGTCTATGGTGAGAGGCATGTAAAAGAACCATTGCTGACTTTCGTAAAGAGTAGCTGCAAAGCCATCAGCATGTTTCTGTCCCTTGCTAAAAAAGGGTTGTGACAGGAAGGGCATCCGACGTAAAAACCTCTGCCAAATCAAACGTGCGAATCAGATGATTCGCTGTGGCGACTCCCGAGCAAAAAGGGAAAAGGCTGAAAGGAAGACAGACAGACGTCACTCCAGAGTACAAGTCGCATTAGAAAAAAAATACATAATAAAGAAGAATAATAATACATATATAAGTCGCACTGGACTATAAGTCGCAAACTCATAGAAACTGTCTACCTTGTCTTGGAAATGTGCCGGCAATTTATGTGACGTTGTGGTCCTCGCTCTGATAGAGAGGCGGTTGTGTTGCATGAAGCGGTAACACCAAGAAAGTCTTCACGCAAAGTCATTTATATTCATCTACTTGACAACTACCTGGACGTGGAGATGCAACTGCACTGTTGACAAGCCTCTCCCTGCAGCATGTTGCTCAAACCACAATGTGTGAGCTTGTTGTTCTAGCTGTAGCCATCTAGCTTTTAGCCCACGATTTGCTTTTAGCGTTTTCTTCATCGCAGTAAAAAATAATCCACGCTTTTCTCCCGTCCCTCACAAGTTTCTCGTTCACTCCAAGCTTTCTTTTTGCTTCTCGATTACCATGGGGACATTTCTTTACTGGTGGATACGCAGGTACTGGTACCCAACCCTAGAGTGCCCTCTTGTGGTTGTGAGTGTAAAAATAATAAACATGTGAAATTATGTCTTATTATGATGAACAGAATTATATGTAATATTTTCACATATAAGTCCCTCTCGAGTATAAGCCGCACTTTCAGCCAAAGTATGAAAAAAGTACGACTTATAGTCTGGAAAATACGGTACAAGGAAGGCTGAAGCCCATCTCAGTTGACACTGGCTGAGGGCGGGGTACACCATGAACAGCTTGTCGGACCGTTACACACAACTATTCTCACTCAG
Source organism: Plotosus lineatus (assembly GCA_024760905.1). Classification (NCBI taxonomy): domain Eukaryota; kingdom Metazoa; phylum Chordata; class Actinopteri; order Siluriformes; family Plotosidae; genus Plotosus; species Plotosus lineatus. The sequence goes on along the minus strand of CM045737.1, from coordinate 42,413,572 downwards.
GGGTTGCTCCTTTCAACAGCCAATTGGCCTAATATACTTGTATTTGTATTGTGGGACGAAACTGGAATAAACACGCAAGCACAGGAAGAACATACAAATCTCACATAGCAATGCCAGACGACTGAAACCCAAGATATTCTTGTTGTAAAGCAGACAAACTGACCAGCACGAAACACTGCTTCAGTAATTCCGCAATAACAGAGCAATTCTAACTGAATAAAAACGCTGAACCTTATTGAGGTAATCATTTCAGTTAGACATAACAATATGAAAGAATAATACATTCATTCATTCATTTTCTGTAACCACTTCATCCTTATTAGTGTCACGGGGAGGCTGGCACCAATCCCAGCCGACTCTAGGCGAGGGTACAGTACACCCTGGACAGCTCGCCAGGCCATCTGCTGTAGTCGGTTGCATCAGCGGAGGTGAAGAGACCGAGTATTGAGCTGCGGTTGATTCCTTCATCACATGGTGTGAGCAAAATCATCTGCAGCCTAATGTGACGAAGACCAAGGAAGTGACTGTGGATTTTAGGACATCCAAAACACCGCAACCCTGTTTCCATCCAGGGCATCAATTTTAAAACGGTGGAAGATTACAAACACCTGTTCATACTGACAGTAAACTGGACTGAATCAAGAACACGACCACACATTACAAGGACCAGAGCCGTCTCTATTTTTTGAGGTTGCCAAGGTCGGGTAACATCTGTTGGAAACTAATCTGGATGTTCTATGAGTCTGTTGTGGCCAGCACTATCCTCTATGCTGTTGCATGCTGGTGCTGCAGGCTGAGGTTTGCAGACATCAAAAAAAAAAAAAAAAAAAAAAAAGAACAAATGGATCTGCAAGGCCGGTAACGATGTTAGGGTGGAACTGGAATGTCTGGTGGAGAGGCGAATGTTGTCCAAAATGAAGACGATATTGAACAATACCCCCCACATGCTTCGCAACCTGGTGATCAGTCACAGGAGCCACTCAGTGAGAGACTGAACCCACCAAAATGACACAGGGAAAAAAAAAAAAAAAAAAAAATATATATATATATATATATATATATATATATATATATATATATATATATATATATATATATATTCCGATGCAGCTAACTGGGTTATCAAAGGTGGGCCATGTCTCTCACTGACGATGGTGAAAGGCATGTAAAAGAACCATTGCTGACTTTCGTAAAATAGTAGGCTGCAAAGCCATCAGCGTGTTTCTGGGGACAAGTAGCAGGTGTTCCTGCATCCCGGTTAATCTTCTCCGGAAGAGACCAATTGCTACACTACCCTACGGGGACAAAATATGATGATGACGATTTTATATATATATATATATATATATATATATATATATATATATATATATATATATATATATATATATATATATATTAATATTAATTGATACTATTATTTTTATTTTATTCTTTATTTTCTATGGAGCATCTGTGTGCAGACAATTTCCTCCATAATTAATTTGCTGAATCCCATCATCATCATCATCATCATCATCATCATTGGTCTATCTCAGCCAACTTGGGGCAAATGCAGGATACACCCTGAACAGTTTGTGCAAATATTCAATCAATTACACACACACACACACACACACACACACACACACGTGCGCACACACACGTGCGCACACACACGTGCGCACCCGTAGGGGCAATTAAGCGATAAGCCCTTTGTGCATGTCTTTGGACTGTGTGAGGAAACCCGATTACCCACAGAAAACCCACAGAAGCACAGGAACACCACGGACACTCCACAAAGAAACGCTTAAGGCTGGGACTCAAAACCAGGAGGTGGACACACAAACTACTATTTTAGCATTAATACTAATACTAATCATTCATTCATTCATTTACTGAACCTTATCCACTATTCAAGGCTGGAGCCTATCTCACTCACACCCAGGGGGCAATGTGGAACGGCTATTGTGGTAGTGTAGCGTGTGGAAGGAATCCGGTGTACTTAGAAGAAACCCACACAAGCACAGGAAGAACAAGAACCCCCCCTTGCCTAGCTTGGGAATTGAACCCAGGACCATCTTGCTGTGGGGCTGAAATGCTAACCGTGCAGTCCTTGTATCACTGATGCATGTTCATTTTTTTCAATAATTTCTTGCCTTTTTTTTTTTAAACTTTGTAAATAAATGCAGTAAAGTACATGAGGTTGAATGTTACCCTGAATAGCCCTACATGACTCTTTCAGCTTGTGGTTGTGACTACACCAATCACAGTTATCTGTATGAACACAGTTCCGACACGTGTATTAGTTTTGTCTTGTTTTTTTTTTTTTTTTTTTTTTCCTCGTATGAAATATTTTCTCTTTATTCCACTTGTCATTCAAATATTAATGAGAACTGCAATTCTGCAAAAATTAATGCTGACAAAAGCAATCCGCATGCCTCGGCGTCCTGTCAAACATAAATAGTACAGGCATCACTGATAAGGTTCTGCAAAAAAAAAAAAAAAAAAAAAAAAGAAGAAAGACGCAACGTTCCGCCTTTTTCTCCGATCATAAATTGGTAAAGTTGGTTGCTTTCCCGCCAAGTTGTGTGCGCGTTAAGTTAGTTATATGAAAAATCCAACTGTACATTCTGGAAAATGATGGACACGTTTCTCAACCTACAATATTATTGAAACTATTTTCCAGTCATGGATTGACAGACGACAATAAATTAAAGAAACATGAAGGTAGGACAATTTTATCGGTATGCAGCACACATCTGGTTCAGACTCCTATATATGCTGTGAGGCCTATACTGAGGATTTGATAAATTAGAGTAATATCAGATATATTTCTCATATCTGTTTATATTTATATATATTTTAACAGAGCATTTTAACATCGCTATGTTAGAAGCGATGCCCTTGTCACACAATGACAATAAAGCCAGTGCCTGTTGACGTATGAGAAATTTGAGGAATATTCAAGCGTACATAGAATTAGTTATAGGCAAGTGTTGTGTAAGTCAACAACACAAAAGTAAAGGCGTTTTACAGCGAGGCTGTCAAAAATTTTGCGCACGCACCAGACACTGCAGTATCAACATTACCGCCCAAGAAATCGATGATGTCATGCTAATGTTAGAAAACAGCTAGTAGGTATTCTCGTCTTGAGCCACGCCCACAACACGTAAATTCAAAGCGCAGTCCCTGCTTGAGCATTTACTGAATTAAAACAACTTAAAAACTGGATCCGCCATCTCTCGGATGACATGGATGTCTACTCCCCATGGAGTCTTGAGAGATCCTGACTGGTTCCGGTCTGGTTTAAACCGCCATTTTAGATACCAGTCCCCCTACCTTTCTTTAATACGTCCATAAGGTGCTAGCGGTATGTTAGAAAGACAATCTGTAAAAGTTTGGATGTCATCCGGAGTACGCCAGATACGTCTACATTTGTCAATACGGTGATTCCTCGCTATTTCATGCTTCAGTTTCTGCGGCTTCAGTGCATCGCGAGTTTTTCAAAAATATTCATTGAAAAATAAAAAATAAAGAAATTAAGGAACAATAGGAGAAAAGTTAAGGAAAATGCGGCAAAACAAGGCCAATTATGCAAAAAAAAACAAAAACAAAAAAACAAATAAACAGCAACAAAAAAAAAAACCCAACCCAAAACCCCCCAACAAAACTACTTTCATTTTTACGTGAGGTGCGCATCTGTGTGTGCATTCGTATGTCTGTATGTGTGTGTATTTATATTTTATTTACATCTTATACATTATTTTTGAATGTTTAATTGTTATTATAAGCTTTTAGCATTGAATATGTATTTATTGATATTATACACACATATACATGTACATATACGTCAGTCGGGGGGTCGATCCTACTTCGCAAAGATCAGCGGTCGAGGAGGGGTCTCAGTCCCCAATAACCACGGAAAGTGAGGGATCCCTGTATACGTTTGAGATAACTTTAATATACCGTTATCTATAAGTTTTCGATAGTTTTCGATAGGCTCTAGATAAGTTACTAATAATTTATGCATATATTTAAAACTGGAATAACATCAATAGTTCAGCATATTCCAGCATTTCATAGAAATTCATCGTCTGTCAGCATTAATTCTGCAAATCGCCCAAAGGATGAATGAAAATGGGATGAGGTCTCAACTATAGTGTGAATACTGAAGAAAAAAAAAAACAAATTCATCTTCTCCAAAGACTTACCCCAGTTAAGTCGACCAGAAGGTTCTAGATTCTCCATGTTGTCTGGCCTTTTAAGTTTTTTTTTTTTTTTTGTTGTTTTTTTGAGAGCTGCCAACAATCCAGTTTTCTCCCACATGCTGAAAACAAACAGCTTACTAACATATAGCCTACAGTCTTGTTTTTGCTTCTTTTTTTTCCTACTACAGGCCTGGATACTTTCATCTTGAGTGCCAGCCATATTCGCGCCTCGTTCTTCTTGAAGCTGTTCCAATTTCAGCTCTCTCTGGATTTTAGAATAAAGTGATTGATGAAAACGCTATAATGCAAGCACTGTTGCTTTGCCTGTGTAACAGGGTTTGTTCTACAGATATAGAGCAGCTTGGTGGTATAGTGGGGAGCACATTTGCCTCACAGCAGGCAGGTCCTTGGTTCGAACCCTGGGTTTGGCCAGGACATTTCTGTGTGGAGTTTGTACGTTCCCTTCCAGCTCCTCTTTTTCCTCCAAGTACTCTGGTTTCCTCCTGCCGACCAAAGACAAGCGTGTTGCCTCCAGATGTGTATGTGTGAGTGTGTTGGCAATGCAAAGTGCTAGTAAGCTGTTCAGGCTCCTATTACTCTAGTATGATTAAGCGGCTTAACAAGTGCATGAGGGCGGTACGGTGGCGTAGTGGTTAGCATGTCCGTCTTACAGCAAGAAGGTCCTGGGTTCGATTCCCAGTTTGGGTGTGTCTGTGTGGAGTTTGAACGTTCTCCTTGTGCTTGTGTGGGTTTCCTCTGGGTTCTCTGGTTTCCTCCTGTAGTCCAAAAACTTGCACAGTAGGTTAATTGGCAGTTCCAAATCACCTCTAGGTATGAATGGCTGTGTGACTGTTGGCCCTGTGATGGCCTGAAGAGCTGTCCAGGGTATACTCTGCCCTTGCCCGGAGTAGACTGGGATGGGTGTCAGCCTCCCTGTGACCCTATTTAGGATTAAGCGGTTCAGAGAATGAATGTAGGACCATTATCTGTATTCCAACTGAAATCTGATGTGGGCGTGGTCGCATTTCTGCAGAGGTAAAAACAGTAACATTGACCAAAAAGAATGTAGATTATGTTTGTTACAGTGAAATTAAACAGTGTAACATTGAGAAGGAAACTAATAAGAATGGTTGAGGGATTCATGAAGCTATTTAACTTCACGTTTATGAAAAAAAAAAAACCCTCCTCCTTTATCAAGGAAATTCATTTCTGACCACAGGCCTGCATGAGAAAACAAACAAACAAATTAAAAGATGTGGGTAGTGGTGAAAACACCCAACATCTCACAGCAAGAAGGTCTGGGTTCGATTCCTGGTCTGAGGAGTTCCCATTTTGGGTTTCTATAATCTGCCCCGTGCTCATATGGGTTTCCTCCCGCTACTCTGTTATTGTCCCACAGTTCAAATTGCCCCTAGCTATGAGAATAAATATGAATGGGTATACATGTGTTGGCCATGAAATGGCCTGGTGAGTCAAGAGTTGGCTGAGATGGGCACCAGCAACCCCGATTAGGATTAATCGGCTTTGAAAATGAATGAATGAATGAAGATTGTGTGGGTGTGGGTGTGGGTGGGTGTGGGTGTGGAGAAGTTCCTGTGAAAAACTAGAGGAATAGCATCTGTATCTGAACTTGTATTCATTTGGAATATATTATGTTTATTTCCTAAATAATACATTCATATTCCATCCATAAGTCGTCTCTGTTTACACTCCGTGAAGTGTCTGTACTTTGGTTTATCTTTAATAAAATGAATTTCCATTAGCTGAGAACATGGCGAACTTTTGAATGAGAAAGTAAGCTGAACGCAGACCGAACCAGAGAGAATTAATGAATGTGTTTTGGATTCGGATGCTCTAATCAATACCTATCAAGCCGTATCAGTGAACTCATCAACTATCAACAAGATTTAACTGATAACAAAGATACGAAAGGTTACCGAAACGCCACACGCGTGATATGATGGAAACAATAAACGGAACGAAGAATTAAATCCATACCTGATACAGCGGCCTGTCAGCAGCATTGTGAAGGCAG
>CM045737.1:42394847-42402347 GCA_024760905.1 Plotosus lineatus | reverse complement strand
TCTCTACTTGCCTGAGAGCTTGCTATTAGAGTAATAGCGTTTTATTTCCAGGCCCCTGAAGCTGCTTACAGTAAATGGCACTACATCTAGTTGTCCTTCACTCTTGCTGGTCTTTTCACCTGAGACAGTCATTTGCAAAGTTATTCAACCACTCCATCCCACACACCCAGCCTGGCTTATCAGATGGAGATTGAGACCCTGCACTGTGTGGAGTAAACTAATTGGGCTTTCGACTACTTTCCAGGGCGTCCCAGTGCAGAATTGATACGAGTTCATTTTACTAGCACACTATCCCAGGATGAGTTTTGGATCCTAATGACATCCCACAATGCACCTCAAAATGTAGAATGAACATGTGCCCTGCCTACTCTATGGTATCTGAGATTGCAATGCAAATCAAATCAACCGACAACATCCCGGAGTCATAAACTAGTTTAGTTGCGAGCCATTCCGGTGTGTGTTACTGTGTACAGTAAATACAGGCTATCATTACAGGAAGAATGCAGAGCAATGGGTTATAATCGAAAGTGGCCATGAGCTTAAACAATATATTTTTTTAAACTAAATTAGTTGGATCTAGAATGATGTTAGAATCGTACATTTACGGCATTTTGCAGACGCTCTAATCCATTCAAACATTCTTTCATCGTCTTCCGCTTCTTCCGGGGTCGGGTCGCAGGGGCAGCAACCTAAGCAAAGAGGCCCAGACGTCCCTCTCCCCAGCCACTTCCTCCAGGGGGTACACCGAGGCACTCCCAGACAAGCCGAGAGACATAGTCCCTCCAGCGTGTTCTAGGTCAACCCCAGGGTCTCTTCCCGGTTGGACATGCCCGAAACACCACACCAGGGAGGCGTTCAGGAGGCATTCTATCCAGACGCCTGAGCCACCTCAACTGGCCCCTCTCAATGCGGACGAGCAGCGGATCTACACTCTAATCCCGAGACTCTTATACCCATCTTTTTTTTTTTGGAAACAACTAAACAATTGAGGATTAAGAGCCCAACAATGGGAACTTGATACCCTGACCTTTGTATCACTAAGCCGATACCTTGACCAGTGAGCTCTCCCCAACCCAGTGTCACCTCAGAGCAAGAAGGTTCTGGGGTTAAACCTCAGATTCAAATTGGGCCTTCTGTGCCTTGTTTGAATGAGTTTCCTCCGAGTACTCTGGTTTCCTCCTCCAGTCCAAACAAATAACAACTAGGAAAAGAGGATATTTTAAGTTGCCCTTAGGTGTAAATGTGAGCATGAATGGTTTGTTCTTTTGTTCACCTTGCAATAGATAACACGTGACCTGTTTAGGGTGAACCCTGCCTCCTTATACACAAACTATATGACCTTAACCAGGTTGCTGTAATTAAATAATTAAAGTAGGGACTATATACACTGCCTTCTATAATTATGGTCAAGAGTTCTTTAGCTTCTAATAAATTCAGTTTTTCTGTAAATAATATCAAATGATATTTGGGGGGAATCCAACCTTTAATTCAAGTGGTACCTCACCTTACGAAATTAATCTGTTCCAGAGCTTTTTTCGTAACCTGCATTTTTCATAAATTGAACCGCATTTTACATGTAACACGCGTGATTTGTTTAAAGGCTCCCACAATACTACCCCTAAACCCTTTGTAAATTATAAAAGCATACCTTTTAAGACCTCCGTCTGCTTCAATATCGTACCGATGGTAGACGGGTTTGGCCATATTCCTTTGTGATATCACTCGAGCCCGTTTCTTTTTCTCACTCGCACTGGAAATCATATGCGAGCATGTGTGTGTGTGTGTGTGTGTGTGTGTGTGTGGACCATGTCTTCTTAGCAGAGTTATAATCTTACAAATGTTTATGGAAGGTTAAAAGCCTGAGTCAAGAAATAAAGCATAAAACAAAAGTAACTCTGTCCTTTACACGAAAAGCATCATGGTGAATCTCTCTCTATAATAGGCAATGGGAGGTAGCCGTGTCATTCCTCCTAGGCAATGGGATCCCTGTCCAAGATGGCGTTTGAGAGAAGGCGACATGAACGACAGCTCAGTTGTTAGCCAATGGGAGGCCAACGGGGGCGGTATGTTTGAACGTCATTTATGGGAGAGCAGCTTGTGCATTGTTTGAATGGAACATTTGAATTTTTAAGATGGTGCTTTCGTAACGTGAACTTGTTTTGTATCCTGAGACAAATTTTAGGAAAATGCTTTTCATAACCTGAATCTTTCGTTTGGTGAGACTTTCGTAAGGTACCTCTGTACATTTATTCAGTGGGGGAAAAAAAAAAAAATCTCACATTAAGAAATAATTATTTTACCCTAAATCATGTGCACCATATTTATTAGCAATGCTGATGTTAATAGTTTGTACAACTGCCTTTCGCCAACCAAACACAACCTAATCTTCTCGTATACTGTTTCACAAAAAATGTTGGAATAAAGAAAGTTGGATCTTGGACTGTTTCCTCTCTGCACAATACCACTAAGTCATCCAGCGACTAGGGTCCTCTCCTCTTCAGTTCACTCCACAGGTTTTCAATGGGATTGAGATCTGGGGCCTGAACTGGCCAATGGGAGGAACTTTACTCAGAGTGGTGAACCATATCTGTGTAGATTTGGCTACATGTTTAGGGTCATTATTGCTGAAAGGCCAAGTGATGACCCATCTTCAGCTTTCAGGCAGAGGCCACAAGAATTTGATTTAAAATGTCCTGGTATTTCATAGCGTTTATGATGCCATGGAGCCTAACAAGGTTCCAGGGGCTCTCAAAGAGAAACAGACCACAGCATCACCGATCCTCCACCATATTTCACATAGGCATGAGGTGCTTTTCTGCATACTCATCTTTTATGTTCCTCCAGACCCACTTAGTGTTTGTTGCCAAAAAGCTCTCTTAGTCTCAGCTGACTAAAGCGCGTGGTCCAAGCTGAAGTCCCAGTACCACTTAGCGCACTCCAGACGTTCGCATTTATGACTGCGGGTGATTCCATGCAACCTCCAAAACAGCTTGTTGGCATGCAGATAGCACCTGATGGTTGTTTTGGAGACTTTGTGACCCCAAGATGTTACCATTGCTTGCAATTCTTTAACAATGAGCTTTGAAGAACTTATTTCGCTTACCATCCTCCTCACTGTGCGTGGTGGCAAAACACCTGGCGTCCTCATCCAGGCTTGTTTACCACTGTTCCAGTTGTTTTAAACTTCTTAATGAGTCCTCTGTCAGTAGACCTGGGCAGGTGCAGGCGAGGGGCTATTTTCTAGTAGCCATTGCATGACTTGTAAAGATCAACACACAGCTGCCTTTCTTGAATGGTGTGTTCCTTTATCTTTCCCATGTTGAATAGCAGATAAGAGATCTTGTCTGTGTCATGTCATATTTATTCCCCAGGGAAACAGGAAGTGATGATTTACTAATTAAATGTTTCTAGATACTCAACTTTGTAAACTACTGCAGAAATAATAGAAATACTTCAATTGCATTTATTTTCTAGGAATTCTTAGGAGTGCAAATGATTGTGGAACGGGTGATTTGATGAAAAATAATGATTTCTTAGCCAGGGATTTTTTTTTTCACTGAAAATTCACTTGAGTTGAAGGTTACATTTTTATTCGATTTTCAGTGTGAGAGTAGCTTCTGCAATAAAAATAGAATTTATTTAAAGGCTTTTCACATGTCTTAACCAGGGAATGAATATATATATATATATATATATATATATATATATATATATATATATATATATATATATATATATATATATATGTACATACATACATATTTATTTATACACAGTGGTACCTCACCATACGAAATTAATCGTTCCAGAGCCTTTTTCTTAACCTGGATTTTTCGTAAATTGAACTGCATTTTACATGTAAAACGCATGATTCATTCCAAGGCTCCCAATACTACCCCCCTAAACCCTTTAAAAATTATAAAAGCATATATTTTAAGACCTCCTTCTGCTTCACCATATTCCTTTGTGATATCACTCGAGCCCGTTTCTTTTTCGCACTCGCATCGGAAATCACATGCGCTTGTGTGTGTGTGTGTGTGTGTGTGTGTGTGTGTGTGTGCGTTTGTGTGTGTGTGTGTGTGCGTTTGTGTGTGTATGTGTGTGCACGCGTGTGTTGACCATGTCTCCTTAGCAGAGTTATAATCTTACAAATGTTTATGGAAGGTTAAAAGCCTGAGTCAACAAATAAAGCATAAAACAACAGTAACTCTGTCCTTTACACAAAAAGCATCATGGTAGATGCAGCTCTATAATAGCCAGTGGGAGGGAGCTGTGTGATCCCTCCTAGCCAATGGGAGGTCAGCAGGGCAGGATGTTGGGAGATAGGCAATGGGAGGTAGCTGTGTCATGCCTCCTAGTAAATTGGAGGCAAGCGGGGTGGGATGTTTGAATGTCATTGATGGGAGAGCAGCTCGTGCATTGTTTGAATGTTTGAATGGCGTGCTTTAATGTTTGAATCACCCTTTTGAATGTTTGATTGGCGCATTTGAATTTTTAGAATGGCGCTTTCGTAACATGAACTTGTTTCGTATACAGAGACAAAAAAATTTTAGGAAAATGCTTTTCGTAACCTGAATTTTTCGTTTGGTGAGAATTTCGTAAAAGTGAGGTCCCACTGTTTGTGTGAGTGTGTGTATATATATATATATATATATATATATACACACACACACACACACACACACACACACACACACACAGACATATATATATATATGTCTGTGTGTGTGTGTGTGTGTGTGTGTGTATGTGTATATATATATATATATATATATATATATATATATATATATGTCTCTGTGTGTGTGTGTGTATGTGTATATATATATATATATATATATATATATATATATATATATATATATATATATATATGTATATATATATATATATATATATATGAGGGGCAGTGGTGGTCTAGGGGTACAGCGTGCTGGATCGCTGATCCTAAGGTTGGGGGTTCGAGTCCCACTCGCCACAGGGTTGTCACTGTCCCCTCCAGTGCAGCTAACTGGATTATCATTATGGTGAGAGGTTCATATAAAAGAACCATTGCTGACTTGCAATGCTGTCAGTGTGTTTCTGCCCCTTGCTAAAGGGTTGTGTCAGGAACGGCATCCGACGTAAAAACCTATGCCAAATCCCATGTGAGAATCAGATGATTCACTGTGGCGACCCTTGAAAAAATGAAAAAGGAAAAAAGCTGAAAGGAAAAGAATATATATATATATATACTAGTATACTTCCATGCGTACTATATACAAGCATTAGTACATACTGAATATTAATCATTTTAAATGATAAAGTAAACAGTATGTTAGTAGCTTCTTGCAGCAGCCATGCTTTTGTTAATGTGATCTATGTGCAAATTGTTGATATTCTGTTTTTCTTTAAAGTGTCTCAATATTCCACTAAATCCGTCCCCTTCATGACCTAATGCAGTCATTTTAAAGACTCTTTCATCCCACAGAGACTTTAGTAATGCACTACGTACAGAACGAAGAGGCAATTTAGAAACACAGCTGTAATATTTGCAGTTTGGCATGCAGGCTAGAGATTCAAAAATCCCTAAAGGCTTTCAGATCAACAAAACAGTGTTACGTTCTGAAATATAGCCAACCACGTTTCAGTGTTTAAAATGCTTATTTATTAAACAAATCCCTGAAGGTAAAGAATTCTCGGCTTTTGTTCCGCTTGCACATGTTTCAGAGCTTAATAAACATAAACCTAAAGTAATCCTCGACGTGTCATTTCAACCCATTACAAATCAATTTACTTTACATGGTTCAGGGCCGAAACACTAATAATAATATTAAAAACATTTGCAGAGGACACAAGCAGAGTGCCGGTTAGGTCTGATAAGTAATATGACAAGGTGATGGTCTGGAAAGCTGTCCGGGTGGAGCCCGCCTTTGCCCAAAATTAGGAATAAGTGGTTCCGAAAATTAATAAATGAACTTATGACATCTTTTAAATTTTTCAGTATTCAATCTAAAAATGCATACAAAACAAAAATGTTTTACACCATTTAGGGCAACATTACATATTTTTAAATTGATTAAAACATTTCAAAAATATAATATATGAACACCACAATTAATAAAACTCGAGTGAGTATTAAAGGACATTAGCAATATTCTCTTAAAAATGAAATTTTAATGAATTATATGGTGGCGTGGTGGTGCAGTGCAGCACGTTCATCTCACGGCATGAAGGTGGAGGTTTGAATGTTCTCCCTGGGCTTGTGTGGGTTTCCTCTGGGTACTCTGGTTTCTTCCCCCAGTCCAAAGACATGCACATTAGGCTAACTGGCTGTTCCAAATTGTCCTTAGGTGAGAGTGTGAGTGTGAATATGAATGGTTATGTGTGTATGTCGTCCAGTGATGGTCTGGCAAGTTGTTCAATGCGTATCCTGCCTTCTCACAGTGTTGGCTGAAATAGACCAATAGTGGGATTTAGCGCTCTGACAAAATAAATACTGTATCTACTTTCAATCTATATACTGTATAGATAACATGGCTGCACTTGCAAAGTCCGGCAGCTGTAGTCTAATGGTCAAGAGGCTTTGGGACTGAAAGGTCACTGGTTCAATTCCCAAACCAGCAGGAAAAATCTGTGAAGGTGGGCGAGTGAGCTGCACCCTCCGTCCTCTACATAAAATGGATTAAATACCCTTGAGCAGGGCGCCTACCCCCCAACTGCTCTCTGGGCGTGCCCAATGTGTGTGTGTGTGTGTGTGTGTGTGTGTTCACTGTTTACACGGGTGTGGTCACTTTGGATGGGTCAAAAATCAATATCACTATAAATATCATTTGACTCGAACCCAGGACCTCCTTCCTATGAGGCAGAATTGCTAACCACTGCGCTACCGCATTGCCCATAGCTGTTTCTATCTTAAAAGTTGTGTACCTGTTTATTTTGTATACAAAAATTTTAAAACTAATTTTTTAAAAATGTTATTCATTGTGCAATATCATGGGATTAAAAAAGCTTTTTTTGTTTTTTATTTTCCCGTATAAAAATTCCCCCCTGGATCACCGCACAATATTCTCTTCCCACTGTAGTGCTACTTCATTTTCAAAGTATTAAACAAAACTCGTCTATGGCAGGTGAAGTTGATGAGGCTTGATGGGTGTAATTTTTTGGATGTGGCACCACAGCTGGTGGGGCTGAGCCCAGAATCAAGGACACCAGGGAGGAAGCTATGCAAATGCATGCAGCTCAAGTCAATTAGAAAGAAGATGAAAATGAAGAGGACCTCAGTGGCACCGTGGATGGGGAACAAAAGCACTCCATCAAAACTCATGTTACATGTTTGGGGAGCGACAGTCAATAACACTTCAGTGCGGATTTTTCAGGAAGGTCACGTCATATGATTTGCACACATCTGCAACAAAATGATTTAAAAAAATAAATAAATAAATATATATACAGACTATTGGCTACGAAGACTAAACACGACCCCAATTACATTGGAAATGGCTGGAAATGATCCATGAT
>CM045737.1:42207347-42389847 GCA_024760905.1 Plotosus lineatus | reverse complement strand
CGGCCATGTCTCTCACTGTCTATGGTATGAGGATCATGTAAAAGAACCATTGCTGACTTTCAACAAGAGCACCTGCATAGCCGTCAGCGTATTTCCGCCTTGTGATGGCCTGGTGAGCTGTCCAGGGTGTACTCTGCCCTCGCCCGGAGTCAGCTGGGATGAGATTCAGCCTCCTCATGACCCTAATTAGGATTAAGTGATTACAGAAAATGAACGATGAATGATCCCTACAATACACATAAAGTAGGAATATAGTTTAAAGAAATGAACATTTGAGGAATGAAATAGTAGCTTACATTTGATTTCAGAATTGCCTTTATTTAGACTAACGAGGTGCATCTCGTTGTTTTCTTTTCTGTCTACATCACTATTTTTCTCGCCACCATGTTTATTCATCTACGGCGTACAACCTCTGCCTCATGCTATTTGTCATAATATTATACAGCATACAATATACACAGTTATGTCACAACCTGTGCTTCACATTCAGTCATACATTATAATGTGTCATTTGTATGCAGGCTTTTCATATTTATGCAGCCCAAAATATATTTTGTGGTTCAGGCCAAAAATGATATAACATGGTATCGGATGAAAGATGTAACGTACCAGGAGGTGAAAATACTTAATTGTGAAACAGAAATCTGATGTAAATGCAATAATAGCTTATATGGTAACCAGAATGCATATCATTGCTATTTGTTGTGTTTGTTTAGCATATAAAAATAAAAGATTGCTGTTTATTATGGGATGTACTTCAGTACACAAGTGTATCACAGAGACATGTTATGGTTATGTTGTTCAGTTCAGTTCATTTTATGTAACCACGTCATTCTAATTAGGGTCACGGGGAGGCTGGTGCCCATCCCAGCCAACTCAGGGTGAGGGCAGAGTACACCCTGGACAGCTCGCCAGGCCATCGCAGGGCGGAAACACGCTGACGGCTTTGCAGGCTACTCTTGTCGAAAGTCAGCAACGGTTCTTTTACATGAACCTATCACCAAAAGACAGTGAGAGACATGGCCGGCCTTTGATAACCCAGTTAGCTGCACTGGGGGGGACAGTGACAATCTTGTGGAGAGTGGAACTTGAACCCCCAACCTTTGTCCACTTATACCAGTATAATATATAGTCTTATACCACTAGACCACCACTGCCCATGGTTATGTTGATAAAACGGAAATGTTCATATTGAGATCGTGACCTTTAGTAATAGAACTGTATGAGTGAAAATTTGGTAATTTAGTTTTATTAGCCAATTATTCTGAAAATAATAAATCAGTTATGAGATCCCAGTACCATGGTGATGTAATGGTTATGACACCCTCTTCACAGTAAAAAAAACATTTCGATATGAGGTTTGCGTGTTCTCCACAATGCATGTGAGGGTTACCTTCGGGTACTTTTAATTAGTAGGTAAAGGTAAAGTCTGTTGGGCTTTTTACACCTGAGCCATAGTGGTTCATCAGGCCGGTGCTTATCCCCGGTTTCCGTAGCATGAAACGACCAGGAGTTCATCTCCTCCTGTAGGGGGCGCTAGTCCATTGCAGGTTACCATCCCAGTATATTTTTCCTGGTGCCCATTTATACTGCTGGGTGAACAGATGCACACTTGTGGTTAAGACCTTGCCCAGGGGGGCTTAGCACAGTGGGGATCTAACTGGGATTTGATCACACAACCTCCTGATCATGAGCCCAGCACCCTAACCACTACACCACCGGCGACACAGCATGAGGCTAGTTGGGCATTCCAAATTGCCCCTGGGTGTGGATGTGGGTGTGAATGGCTGTGTGCATGTTGCCCTGTGATGGAGCTATCCATGTATACCCCACCTTCTCCCAGTGTCGGCTCCGGCCTCCCTGTAACCCTAATAGATTTGAGGAGTTCGCAAATGAGTAAGTTAAGTTATGAGAACAAAAAAAGTATTTTCATGAATGTTTGATTGCTGATTTTCCAGCCCTCAATTACCTGCTTTTTTAAGCCATTACCTTAATACTCACAGTCGTACCCACAGGCCCAGCCATGTTTTTCAGTACTGGGTCGAACCTAATTATCACTCAAATTAAAATGAACAGCCTTGGCTCAGAGAGCTTTGGTTGTTAAGATTGCACGAGCCAAATGTTCCAGACCAAAGCAGTCCCTATTTTCACTCGATGGTCACGGTCCAGAAAGCAGAGTGCCGTCCAGCCTGGGCTATAGATCAAGGAGTTAAATTGGAAAATGAAGCAAGAGACCAATGTTTCACACCATGTGTGCTCTTTGTTTCAGAAGACAGGAAGTTGTTTGTGGGGATGTTGAACAAACAACAGACGGAGGAAGATGTCTATCGCCTGTTCGAGCCCTATGGAGTCATCGAGGAGTGCACTGTGCTAAGAGGTCCTGATGGGAACAGTAAAGGTAGGACCATTTGTGCTAATGTATAAAGATGGCTGTGTGGAGAATCTGCCAGGAAATCTTCTTTGGCTTTGTAATGGCTTGTTTTACAAAAAAAAAATCTACACAAGGGGCATGTAATAGCCGTGAGGGAAACATAAGAGCATATCTGAGCCTGTTTATTTGTTTTTTCCCCTTTTTTTCAGACTCCATTTATTGCCCACTGAGGCTTTGAGGACACTGACAGACACTAATATAGCCTGACATTTAGCAAAGCACAATGGGAGTTGTAGTTTTCCCTTGCTAGTTCTTATGAAAATTGCTGTGAGATTATTTCTGCATCTCAGGGAATAGCGGTGTAAATCTGCAGGTTTATGGACGAGAGGAAAAGATGACTGTCAAAACAATTCGGATTCGTCCAAAACCATTCCAGTATGAAAGATTTTTCAGAGTTTTGAAAGAAAGTAAACGAAAAATCAAAATCAATCATTCAAGCACTTCAACATGATGCTGCTGTTTTACCTGCCTCAGGAAATGGAACACGGAGTTGTTTTTGATTGATGTGTGAAATAATGATGAAATGATATCAGTTGTTTGTGTTTAGTATGCGTAGACGTGCATGTGGCGCTAACTAGCTTTGCTGTTTAATCAGTGCAGTCTGGAGCACTGAGCCTGGAGCGAAGACAGCCTGCAGAGGACCAGCCTGCTGTGCTCCACCAGCTCCCGCTCCTCCATCTAATGTTCCGACGCGCTTCTCTTCACAGTGCTTAATAAAATTACTCGTTCTCTCTCTGTTTGCAGGCTGTGCCTTTGTTAAGTTTTCCACACATGCTGAAGCTCAGTCTGCAATCAGTGCTCTACATGGCAGTCAGACCATGCCGGTGAGTATACATCCGTTTTCTTTACTTTTTCATCTATTTCATGACATTGTTAGCATTTTTGCTGCAATCTCAGCTGTTTCAGATCACGGCATCTCATTCAAAAACAGGTGCAATCACACATTATTCTAGCGTAATATACGAATAAAAGGATAAGAAGTTCATCATTTTATTAAGATATGAAATTGTAGATATTCACAAAGTGGGGGCTTCTTCAGAACGCCAGAGATAAGTGAAGTATTGGCAAGAAATAGGAGTTTTTCAATCCAGTAATCAGATCACCCCCATAATCAAAGTTAACATATTTATTGCCTCCGGCAAGTTGTTGATGTTTGATTGTTAGTCTGTCAGGTGTTTTGTTTTTGGGGGGTTTTTTTGACAAATTTATACAAAGTACTTAAAAGACATGTAATGGAAACCTTCCATACTCTACTGTTACACAAAATATGTGTACTTTCATCAAGTGCATTTTACACACATCAGCTAAAATCACTACATTAGTTTGTTTAAAAAAGCCACAATTTGGAGTCAATTACATTCAGAGTGTGAAATTGGGAGAATAGAATGTGGATGTGTTTGTTTAAATTCAGAATAATGGCAAAAATAACAGTATACAGGTATTAAACTAACAAATAGGATATAAACTAATGAAATTTTGGGGTGGCGTAGTGGTCACACGTCCGCCTCACAGCAAGAAGGCCCTGTGTTTGATTCCCAGCTTGGGCGTTTCTGTATGGAGTTTGCATATTGTCCCCATGATTGTGTGGGTTTCCGGTGGGTACTCTAGTTTCCTCCCACAGTGTAAAGATATGCGAGTAGGTTAATTGGCTGTTCCAAATCTCTTCAAGGTGTGAGTGGTGGCCCTGCGATGGCCTGGTGAGCTGTCCAAGGTGTACCCCGTCCTCACCCGGAGTCAGCTGAGATGGGTACCAGCCTCCCCGCATCCCTAGTTAGGATTACGTGGTTCAGAAAATGAAGGAATGAATGAAATAAGGCCAGGCACTACTGAAAGTAGTACTACATCTGTTTGTATGTGAACCTGTGATATCAGAGTTAAAGATATAAAACTTCTATGATTACAGTTTCTTCTACATGAGTCATGTCTATTTTTGCAGTACAATGTTTAAGTTTTTAAGCTATCTTGCAACACAACAAAAACAAACAAGCAAACACAGTAGGCCCCCATTTTTTGCGATGGTTCAGTTCCAGCCTTTCCCGCGGATCAAGAAAATCCACGAGTTATTGATGGCAAAACCCTATGTATGATAGTACATGTGCTAAAATATGCTTCTTAAACACATTCTATAGACAGTCTTACTCATTAATACAGTAATAATGCAGTAAAATGTAGTAATGATTAAGAAAAAGTTTTTAATTTTGCACTATGATAATATTTATGAATAAATAAAGCACAAAGGTTCCTCACCAGAAGCTGGAGAAGATGCAGGGTATTTGAGTGACATCATAGGGCTTAAATCAGGGGTGTCAAACTCGTGCCACAAAGGGCCATGTGGCTGCAGGTTTTTGTTTCAACCAAGCATCAGCACACCTGACTTGGCTCATTCAAACAACTGATAAGTGTCTTCAGGCATTTGATTGGTCAGTCTCTGGACAGAGCACATAGATTGACCAATCAACTGCCTGAAGACTCTTATCAGTTGTTTGAATGAGCCAGACTGACCAATCAAATGCCTGAAGACTCTTATCAGTTGTTTGAATGAGCCAAGTCAGGTGTGCTGCTGCTTGGTTGAAACAAAAACCTGCAGCCACATGGCCCTTTGTGGCACGAGTTTGACACCCCTGGCTTAAATAATCATTAAAAACATATGAAAAAAAACATGAATTCACAATTCAAGCAATCACGTTGATGACGTGTGTGAAGAAGAAAAAAAGAGGTGTACACATCATCTGCAACCAATCAGCAGGAGGGAGAAACAAAAGCTCTCAGCCATTGGCTAAATTTGAATCTCGTGCCAGTTACTTCTGGGTTTGTCGCCAAAATAAATATAACGAGAAAAGTGAGCTTCTGTGGTGGAGGTTTGCACTCTCCGAATGCTAGTTTGTTTTCTACATTAATTAGTCTGTGTGATTGGTTGCTCGAATTGAACGACTTGAATCCAATTCACTGTATTGAAGAACAAATAATGTTTACTTAGATCTCAAATGCTCCATTGATTGAAATTCCAGGCCGGAATTAAACTCTAATGCTTAAATAAATCGCCACAAAATTGTATGCATTTAAAAAATCAGACTACTGTTTGTGTGCTATCACAGCACTACGTATCCTCAAAATGCATTTCTGAACAAACTAAATGCTTAAGTAAGCAAAGTTATATGTGGAGTAAACTTTATAGTCATCATTTTATCATTATGCATCCTTATGCATGAATCATCATAGAGCTCGATGATGAATTATATCATCTCCACCCATTTATCTTTCATCCATCCATCCACCGATCTATCCCTACCTCATTCATTTAATCTACCCATCCAGACAGACAGCTGATTGGAATTTTACTTTAATTATTTTAATTAAGGAGTATTTATAGCCAATTCAAATAAAGGGATCCTGCTCTACTTAGCACTTCAATTCATGTGGCTTCAGTGCATCACGTTTTTTTAATATTCAAAAAAATAAGAAATATATAATATTAATAATACTAAAAAATAAGAAAATTAAGGAAGAATGGGGGGAGTTAAGGAAAATGTAACAAAAACAAGGCCGATTATGCAAAAAAAAAAAAACAACAACCTGAAACAAACACAAAACAAAAACAACCCAAAACCTCCAATCAAAAAAACTAGTTACAGTTTTGTGAGGCGCGTATCTGAGTGCGTGCACGTGTATCTGCGTGCTGTATGTGTGTGTATTTATATTTACAGCCTATGCATTATTTTTGACTGTTTAATTGTTATTATAAGCACTTATAGCTTTAATATGAATTTATTGATATATACACATATACATGTATGTATAAGTTAGTCGGGGTCCTACTTCCCGGAATTTGGTGGTTGCGGGGGGGGTCTCGGTCCCAATTACCCACGAAAAGTGAGGGATCCCTATACTTCAAACAATCCAAATTGCCAAATACAAAGTAAAATAATACTGATGATCATTTTG
The DNA here is from genome assembly GCA_024760905.1 of Plotosus lineatus. NCBI lineage: Eukaryota > Metazoa > Chordata > Actinopteri > Siluriformes > Plotosidae > Plotosus > Plotosus lineatus. Next base: position 42,383,474 of record CM045737.1, on the reverse strand, counting down.
ATCGTTACCTTGCTTCATTATTCACACCATAAGGATTCTGGTACTTTTATAGCCGAGATCACATTTGAAAAATAACCATCATTCGCCTCAGGAACAGAATAATTCCGAAACGAGAGAGAAAAAAAAAATGTTAGTATGCAGCTTTGACAACATGTAGCTTATATATTTTACGGAGCATGTGCCATGTCAAAATGACTGGAGGAGTGGATGCTGATCTGCAAAAAGCCTGCTGTTCAACGCTGGCAGACTCAATCAAAACTATTCAACTTCACACTTATTATTCAGGACTCGAAAATAGCACTGGAGTCTCGCTCATGTTTGCAATTGTGTGTTTGCTTAAATAAAACTCCTGCTGGCAGTGAAAGCTGAAGCTGACAATGTGTACCATATTGGGCTGCGTGTTTTTTTAGACAGAGAGAACAAAAGACAAACGAGTTGAACATGCTGCTAAAGCTTACTTGAATCTGAAAAGGATTAACTAGAGAGACAGGGAGGTATTAGAGAGAGAGAGAGAGAGAGAGAGAGAGAGAGAGAATCAAAAGAGGAGACGTGGTAGCATTTGGTCTGACAGGGGTCAACGTAAGTACAGTTCATAGGCATTAAATGATGAATCACTATTCAGTTCCACATAGATATAACTATCCACCATGCCTCTGTATCTCTGTGTTCACACACACACACACACACACGCACACACACACACACACACACCCACACACACACACACACACACACACACACACACACCCTCCCTCCCCTCATAGCTCTCCTCTCTCCATCCTCCTGGGATATTAGGCAATAGACTTGTTTACCTCACCTTTCACCAAATCGGCTAGTGAATTATTCATCACTATATAAGCACGGGGAGCAAAAAAAGAAGTCTGGAGAGTGAATGAGACAGAGGAACCTGGAGGCATAAAGACGACGAATTGAACATGCATATAGCATTCTCATTGAGTAAATATGTCATAAAATCAGGCACACAGAGGTGTCGGGGTGAAGCGGGTGACCCGCTCTGCTCCTCTGGTTCAAAAGACGTGTTTAGTCCGAGCAGTTTATTCCTTCATGGGGCATCATGGGAGAAGCATCACCTCGTTTCCAGCTGAAAGTCAAAGGTCAGGCACTCTGGGTTCTCCAGTGCCTTCTAGATTCCAGTCGGGTAAACATATAAAATTACTTGGGGGGGAGGGGCGTATATTCAAGACGGTAAAAAAGTCTTTGCTAAAGCTAACGTATACTCGGAAAGTCTATACACCCTGTTAAAATGCTCGGTTTTAGTCAAATAAAAAATTAGACCAAGACGAATAATTACAGATGTTTTTCCCCATATAATGTGACTTATAATTAAAACTTTTTTTTTTTTTTTTTTGGGGGGGGGGTATAACAATAGTTAAAAAAAAATTGTGGTGTTTGCACACGTCTGCACACACTTTTATAATTATGGATTTGAAAGTGTTCAGAATTACCAATCACATTCATACTAATGATAAATTAGAAGGATGCTTCAGAGTGCAAGCACTTCTATTCAGCACATGTGGATTATTATAACTTGACAACATTATAACGAAATGAATCCCCCTAGTGGGCATCTGATGAACATCCAATCCTTCATTCATTTTCTAAGCCACATACAAGTATTCGCGCTAACACCTAGAGATGATTTGGAACAGCCAGTTGGCTTACGAGGCATGTTTTTGGGCTGTGGGAGAAAACTGGTCTGCAAAGTTCACATTCACAAGCAATAAAAAAACAGGAATTATTAAAGCTGCAGAAGGAATTGTGATTTACTCAAATATACAATGCATGCGATTTTCTTGGTACTGGTGTGTTGACATGCTTCTGGCATCACTGGCCCTTGCATGTATCCGCTCTCTTAGCAATGGCAGAATTCCTCCTGGACAGCTCACCGGCCATCGCAGGGCAGAAACACGCTGACGACTATTATTATTACTGTGGATGCTTAAATAGCGCAATTTCATACACGCGTATGCTCAATGTGCATGAGACCCCAGTGCTCCGGGTACCCATCGCCACTGTACGGCACCAGTTGTTGCATTGTTCTATCCTTTGATGCTGAGCGCCAAGCAGGAAGCAACAACTCCAAAATTTTAACGTTTCATGGTATGACGCAGCCGGATTCAAACTCCGACCTTCCGAAGGATAAAGCAGACACTCTACCAACTGAGCTAAATCCGCAGCTATGCAGCACCTCTTGATGAAAGTCAGCAATGATTATTTTACATGAACTTCACACCATAGACAGTGAGAGACATGGCCAGCCTTTGATAACCCTGTTAGCTGCACTTGGGGGACAGTGACAACCCGTGGCGAGTGTGGCTTGAACCCCCAACCTTAGGATCAGTGATCCAGCATATTTTACCACCAGGCCACCACTGCCCTAATTTTCAATATGTACACCATTTGTATACTTAACTGTCCACAAGATTCAGGATCCAAAAGGCAGTAATATGACTGGCCCCCCAAAGACAAAATAAATCAATAAGAGTTTTGTTTGAAATGGTAGGTGGTGGCCTGGTGGTAAGGTGCTGGATTACTGATCCCAAGGTTGGGAATTCAAGCCCCATTGTCACTGCTGTCCCCCAGTGCAGCCAACTGGGTTATCAAAGGCCGGTTGTGTCTCTCAATGTCTGTGTTGAGCTGCATGTAAAAGAACCATTGCTGAATTTCATCAAGAATAGCTGCATAGCCGGTAGTGTGCTTCTGCCCGGTGATGGTCTGGTGAGCCGACTCTGGGCGAGGGCAGAACACACCCTTGACAGCTTGCCAGGATTAGTATTAAGTGGCTCAGGAAATGAGTGAATGATGAATGGTAGGTGGTGATTTCATAATTGATGCCTGTTACCTGTGAAAGCTTTTTTTTTTTTAAGTTCAGTGAGAAAAAGTACCCGCCACTGCAGGCAGTCTGAGACTACAGAGCAACATTCTTGTTCCCTTCAGGGGGCGCCACAGCGAATCATCTGCCTCCACCTTCATGGAAGTCATATTAATGATTCACATGTTTGATTTGGCATAGCTTTTCACGTCAGATGTGCTTCCTTGTGCTTTAGTAAGGGACAGAAACATGCTGACGGCTATGCAGCTACTCTTTACGAAAGTCAGCAATAATTCTTTTACATGAACCTCTCACCGTAGACAGTGAGAGACATGGCCGGCCTTTGATAACCCAATTAGCTGCACTGGGGGGGAACAGTGACAGCCTTGTGGAGAGTGGGACTCAAACTCCTAACCCAAGGATCAGCGAGCCAGCACCTTTTACCACTAGGCCACCACTGCCCCCACCAGGCCACCACTGACACTACAGGGCTACAGCGCAACATTCATTCATTCATTCATTCATTTTCTGAACTGCTTATTCCTAATTAGGGTAGCGCTCATCTCAGCCTACTCTGGACGAGGGCACAGTACACCCTGGATGGCTCGCCAGGTCATCGCAGGGTGGAAAAACACTGACGGCTATGCAGCTCTTCTTTATAAAAGGCAGCAATGGTTCTTTTACATGAACCTCCCACCATAGACAGTGAGAGACATAGCCGGCCTTTGATAACCCAGTTAGCTTCACTGAGGGGACAGTATCAACCCATGGAGATTGGGGCTTGAACCCCCAACCTTGGGATCAGTGATTGGCACCTCACCACCAGGCAACCACTGCCCCTCCAGAGCAATATTCCAGATTGTACTCTTTTTCTTTGATGGTATCAGTGTTGATATATTTGCTGGTACCATTTTTGATATTTCCAAACTGAGCCCATGAAGTCTTTTAACATCGAAAAAGGTTAAGCCTCTGTCAAATCCAATATATGACGCGAGGCAAATAAAAATGTTCCCGGTGAGCTGTTTACCCTCGTGCAGCTTTTTCATCACTTTTACTTATCATTTCTTATGTGATAAATTATGCACAGGATTATATTAGGAAATCCGGCTAACAGCAGAGAATAATACCCATGTGTTTAAGAGACGCATTAAATTGTTAATCTGTCAAATCCCAAAGTCTGTCTTTCACCCGTACATTCAACTGTAGTCGTAAATTGTATGTGAAGGAGAAACGTTTGTTTTATTCGTAGCCGCTTTGAGATCAAGTGGATGGGATCACTTCGGATGCGCACACTGCAACTCAAGGAGGCATCATCGTCACTCACTAGGACTGCGTTCCTGTTCCAAAGCAGCCGATGTCTCATCATAGAGATGTGTTATATTCATGCACATGCACACACACACACACACACACACACATACACACACAAACACACACACACACACACACACACCTCTTGCTCGCTCACTTTCTTTCCTTTGCTGTCACATCCGTATAGGTCAGACCATACCCACTAATCTGATTTCTCATCTCAGGAAGCTCTCACTGAATGCATTTGTTCTTTCAGGCCTTGATATAGCTGTAAGTGAATGATGCACGAGGATGCAGAGTCTTAATGCTCAATATGCTCTGTGTGTGTGTGTGTGTGTGTGTGTGTGTGTGTGTGTGTGTGTGTGTGTGTGTGTGTGTGTATATATGCTTGGGTAACGACAGGTCAGATCAGATGTCTGGTCATAACAAGATCTTCATTCCAGACACGCACGTCCCCTCTGTCTCTCCTTCACCCCTCATCTCACGCTTTAGACGTGGCACAATTAAAAATTTACACCTTCATGCTGTAGAGCAAATTGCCAGGCTTCAGGAAGGGCCTTGTACGACCCACGTTCTGGGACGGAATTACACACAGAGAAGTTTAGGGTTGTGCAAACTTTGACCTCTCATTTTCAGCCATGTGTATACGTTCGGGATCGGCCCTATCTCAACAAATATAGGGAGAGAAATTAAACTGCAGACGCTATCTGGTATTAAGATCTGCTGTGCACTGAGGAATTCATGCTCATGCCCCGAGGCACAATGCCGTCGGGTAAGACAGCATTTCTTTGTGCCTCTGCGGCTATATGGAGACGGGTTTTGAAAGAACAACTGGTCCAACATGAAAATATAATGTGCTGTCTTTGTTATGAAAGTCTTTGCATAAAGGATGCAACATGTAATTTGTGAACTTTGCATGTAGTTGACCTGCAGATGGTCCACAAAGCTTCGATATATAACCTAATCTACTTATGGAAAACATTACCTCCTAATTATAGTAAACCAGGATAGCAAAATGAAACGAGTTCTCATTCTAATAATTGTAAGCATCACCCACGTCATCTCGGTCTCATCACCTGAGATAAAAGTCACTTTGTCAACCGAGACTTCACAAGGTATATCTGCCATTTCATTCAAGTGCCACAAGTTTCATCATATCTTCACTACACAGGTCTCTGCTTACACTAAAATCAAATGAATCACTGTTGAATCACTGAGTCAATTCAAACCGCAAGTATTTTTCTAGACTCGGGTGAATTAACACATCCAATAATATTGACAATATTCTTAATGACCGAAATTAGTGACGGCTGCACGGTGGTGCAGTGGTCAGCACATCTGCCTCAGAGCAAGAAGCCTCCCGGTTTCTCAGCCTCCAAGGACTGTGGAAGGAAACCGGAGTACCTGGAGGAAACCCACACAAGCACGTGGAGCAGATGCAAACTTCACACCAAGAACACCCGAGTTGGGAATTGAACCCAGGCCCTCTTGCTGTGAGGCGGACATGGGGGGGTTCAAAACATATTTATCGAAAAATTTAAAAATTAGGAAATTAAGGGAAAATTTTGGGGAAAAAAAAGTTAAAGAAAATGCTGCAAAACAAGGACAATTATGCAAAAAAGAAAAAAAACAAACAAAAACAAAAAACAACCCAAAACCTCCCAACAAAACTACATACATTTTTATGTGAGGTGCGCGTCTGTATGTGTGAGTGTGTGCTGTATGTGTGTATTTATATTTTATTTACACCTTATGCATTATGTTTGAATGTTTTATTGTTATTATAAGCATTTATAGAGTTGAATATGTATTTATTGTTATTATATACACATACACATGTACGTATACGTCAGTCGAGAGGGTCGATCCTACTTTACGGAAATCGGCGGTCACGGTCCCCATTAACCGCGGACAGTGAGGGATCACCGTAGAAGGTTATTCATTAGAGAACCAGCTTCGAACTGATCATGGCTTCACTTTGATTTGCAAAGGGGGAAACATGTGAGAAGGTTACCTAGGCAACCAGATCTGGCCGGCCGCGATTGCTTTGCTTTGCTAAAGCAAGATCCACTTGTTGCTCATTGCTTTCTGTGTACACGCCGCGAGAGTGATGGCTTGACTTGTTCAACACTCGTACACGGCTGAGGTGATTTCTGTTCATTTCTGTCAGTTCTGCTGTGTTGGCTGATTTTTCTCTAAAAAAAAAGGATATTTTTATTAATGAATATATTATAAACTATGGCACGGTATCTGTTTGCAATTTTAGCTGGATAGGCTTTTGTCTGTTCTTTTTCAGCAGGTAACTATTCTGCAAAAGAATGAAAAGTGTGACATTCATTGCGTAAGAAAAACACAGCAAGCTTTTAGTCGTCTTTAAGCAGGCTGCGTTTCTTCTACTGTGTGTCGTCAAACTGTGAATTTTTCAGAGTGCCACACATATTTTAATGAGAATAGTTGACTAGCTTCTCTCTGTCTGAGACTCTTAACCTGTTTCCCCACTCAGGCGGAACCAAAAACATTGGCACCAGCACAGGGAGTTGAGATGTTTCAGTTATAAATATACCAATTGATCACAAAGGCAGCACTTGCGAGGGTGACTTTCAATCATGTGTCAGTTAAACTATGAAAAATCAATTCAAGCAAAAACGTGTACTCTGGGCAGTGGTAGCCTGGGGGTAAAGGTGCTGGATCACTGATCCGAATGTTGGAGGGTCGAGTCCCACTCTCCACGGATTGTCTCTGTCACCCCAGTGCAGCTAACTGGGTTATCAAAGGCCGGCCATGTCTCTCACTGTCTATGGTGTGAAGATCATGTAAAAGAACCATTGCTGACTTTTGACAAGAGTGTATTTCCGCCCTGCGATGGCTGGACGAGCTGTCCAGGGTGTACTCTGCCCTCGCCCGGAGTCGGCTGGGAGGGCACCAGCCTCCCCATGAGCCTAATTAGGATTACGCGATTACAGAAAATGAATGATGTATGAGCGTGTACTCTCTCGGACGTGATATAGAGGGACATGTGACATCATGTTCGGGGGAGGTACTATATATATACAGTAGAATCTTTAATATGTGCTTCTTTTAAACTACTTTTCTGTTTAATATGCACTCATCCTTTGGACCCCGAATTTGTAACATGGGGATTTTTTTCAATTAAATTCTGCCTCGTTTGATCTCAGCTATGTGTATTTTAATAAGTTTGTCACCTATTGTCCCGTTTTAATCCTTTTTATTCACCCATGAGTCGAAATAGACTTTGCATATGATATTATATACGAGAATAATTTCACATACTAAAATGCTAAAATGTGATCTCACTTAATATGCGTTGAGGTGCAATGGACCCTGATGTGTTTATATTTACAAGACTCATACTGTACTATGCTATGTATCAGTGTATTTCAATTTCGATTTAGGGAGCAGCAATGCAATTATAAATTGATTGTTGATGTCTATTTATGTAATATGTATGCTTGCATATACCCTTTGATGAATTTTTTAAGCTTTAGGTCCTGCACAAGAGAACGTCCCAGTGCAGCTAATAATTGATGAACATCTTTCGAAATGTTCACCGAAAATATATATAAAACTCAACACTGCACTGTAATGCATGGTGATTACGAATGTGCAAATCCTTCTGAAAAAGACAGCAGCTACACCGAAAAGCCGAACCTGTAGCCTGGAGCAGATTTTATGGACTTGAGTGTCGTTATGGAGAAGAGAACCAAGTGTGGGATAATCCGACCTTATTGCCTCGGAGCAAAGGCACAGAGACAGTTTTGTGGAGTTAGCATGATATCAGATATATAGCTCAGCTCGCTCCTTTACACCGCATTCACGCAGACACCTTATGGGCTTAAAAAGGACCATAGCGCCCTTGTTCAAGGACGTCCTGTGAAGACACACTCCTCCACACACCTCGTTTCGATACTAGAGCCCCCTTTTCCTACTTTTTTCACCCCCTGCACATTTTATTCTTACTTTTAAATCCATTTCTGCAGGCCCACGGCTAGTGGGAATTCTCCCAGTCTCTCAGCGGCTTAAAATTTAATGAGAGTTTTACTTCATTGTTCACACACTTCTCTTTCTATCTATTTCTATCTTTTTTCTTGCTCTGTCTTTCTGCCTATGTACCAGCAGGCCTGATATACTATTGTTAATCTTCCTGAGAGGCATCACGCATACACACACACACACACACACACACACACACACACACACACACACACACACACACACACACACACACACACACCACACACATTCAGTGGTACCTTTTCTGATGAATTTAAGAGGTTCCGAGGGCGAGTTTGTAAGCCAAAAAGTTCATTAGATGAAACAATTATTCCCATAAAAAATAATAGAAAGCCAATTAATCCATTCCAACCCCCTCCCAAACTCATATGAGCTTCCACAAACACATATATTTGACATAATATATAGAAAATAAACATACAAAACAATAATTCATAATAATTATATATGTAAATTAACATTAATAATAATAAATATTAATAAAACAAGAATAAACAATAAGTCAACTAACCCTTCCTATCATTGACTGCGGTGAAGATGTCATGTGAGCAGGCAGGAGGTGGTGCGTAACAGAGGAGGAGGAGGAGGAGCAGGAGAATTTTGTGCATATGCACATTATGAATGCCAGCGAGGAAAGGCTCGTGGTGAGCCAGTGTTTCTCAAATAGTGGGGCACGCTCCCCAAGGGGGGTCTGATATGATGCCAGGGGGTGTGATATGATGCCGGGGGCGTATGACCCTAGGGAACATGCTTTTTTGCAATACTGTACTAGACTTAAGTGTAATTGCGCATCCACTACAGTAGTTGGCAGTGGCACTCTCATTGCCTTGCTATGGTATAGGGAAAAAGCACCAAGCAAACAATATGAAATGCAGTAAACACTATTTATAGACACGCATGAAGCGCGGGGGGGGGTCCCTCGCTACTTCACGCTTCAATTCATGTGGCTTCAGTGCAGCGCGTTTTCTTTTTTTTAATATTCATCGAATTAAAAAAATAAGGAAATCAAGGAAGAATAGGGGAAAAAGTTAAGGAAAATGCCACAAAAACAAGGCCAATTATACAAAAAAACCTCCTGCAAAAACAAAACAAAAAACCTCCTAAACCAACACAAAACAAAAAAACAACCCAAAACCTCCCATCAAAACTAGTTACATTTTTGTGAGGTGCACATCTGAGTGCATGCTCGTACATCTGCGTCTGTGTGTGTGTGTGTATTATATTTTATTTACATCTTATGCTATTTTTTAATGTTTAATTGTTATTATAAGCATTTATAGCATTGAATATGTATTTATTGATATTATGTACACATATACATGTACGTATACGTCAGTTGGGGGGTGATCCTACTTCATGGAATTTGGTGGTCACAGTATATATATTTATTGTCATTATAAGGTGTATAATTTATTTACATATTAATGCACGTTAGCTGTATGACATTAACATGCATAGAACACTTTAAAATTAAATTCGAAATAAATTTTATATAATATATAGGTGGGTGGGTGTCCTGAAGAAGTGGCAGAAGTCATTTTGCGGTCTTTCGCATTTCACGTGGGGATGGTCCCCATTAACCGCGAAATAGGAGAGATTACTAATATATATATATATATATATATATATATATATATATATATATATATATATATATATATATATATATATGTATATATATATATATATATATATATATACACATACATATATATATATATATATACATACATATATATATATATATATATATATATATATATATATATACATATACATACATATATATATATATATATACATATACATACATATATATATATATATATATACACACACACACACATATATATATATATATATATATATATATATATATATATATATATATATATATATATATATATATATACATATATACATATATATATATATATATATATATATATATATATATATATATATATATATATATATATATGAGCTGTCCGGACCGCTTCCATAAGTACAGTGTTATCAGCCGAGTGATGATGTGTACTCTCGATGTTTCAATGAGTCGATTTTAATCAATAACAAAATGTTCACTCATAACAGTGCAAGATACCGTCACCAGGTACAAATGGACAGCGACAAGTGTATTGATTCCCCTGAAAAATATTTCTAACGGGGTGATGACTCTAGATGTGTGATAGAAATGCGATTGACGTGAATTTATGTTTTTTAAAGTTTTTTTTATATATATATATATATATATATATATATATATATATATATATATATATATATATATATATATAAATTTGGAACTTGTCTCAAGATATTTTGCAGCGTAAATATCAGGACAGTGGTGAACTGGGGCTGGATTACCGATCTGAAGGTTGGGGGTTCAAGCTCCACTGTCACCAGGTTGTCACTGCTGTCCACCCATTGCTGCTAACTGGATTATCCCAGGCCAGCCATGGCTCTTACTGTCTGTGGTGAGAGGCTGTAAAAGAACTATTGCTGACTTTCATAAATAGAAGGTTGCATAGCCGTCAGAGTATTTATGACCTGCGAGGCCTGGCAAGCTGTCCAGGGTGTACTGCGCGCCTTGTCCAGTGTCGGCTGAGATGCTATCCTTTCTGTGACCGTAATTAGGATTAAGCAGCTCAGAAAATGAATGGATGAATATATGAATATGTATGTTGTGAGAGTTTGCGTAACAATCTACGACTGATTTGTGAGTAATTTAGTAGCCCAGGAGGATGTGCAGGAGGTTGCACAGGATTAGCACCTTGTGGATACGTCAGTGGTTCTTTTAGGGGCAGCCGTAGCCTAATTGTTAGAGAAGAGGCTTGGGGACCAAAAGGTCGCTGGTTTGATTCCCAAGTTAGAAGGAAACGTGTGGTGGTGAGGCAGTGAGCGGCAACTTCCCTTCCTCCACCTTAGTGGCTGAAGTGCCCTTGAGCAAGGCGTCTAACCCCCAACTGCTCTCCAGGTGATCCAGGGTGTGTGGCAGCCCACAGCTACATGTGTGCGTGTGTGTGCATGCTCACTTTTGATGGGTTAAATGCAGAGCAAAGAATTTCCCTGACAGAATTAATAGGGTACAGTGACCCCTCAGGTTCCGCGGTTAATGGGAGCCGAGAACCGTCCGCGACCGTCAATTTCTGCGAAGTAGGATCGACCTATGTATACGTACATGTATATGTGTATATAATATCAATAAATACATATTCAATGCTGTAAATGCTTATAATAACAATTAAACATTCCAGAATAATGCATAAGATGTAAATAAAATATAAAAACACATACATACAGATGCACGCGCATGCACAAACAGCGAGGGATCACTGTACGGTATATGAAAATCAAAAAAATTGCAAAAAATTTGCAATTGGTTTGTGGATATTTGGCGGGAAGAAAAGCAAATCTCCTGTCATAAATCCTGTCATTTTGTTTGATATTTGTTGTCAAACTATCTGCTTTTTATTTGCGTGACAAAATGCGAATAAAATATGAACGATAAAATTACAGAATATAATGGATTCTAGCAAGTCTCAGACAACCAATGGGAAAGCAACTCGCACATTGAATATTTAAATGGCACTTTTGAATTTTTAAGATGGCGCTTTTGTAACGTGAACTTGTTTCGTATCCAGAGACAAAAATTTTAGGAAAATGCGTTTCGTAACCTGAATTTTTCATTTGGTGAGACTTTCGTAAAGTGAGGTACCACTGTATACAAGTGCTGTAGTCCATTTAAAACTGCACCACTATGTTGAAGCTATCAGCCAATTTAATACCTGCAGATTACGTTCAGCAGCTAAAGAACCTTAGCATATAACTACAGAGGATGAAAAGGTCTATTAATAGAATAGAGAGTAATAGAAAAGAAATAGACCTGCTCCATTTCTCATTACTTCAACAGTCCGGCCCTTGCCATCCTTTAAAATGCTTCATTGCATGAATGTGAACAGCATGAAGCACTTTTGGATATTTTCAGTCTCATGCCGTGACAGACTCCTTTAGACGTACATGTAGAAATCATTTAAAGAGGTTTGGTGATAAAAAAAAAATAAATAAAAATGGAGCGAGTCAAGATAAATCCTTGGACTGATGTGCAGCCTTGCGCTGGTGCGGAGGACTGGAGATGAAGGGAGCTATGACTGGCTGAAGCAAAAAACCCATCGACTCAGACGAGGATGAGCCTGCTTTTTGTTTCTGATATGTGGACAGAACAGACGTTTGCTTCAGTCTATAGATGTGATGCAACAGTCTATGCTTTCCTCTTAACATTTTTAAAAAGGTCTGCCATTAGTCCATACAGTAAAAAACAGACTGGGCTGTGTTTCTTTTCCCCATTATTTCTTTTGAACCCTACAAAGCTCACTCCTATACAATACAAAGGCATCGAAGCGGAAAATGAGATGTGATTGATGTGTTCTCGGGGATAAAGGAACGGAAACCGTCTTCCAGCCAGCAGGTGTGAGAAAGATTGTGCTCTATAACTGGCTCGAAATCGAGGCTATGATTGGGTTTCAATCTTATTTGATTTTTTTATACTGTATTTATCCTGCAAGGGAAATTATTGCCGCTGCATTTAACCCAGCCAAAGTGAGCACACATTCTCACACGTAAACAGTGAGCACAAACACACGGCGCAGTGGGCTGCCACAACACATTCGGGGCACCCGGAGAGAAGTTGGGGGTTAGGTGCCTTGCTCAACAGCACTTCAACCATGAATGTGAAGGGAGGGAAGGTGCAGATCACCCCCCCCCATCCCCATCCCCCATCCCCCCGCCACATATTTATCCTGCTGGTTCAGGAATCGAACCAACAACCTTCCAGTCTCAAAGCCATTTCTCTAACCATTAGTCCCAATGTCCACCAATGCCCAGCAGTGTCCAACTGCCTCCAATGGTTGTAGTGGACATGGTCTAGCTTGCCTATTTCTGTTGGATATTGACAGGCTCAAAGCAGTTGTGCGAGTCTTGGATGATATCTTCCAGGCCTGTCAGGTTGCCGTGAAAGTTCAGATTTTTCATTTTGAGCAGATACAGGCACAGATTCAACATTTTTTTCTTCAAACACTCCCTGGAAAAGGAAAAAAATGACAGAATACAATGTCGATAAAAAGTGCTTTAGAGATCCTGTTTTTGGTCTTCAAACAGCATACGGTTTTAAACGAGCTCTCAGTGATACATTACGTTTACTTTCACAAGGAACGTCTGTAGACCTGATGGTGTTGCCCACACGACAACATGCAGAGAAACAAAAACTCAGTGAATAAAACTTAGTATTTCAGCCTTCGTTTATTTATAGAACCCGATGAATCCTTCTAGGGTCACGCAGAGGTTGGAGCCCATCTCAGCCAACTCTGGGTGAAGGCAGAATACACCTGAGACACCTCACCAATCATTCACAGACCAATGTTTGAGAGTTTAGACTGCAGATTAATGCCATTTATTCAGAATTGAAAATCATAGCATTTGGCAGATGCCATTGTCCAGAGTTGTCTTCTTTTCCTGTCAGCGTTTTCCCTTTTTTTTTTCCAGGGGTCGCCACAATTTGATTTGGCATAGGGTTTTACGTCGGATGCCCTTCCTGACACAACCCTTTAGCAAGGGACGGAACCACGCTGGCGGCTATGCAACTGCTCTTGTCAAAGTCAGCAATGGTTCTTTTACATGGACCTCTCACCATAGACAGTGAGAGACATGGCCGGCCTTTGATAACCCAGTTAGCTGCATTGGGAGGGGCAGTGACAATCTTGTGGAGAGTGGGACTTGAACCCCCCAACCTTAGGATCAGCGATCCAGCGCCCTTTACCACCAGGTCACCACTGCCCTATACCATTGTCCAGAGTGACTTACAGTTTGTTTGTTTTTATACAACTGAGCAATTGAAGGTTAAGAACCCTGCTCAAGAGCCCAACAGTGGCAACTTGGTGGTACTGGGAATTCCCAACCGCCAGATCAGTAACCCAGAGTCATAGCCACGGGGCCACCACTGCCCAGAGGCAGAATGTGCCTTATCCATTCTTTGCATCATGTCAGTTCTGTACCACCTGATAACTATTAAACAAGATGAACGTCTTCAAAACATGCATAAAGTGTCTCCTTCACCCAGTGTCGGCTGAGATAGGCTCAAAACTCTCCGTGAGCCTAATGAGTTTAAGCAGTTCAGCAAAAGAGTGATAATTGATGATGATGACGATGATGATGATGATGATAGTAATGATAAAGTCCACAATCTGAATAATAAATGAACTGAAACCAATCTGATGTTGTTTCACTCTTTTGTATTTTTTATGGACTTGATTGAATGGGACGGATTTAGCTGAAAGCTCCGCAAGGACAGAACGGAATAATATCCATCAGTGCTCATGTCAGTCTTAAATCAGTTTCCTAACCTGCTTAACTTTAGGAAAGCGGTGTTAAGCTTTATTGAATAAGGATGTAAAACATTGTGTAAAACGGCCACAAGGTCTCGGAGTCAATCAGCTTGATATAGAAAGGTTAAAAGATCCGGATTTTTCCCTTATTAGAAAACAACAAAGAAAAGATTTCTCCACTGTGTCTATTTTTTTTTTCACTTACGCGTATAACATTCATTCATTTTCTAAATCACTTAATCCTAATTAGGGTCGCGGGGAGGCTGGCGCCCATCTCAGCTGACTCTGTAAAAGGAGCAGGGTACACCCTGGCCATCACTCACACAACCATTCATACCTAGGGAAGATTTGGAACAGCCACTAAACCTACCATGCATGTTTTTGTACATTTGGAGGACACCAGAGTATCCTGAGGAAACCCATGCAAGCACGGGGAGCACATGCCCGAGCTGGGAATTGAACCCATGACCTTCTTGCTGAGAAGCGGATGTGCTAACCACTACACCACCATGCCGCCTGCATATACCAGCTAATATATATATAAATACAGGGATTCCTCACTTTCCGCACCCCTTTGCGACCGCCGATTTCCGCAAAGTAGGATCAACCCCGCGCTGACTGATGTATAAGTACATGTATATGTGAGGCACTCCACCGAATGTAGGCACTTGTCGCAAGTGACGTATGGTGCTTGTGAGACAAAGCGCGCCTTATTCGGACTTCCGATCTTTAAAGTGAGCAAGTGCACGTTGAATACTTGTTTAGTACTCAACCTTCACTTTGCAAGTTTCTTCTCGTACTTGTGTAGGTTTCCTCCAGGTACACCGGTAAACATGCACAGCAGGCTAATCACGGTTCCAAATTGCCCCTATGTATAAGAGTGAGTGGGAATGGTGAATGATTGTTGCACTACATTGGCTGTTCAGGGTGTACCCAGACTTTGGCTCAGAGATGGCTGAGCTGTATGCCAGCCTCCCCATAACCCTAATTAGGATTAATCTGCTTTAAAAAAAACGAATGAATGAATGAATGATATCTATTAATTTAAACATTGTTAGATTTCTACTAGGACGTTGACAAGAACTATTGGAAGTGTATTAATGAACCGGAACTGATCACACAATACAATCAGTAATCCTTTCTGTTTGTGCTGCCTTTCAGGGTGCCTCATCCAGTCTGGTGGTCAAGTTCGCTGACACAGACAAGGAACGCACTATCCGGCGCATGCAGCAGATGGTGGGCCAATTCGGCATCTTTAACCCAGCCATCGCGCTGCCCTTCAGCACCTACAGCAGCTATGCACACGCGGTGAGTTCCTGTATCTCTACTGACCAGCTTTAGTACTCGGTCCATGCTCCTCCACCTCATTGCCCTTCTCCTACTCATTCTGCTGCTTCACTGTCTCCTGTTCCATTTCGTCGATCACCCAGTATTCAATCATCTTCTAACCCTACTGCTCTTCCTCGTCTCACCTCTTTTTTTCTGCATTTCAGTCTTCTTCACATTCTTCTCCAGCCACCCTTTTTTGCTGCTCCACCTGCTCACGTTCTCTGAGCCTGATCTTTGTCTCCACTCCCTACTGCTATTCCTCTTTTGTATCCTCTTCTTGTGTTTTCTTCTGGGTGGCGTGGTGGGGTAGCGGTTAGCATGTCTGCCTCGTAGCAAGAAGGTCCTGGGTTTGAGTCTTGGGCTCAGTGAGAACATTTCTATGTTATCTTGTGCTTGTGTGGTTTCCTCTGGGTGCACTCGTTTCTTCCCTCAGTCCACAGACATGCACATTATTCTAACTGTTCCAAAATTACCTCTAGGTCAGTGCTTCTCAATTATTTTCTGTGGCGCCCCCTCTAGGAAGAAAAAAACATTTCACCCCACCGTTGTCTATACAGTTGTTATTAGTACACCTCTGCATAACATTTTATCTTTATTAACCTTAAAAACAAAAAAGAAAGAAATATAGTTCAACTTACAATCAAGAAAAACTTAATTAACATTGTTTTTTAATCTGTAATAGAAACGCTTTAAAGTGCACCAATGTGCCTGAAATAAAAAATACATCCTTCTTTAAACTCATTCAACTTATGTATGTCTTAATATCTCCGTCTCTCTCTCCACCTTTCTCTTCGTTCCAGTTGGAAATTTTTCCGTGTTGTTTCTTGAGGGGTTGTTTACTGCACTTCATATTGTTTGCTCGTGCGAAAAAACTGCTACACCATAGCGCGACAATGAAAGCGTCACTGCCAACTAGTGGAGCAGAGGTACAATTACACTCAATTCCCGTACACTATTCCATAAAAGCATGTTCCCCAGGGTTAGATGCGTTCCCCCGGCATCACACCGTGCCCCCTCTGGCACCAAGGGGCCCCACTATTTGAGAAGCACTGGCCTAATTAGATATTATTGCACCTAATGAGTGTTCACAGCAAGAAGGTCCTCGGTTTGGGTCCCGGGCCCAGTTGTTTCTTGAGGGGTTGTTTGGTTACTGCACTTCATATTGTTTGTTCCTGTGAAAAACTGCTACACTATAGTATGACAATGAGAGCACCACTGCCAACTACTGGAGTGGAGGTGCAATTACACTTAATTCTCGTACACTATTCCAGAAAAACATGTTCCCCAGGGTCATAGGCGCTTCCCTCAGCATCACATCACCCCCTCACCCCTCCCGGCATCATACCACTACATCACCTCACGCCCCGCTATTTGAGAAGCACTGCTCTAGGTGCAAGTGTAAATGTGTGTGTGTGTGTGTGTGTGTGTGTGTGTGTGTGTGTGTGTGTGTGTGTGTGTGTGTGTGTGTGTGTGTGTATTGGCCCTGCAATAGATTTGTAAACCATCCATTGTTCATGATGTCTCCTGCCTTCGTCCAGAATCGTCTGAGATGAGGTCCAGCCTCCTCGTGACCCAAGAACGATTAGGCCATTCAGCAAATGAATGAACTGATGTTTTATTTGCCGTTCCATATTTTCTTTCCCCTTCTCTTCAACTTACTCTCCACCACCACTACTTCTCATTTTGACTCACCTTGCAGCTCTTTAATCACTTCCTGCTCCACCTTGTTTAAACTAATCTATACCTTTGCAGTTCCTTATTGCTCCTGCTCTCGTTCCTTAGCTACTGAGTTGTGTGTCGGTGACCTTGACCTACTTTCTAAGGTCACAGAGGCAAACCTGAACATTAGGTTTCAGGACATTTACCTGCCTCGCTGAAGATGGGACTTTCACACTTGCTAGGCTTGTTTTGTATTGGCATATTATGAACTGATCCTTTTGGTGGAAACATCTAGACCTTTGTGGTCGACTGTTTTTTTTTTGTTGTTGTTGCTTCTTCTGCAACAGTCCCTTTTTGTCTGTCTCTCATGATCTTTGTTTCTGAACCACCACTGTGTTCCTGCTCTTTCATTTCCTTCTCCTGTTGCTTCTTCTGATACTCAGTATCCTGCCACTCCAACATCTCCTTGTTCTCCTAGTATTCATTACGGCTCATCATCGCTCCCGCTTCCCATTTATGTGTCTTTTTCTGCTACCCCTCTGCTACTTCTACCATTTCTTCCTCTGTACCTCACCTGCTCCTCCATCTCCTCTAATTTTCTCGAGCTGCTTGGTCTCACTTAATTATTTCCTCCTCCTCCTTCTCCTCTTTTTCATTCTACCATTTCTTTCTGCCTGCACATTCTCTCATCATATCTTTTGTCACTGACGACAGAAATGATGTGGAATATTCCACCGAAAAAGCCTCCATGTATTTTTAGCCTGCATACTAAGATCCTTCTGATGTAAGAAGCAGAAAGGAAATGGGGATGTTGAGGCTCAGTTTCATGCCTGTCAGAACTTTACTCTAACCGTATATGAATTCGATACTTGGAGTAGGTTTGTAGACATTAATTTGCATTTTTATTAGCACAGGAAGTGAATTAACTGGAGGAACTGGCAAAGTCTCTGCAGATGTATCCATCACGCTCATTTTCATATCACAGATTTGTGGGAGGCCATGTGAGAGGTACACTAGCAGACAGTCCTACGGTAATTACCCAGTTCCATAGTAAAAAAAAATTGGAATAAAAACCACTCATTACAATTCATGAAATGCAGGTTGTCCATGGAAAGTGTGTGGAAATGTAAATGTACAAGAGGGCGGGTGGGCAGGCCAGCGTGGCTTCTACAGGTAGGCTGTGAGTGTTATCCGGTGTGTCAGAGACGTGTGTGCAGTAGTATGCAGTTCTCCAGCTCTGACACCGTCTCCTTCTCTCATCGTTCCAGACAGAACTGCTGCCCACACACTCCACACCATGTCACATGGCATTACACACATTTCATGCTAGACAGGCAGAAGAATATGAATCATGGTTACTAGTTTGTAAGTAACCCTATAAAAGTACTGACTGCACAACTTATTGCTTTGGTATGTTTAGTATGCACTCTCACCAGCCAATTTAATACGAACACCTGTACTGTAGCGTACATACAAACATGTAGTAGCAGCACAATGTACCATGCAGGGCTTCAGTTCATTCTATAATTATCGATTCCACAAGTCAGAAAACACGGGCTCGAATTAATTTGGCCACGGCAGTGTTGTTAGATGGTTTTGGCGTTTCAGAAACTGCCTGGATACTCCTGGATTTTTTTTGTTTTTTTAAGAGCTTACATGAAGTCATACAAAGCAGAAGCACTAGTTCTTTCTGATTGGTGCGGGCGGCGGGGAGGAGGATGGGGGAGGGGTGGAGGATCCCGTGGAGGGATAACGATTAGCACATCTGGCTTACAGCAAGAAGGTCCTGGGTTTGAGCACTGGACTTTGCGAGGGCATTTCTTTGTGGACTTTGCATGTTCTCTCTGAGATCTCTGGTTTCCTTCCACAATCCAAAGACACACACTTCTTCTTTTCCTTTCGGCCTTTTCCCTTTTTTGTCAGGGGTCGCCACAGCGAATCATCTGATTCGCATGTTTGATTTGGCATAGGTTTTTACGTCGGATGCCCTTCCAAACACAACCCTTTAGCAAGGGGCGGAAACATGCTGACGGCTATGAAGCTACACTTTACGAAAGTCAGCAATTGGTTCTTTTACATGAACCTCCCACCATAGACAGTGAGAGACATGGCCGGCCTTTAATAACCAAGTTAGCTGCACTGGGGGGGGGGGACAGGGACAACCTTGTGGAGAGTAGGACTCGAACCCTCAACCTTAGGATCAGCAATCCAGCCTTCTTTACCACCAGGCCATCACTGCCCCATAATCCAAAGACATGCACATTCGGGTAAATGGCAGTTCACAATTGCCCCTAGGTGTGACTGTGAGCGTAAATGTTTGTGTGTGTGTCTTGGACATGGGATGGAATCCTGAGCTGTTCAGGGTAAAAGAAATACAGAGATCCCTCTCTTTCCGCGGTTAATTGGGACCGAGATCCCCACGCGACCATCGAAATCCGTGACGTAGGATCACTCTCTCTCTCCCCAACCCCCGCTGACTGACGTATACGTACCTGTATATGTGTATATAATATCAATAAATACATATTCAATGCTATAAATGCTTATAATAACAATTAAACATTCAAAAATAATGCATAAGATGTAAATAAAATATAAATACACACACATACAGATGTGTGCAACGACTCACGCATGCAGATGTGCACCTCACAACAATGTAAGTAGTTTTGATGGGAGGTTTTGGGTTGTTTTTTGTTTTGTTTTGTTTTTGTTTTTTTTTTGCATAATTGGCCTTGTTTTTGTGGTGTTTTCCATAACTTTCCCCCTGATTTTTCCTTAATTTCCTTATTTTTTAATTCGATGAATATTTATTTATTTATTTAAAACCCGCGATGCACTGAAGCCGCATGAATTGAAGCTCGAAGTAGCGAGGGATCCTGTATATGAAATGCATAAAAGATTTATCCTTCACTGCATCATGCTAGAAAACAAAAATAAGCACAGTGCTAGTGTGTTGGTTTCTGAGCACGGAGGGGAAACGACCTGAGCTTGCAGCACCATGTCCAACTCAAGTTTCAAACTGCGAACTGAGCAGTGATATAATTTCTCTGAAATCAGTTTAAATTCAGTCAGATGCTCTTTGGGTCTTGTTTGATAACAGGATTATCAGCCATGTTCTCTCAGAATCTACTTTCACCTCCTAATTGTGTGACTTTAATATGCAGTCAGCAGTCCGTTTCTATGCATATATGTATAGCGATGAAATGTTCAGAAATGTACACGGAGAATACACAAATTAGGAAGCTCCTTCACAAACACAGCTGTGTAGGGGATTAGTGGGCAGAGCTGACAGCCAGCAAATTGGATTTTAGTCAAAGCTGAAAAGGGAGGGCTGCGAAAATAAATTTGGGGGCACCGGGCAACAGCCCTGACAATGTGATGCCGCAAGACCCCCCCACACACACACACCAAAAAGGTACAGCTTATTTCTCCACCAGGCAATCAGCTTATCATCACATAGATGCTCCACATAGCAAAATAGATCTTTTTTATTTTCTTCAAACGCCACAAATATTTGACAGAAAAAAAAACAACAACAACAAAAAAAAAAACATTAATGTGCTTTCAGGCTCCCCGCTGGATATCTTTCAAAAGCTTTTTCTTTTCATGTTTGGGCTTGTGTATTTCCATAAGCAGTGCTACTTTTTTTAGGGGGAGGGGCATGAGAATAAAAGCTCGGTTGTGAGACGTGGCAGGAGGGATGAAAGATGCTTTCTTTATTTGACAGCATTTTAAAAAGAGGATGCATTAGATTCATATGACATACAAATTACTTGAAAGCTCTCAGGCCAGGGATAAATGAGGGGAGGGGTTGCTTTGGCAGTTTGGGGGTTTGGCAGGGTGGATGGGTGGGTATGGGGTATGGCTGGATGGGGCTGACTCTAAGACTACATAACCTCGCCCCCTGTTGGTCAATGGAACAATGGAAAACAATAGTCTGGGTTTGTTAGTTAGTTAGTAGGCCTCCGTCAGTCCCGAAGGACTATGGCTGCGCTCTGGCTGGTATCCCGGCTGGTGATACTCTCCAATGCACAGAGCCGGGGTAGGGAGTAATGGAGGACAGGCTGTTTCCCAAGCAGCAAGTCCCCACTGTAAGCACCACCGGAAGGATCCAATGGAAGGACAAGTGCCGATACGAGTGGGTTCCAGTGCCGCGGCAGGAGTTACCAGAACATTACTGTGAACGAACTGCCTCAGGGGGCTCTGACTCCCGATTAGAAACACGCTGATGGCTTTGGAGCTACTCTTGTTGAAAGTCAGCAATGGTTCTTTTACATGCCTCACACCATAGACAGTGAGAGACATGACCGGCTTTTGATAACCCTGTTATCAAAGGGGGCAGCAGTGATTATATATATATATATATATATATATATATATATATATATATATATATATATATATATATATACATCCCTTGAATATCGCGGATAATGTAGACCAGACCTGGCCGCGATATTCAAAAAACTGCGAAGTAGGAACGCCCCGTCCCCATTTCTACCACGTTGTCTCATTTCTATATGTTTTCGTGTCTATGCAATATCAAGAAGTGTATATTAAACGTTGCACAGTTATATGCATATGTAAATACTATAATGTATTAATATTTAAATAGAATTTATATATAAACACTTTAAGTACTGTACTCATCTCAGACAGTAGCTCTTCTCCGCAGTGCAGGACGTTCACAAATGCTATACAGTAATATCAGAAAATCACAAAAAATCCCGCGGGAATGTCCGAGGCAACAGCGTCACGCGTCTAAGCCAATCAGCATGCAAGATTGAGTTGAGTGGGCGGGAGGCAACAGCATCACGCGTCTCAGCCAATCAGCTTGCGAGATTGAGTTGAGTGGGCGGGAGGCAATAGTATCACGCGTCTAAGCCAATCAGCTTGCGCGATTAACTTGAGTGGGCGGTCCCTGCCTGAACTGGGGAGGAGGAGCACTTCAGTCTGTCATTTGGAAACAATGACCGCAGCCTGCCTTGGGTCCCTGCCTTCCGCTTGCTTACATGTGAGTTTCAGCACGAATTTTGAATTTTATATGAACTTTTTTTTTTTTAATACGGCAATGTACCAAGACCGCAATGCTCAAATCGCGAAGATGCAAGGGATGACTTTATATATATATATATATATATATATATATATATATATATATATATATAGACGCTCCCCAGCTTATGAATATTCGTTTTGCAAACATCTGGAGATACAAACAGGGCTGTCCGAGGTCGAAAATGAAAGCGAAATGAAATTGAAGAAGAAGTAGAAATATAAATTGAATAAAATCTATAGAATGATATATCATAAATATAAGTATGAGATATGATCAAACATTATTCCGAGGTACACTTAATACTAGACTCTGGCAGAGGGGCGTGGTTGACTTTACACCACGAGGAGGTCAAGGAAGAGAAGCAGAACTCACATTTTTGAACTCCTGCCAAAACTTTCAGAGAAGAAATAAACTGACTTCAGTATTATAATGAACTGGATAAGAGTGAAACTCTCTGTAAATCTGATCAGATCCTCTGTGCTGTGCTTGAGAGGAACCAGGAGTTTAAACACGGGACATAATGATATTGATAATGTACAGACTATTTATTTTATCTTTGAATCATTAAATATTTTTTGAATTTTAATGTTTATTATATAAATTATGTGGATTTAATTTAATTTGAAAATATTTTATATCTTCTTCTTCTTCTTTTCCTTTCGGCTTTTCCCTTCAGGGGTCGCCACAGCGAATCATCTGCCTCCATCTCACCCTATCCTCTGCATCCTCTTCTCTTACACCAACGACCTTCATGTCCTCCTTCACCACATCCATGAATCGTCTCTTTGGTCTTCCTCTAGGCCTTTTGCCTGGTAGTTCCAGCCTCAGCATCCTATTACCAATATACTCACTATCCCTCCTCTGTACATGTCCAAACCATCTCAATCTAGCCTCTCTGACTTTGTCTCCAAAACGTCTTACATGTGCTGTCCCTCTGACGTGCTCATTCCGAATCCTCCAATATTCAAAGTCCCTACTTTCAGTCCCAGACTCATGCCTTTCCTCTTCTCTCTCTGGCAACGGACACGCCTCCCGCCTCTCCAATTTTATATATCGTTTTAATTTATGTATACTGTACTACATTTTGTAAAGAATTTTAAGAAGGTTTCCTGACAATGTTTCCCATCTACCATGCTATAAAGACAACGGAGAGAGAGAGAGAGAGAGAGAGATTGTATACAGTACAAACTCGTATAGGTTACTTATACAAGCTTTAAACATACGTTCCCCTCTAAAGAATGCCCTGTAACAACTTACAAACAAATTCAACATATATATATATATATATATATCCCTCGCTACTTTGTGCTTCAGTTTCTGCAGCTTCAGTGCATCGTGTTTTTTTCAAAAATACTCCTCGAAAAATTTTAAAAATAAGGAAATTAAAGAAAAATAAGGGGAAAGTTAAGGAAAATGCCGCAAAATAACACCAATTGTGCCAAAAAACAAAAACAAACAATCAAGCAAAACTACTTACATTTTTATGTGTGGTGCGCGTCTGTATGTGTGTACTGTATTTATATTTTATTTACATATTTTGCATTATTTTTGAATATTTAATTGTTATTATAAGCATTTATAGTGTTGCATATGTATTTATTGATATTATATACACATTTACATGTACGTATACTTCAGTCAGGGGGGTCGATCCTACTTCGCAGAAATCGGTGGTCGTGTGGGGATTTCGGTCCCAATTAATTGTGGAAAATGAGGGATCCCTGTGTGTGTGTGTGTGTGTGTGTGTGTGTGTGTGTGTGTGTGTGTGTGTGTGTGTGTGTGTGTGTGTGTATATATATGTATATACACACAGTGATCCCTCACTACTTCGTGCTTCAATTCATGCAGCTTCAGTGCATCGTGTTTTTTGTTTATTTTAATATTCATCAAATTAAAGAATAAGGAAAATGAGGAAGAATAGGGGGAAAAGTTAAGGAAAATGCAACAAAAACAAGGCTAATTATGCAAAAAAAACCCAACCAAAACAAACACAAAACAAAAAAACAACCCAAAATCTCCCATCAAAACTAGTTAGATTGTTGTGAGGTGCACATCTGTGGGCCTGTGCGTCTGTATGTGTGTGTATTTATATTTTGTTTACATCTTATGCATCATTTTTGAATGTTTAATTGTTATTATAAGTATCTATAGCATTGAATATGTATTTATTGATATTATATACACATATACACGTACGTATACGTCAGTCAGGTGGGTTGGTCCTACTTTGCGGAAATCGGCGGGTGCGGGGGATCTTAGTCCCTAATAATCGCGGAAAGGAGGGTCCCTGTGTATGTATATATATATATATATATATATATATATATATATATATATATATATATATATATATATATATATATATACACATATATATATTCTTTTCTCAGTCCCAACTTCTTGCTATGATATATTTGGAGGCTGTGGTGCTGTGGACATATATGAGAAATAGAAATATTGATATGGTACAATATGAGTTGATAGTGCTCAGCTGTGCGCTGCTCTCCGTCTCCTCAGCTAGCGACTGTAATAAGCACAGTCTATTTTTCCCCTTGAAATCGCTGCACTTTCCCTTTGTGCCTGGTGCGGACTGCATTATAGAAGCGCTGTGTGATTCAGGTGGAGGTACAGCAGACTCAAAGCACAGCTGCCCGGATAATTGGTGTGTGATAAAGAGGTGATTACCTAACGCCATCCAATGCCATCAGCCAGCAATAAAAAAAAAAAAAAAAACCTGATGCCTAGATGATGAAGTGTGCTGTCACCGAGGCAACTTCTTCCAGGGACATCACTATGCTGCTCCGTTCTGGGAAAGGTCACAACCCTAATGATGCTGACTTGGTTGAAGCCGCAATTCCCTGGAAGCCTGCGAAACACTGCGCTACTTCGCTATCGCTGTTTAAAACCCAGGAACTATTTGTGAATTTTTAAATGAAAGCAAAGAAATTGGATGGGAGATTTTGAATACTCTTGTCAATGCAGCCGGTCGATGGACATTTGTTTTGCCCCCCCCACCCCCACCCCCATCCCAGCCCCTTCCTCACCCAAGAACGAATCGATGTTGCTCACTTCCCCCCGACGTAATTACATGCTCGAGCCTCCAATTTGCTGTGTTATAATTCCTGAAGAGCAGAACAGAATGCCACATTGTTATCTGAAGCAATCTGGACATCGCCATGAAAAGGGATATTAGCCGAGCTGTGCATGCTGGGAAATTTGAATATGGAAGGCTTCAGTTTCTTTCTGTTCGCTGTCCACGGCCGGTCGTTCTGTGTGTTTAAAGAGTATTAGCACACTGGCAGGCAGCGAGCTTCAGTCAGCTTAACCCTGCAAGTCTTATTCAGAGCTGAGGCCTGCGCCGTGCCATGGCTACAATAGGTCCTGATTACTGCCACATTTCACCCTGACAGAACTGATAGAGGGCGAGAAAAGAGGAAACTTTCTCATCGTACAGATGATGTAAACGTATTAAATACAGCAGCATAGCAGCGCAAATTCTCCCCAAACGCCCACAACATGCAGCTCCTCCTTCAGCCAGCCAAACCTCGCTGATAACGCGAACGCACGTTTTTAACGTCTGGGCGTAAAGACTCCATTCATCTTCCTCTATTAAATATAAATGATCATTTATTTTTCATTAAAAAAATCTCTCTCTCTCTCTCTCTCTCTCTCTCTCTGTCTCCCTCCCTCTCTCTCTCTCTCTCTCTCTCTGTCTCCCTCTCTCTCTCTCTCTCTCTCTCTCTCTGTCTCCCTCTCTCTCTCTCTCTCTGTCTCTCTCTCTCTCTCTCTCTCTCTCTCTCTCTCTCTCTTTCTGTTTCTCTCTCTCTGTCTCTCTCTCTCTTTCTATCTCTCTCTTTTGAACTTTCTCTGCCTCTCTCTCTCTTTCTGTTTCTCTCTCTCTCTCTTTCTTTCTTTCCCTTTCTCTCGCTCTCACTCTCTTTCTATCTTTCTCTGCCTCTCTCTCTTTCTGTTTCTCTCTCTCTGTCTCTCTCTCTCTTTTCATCTTTCTCTGCCTCTCTCTCTTTCTGTTTCTCTCTCTTTCTTTCTCTCCCTCTCTCTCTCTCGCTCTCACTCTCTTTCTATCTTTCTCTGCCTCTCTCTCTTTCTGCTTCTCTCTTTCTCTCTGTCTCTCTCACTTTCTATCTCTCTCTTTTTATCTTTCTCTGCCTCTCTCTCTTTCTGTGTCTCTCTCTCTGTGTCTCTCTCTTTCCCTCTCTCTCTCTCTCTCTCTCTCTCTCTGCCTCTCTCTCTTTCTGTTTCTCTCTCTCTCTCTGTGTCTCTCTCACACCCTCTCTCTCTCTGCCTCTCTCTCTGTGTGTCTCTCTCTTTCTTTCTCTCTCACTCTTTCGATCTCTCTCTTTATCTTTCTCTGCCTCTCTCTCTTTCTCTCTCTCTGTCTCTCTCTCTTTCTGTTTTCTCTCTCTCTGTATGTCTCTCTCCCTCTCTCTCTCTCTCTCTCTCTCTCTCTCTCTCTCTCTCTCTTTCTAGCTCTCTTTTTTTTCTTTCTCTGCCTCTCTCTCTTTCTGTGTCTCTCTCTCTGTCTCTCTCTTTCTTTCTCTCTCTCTCTTTCTATCTCTCTCTCTTTTTATCTTTCTCTGCCTCTCTCTTTCTGTTTCTCTCTCTCTGTGTCTCTCTCCCCCTCTCTCTCTATGTCTCTTTCTCTCTCTATGTCTCTCCTCTTTGTCTCGCTCTCTCTCTCTCTCTTTCTCTCTCTCTCTCTCTCTCTCTGACCCTATGGACACTATTTTTTCTTATTTTCTTTTTTCTTTCTTTTCGACACTTTCCCTTCATCTTTTGTTGTTGTTGTTCTATATTGTTTGTATTTCTGTTAAAAGCTTTTTTTCCTCCTGTCTTGATTTTGTTCATTTTTTCAACCGCGTGATCCTAATGAGGCTGGTGAGGAGGATGGCGCCCATCCCTTTCTTTTTTTTTTCTATTTACCTCTTCTTTCTTTCTGTACTTTTTAAATTTCCCTTGTTATTTCCCTTTTTATTTTAAATATGGATGAAGTGAAGTCTCGTCTTTCTTTTTTCTTTCTTTCCTTCTGTCGTGTTCTCTTTTTCCCTTCATCGTTGCCCTTTCCTCTCTTTTTTCACTTTATCTTTGAATGTTTTAGTTTCTTTCACTGCTGCAGTATTAAGTTTCCTTTAGTTTACTCTTTGGCAGTGGTGGCCTGGTGGTGAAGGTGCTGGATCACTGATCCTAAGGTTGGGGGTTCGAGTCCCACTCTCCACGGGTCCCCCCCCCCCTCCCCCCCCCCCCCCATCCCAGTGGTGCTAACTGGGTTATCATAGGCCGGCCAGGTCTCTCACTGTCCATGTTCAGAGGTTCATGTAAAAGAACCATTGCTGACTTTCATCAAGAGGAGCCCTGCAGTGGCCCGGTGAGCCGTCCAGGGTGTACTCTGCCCTTGCCCGGAGTCAGCTGGGATGGACGCCAGCCTTCCCACAACCCTGATTAAGATTAAACGGTTCGAGAAAATGAATGAATGAATAGGATTTCTTTTTTATTTCCAACTTTATAATTTATTTACACTTATCGCTCTCAAATCCTCATCCTGTATTTCTCTCTCAGGTGTTGTCTTTTTCCTATCCGTCCCCCGTCTCTTTTTTTCTTTTATTTTTTGTTTACCTGCATGAGAGCTCAATCCATCTTGCCGTTTGAGAAATGGATGATCCTCACTGCTCACATTGATGGAATTAAGGAAATGACAGGCGGAGTTAATAGATAGTGTGAGTGAAGCATGAGGTGCCAGGGGCTGGCGGAATGGTCACTCGCAGTCTACCTCTGACAGGGGCATTGTGGGATAATAATTGGCTTTTTGCTCATCCAGGGACTTGGTGCAGACGGGGCATTTAAGCATTTAGCACATGGGATAGCGTGCATCTCGTCGTATCGCCACAAGCATTGCGCTGAAGATGACTTTCTGATTAATTGTGTTGTTTTACCAAAATGAATTAAACTAATATTAGGATAAGAAGGGGTTTCATTTGCTCGCTCGCTCTTTCTCTCTCTCTCTCTCTCTCTCTCTCTCTCTCTCTCACTCTCTCTCTCTCTCTCTTTCACTCACACACACTTAAATGTTTACTATATAGACAGAACTCATTATGGAAGCATTGTCCTAATAGATGCAGTAATACAGTAATGGTAATGCTATACATTCTTCTGAAACTGTACCGCCGCTGCTGATGAGGAAATTATGGATATTTGACGAGCTACAAGATGCTTCGGTTGCTCTTCTTGGCAGCAAATGACAAGAGATTCACAGCCCAGCATAAAGAAGTCGTTTCTGTTTAAGTCTGAAATGGAAACATGACTGCGGTCCAGTTCTTTTTCGCTGTGAACTCCAGGAATATGTATGTCAGTCCCTTCATTAGCGAGGAGCGCGAGAGAGCGAGCGCTACGGCTCCTCAAACGTTTCTTGAAGTTCGTGACAGCTGCTTCACTGGAAAGATGGACACTTCTCTTTCTCTAAACATAGGTTGACACATTTTTCACTTTTTTTTTTTTTTTTCTCCCCGCTCCACTTTCTCCTCCACCCTCGCGAGCACCACCCATCCGTCACTCTTCGCAATAGCCCGCCTCCTTCTCCTAACCTCTCTTCTCTTTCTCTGGTTCTTTCTCTTCCTCCACAGCTGATGCAGCAGCAGGCGGCCCTTATGGCTGCGAGTCACGGTGGCTACCTGACGCCCAGCGTGGCGTTCCCAGCCACCCAAATCCACCAGATGGGAGCATTGAACATCAACAGCCTCCCTCCCACCCCCATGACCCCGGTGTCGGGTGAGTTTCATCAGCCTCTGGGTGAGCAAATGCGCTTCATTTCCTTTTTTACGGGTGCAGGGTGAAGGAGGGGACTCAAACTGTGCAAGTCTAAATGTCAACACTGGGCTGGTAGACACAGGTCTACATTTTTATTTTTCCTGCTGTGACCACACACACACACACACACACACACACACACACACACACACACACACACACACACACACACACACACACACGATCGAACTCATTCAGCTCATCAGCTCCTGCAATTATCCAAGCATTAATGAGCTGAGTGTGGTGTGTGTGTGTGTGTGTGTGTGTGTGTGTGTGTGTGTGTGTGTGTGTGTGTGTGTGTGTTTTGTAAGCATGAAAAACACACATCCACGTCCAGTTCTGCAGTCCTCTGTCCCCAGAGGCAGAGCACACAGGGGCTAATGGTGTCTACATCTCAAATACACTCAGCGATTCGACTGGCGCAAACCAACATCACTATTCTTTGCTCTTCCTTTTTCTTCTTCTTGATGAATTTTTCTTTCTTTTTCCTTTTTTGTTCTTTTTTTTTAACTTTTATCTTCTTGTAGTTTATTTATTTTTTTTAATCATTATTATTTACTTTTTAGTGTGGCACACTTCCAGCCTCCCTATGAACCTAATTAGGATTACGCGGCTGAGAAAATGAATGAATTATTTACCTTCTTTCTTTCTTTCTTTTGCTGTCTTTTTTTTTTTTTTACTCAAAAATAATTTAATTTCACTAAAATTTGATTTTCTCAAATGTTACGTTCTTTCGTTCGGTCTCATTTTCTCTTTTACCTTCTGTTCGTCGTGTTCTCTTTCTACCTGAGCGTTATGGTGGCTTAATCGTTAGCACGTGTGTTGCCCCAGGGTGTGAGCACAATTGACTGTGCTGGCCTATTATGTATGACAAATTGTTTAGGGTGTGCCCCGCCCTCTCCTAGAGCTTGACTTCACCCTCCTCGTAACCCTGATAAAGCAGATCAGTGTTTTTTTTATTTTATTTTTATTTCCACCAGCTGTGTTTCTGTCTTTCTTGATTTTTTTTATTTATTTATTTATTCACTGTATCCTTTATCTTTCTTACTTTTTTTTTTGCTGGCCTTATAGTTATTTCCTTTTATTTCTCCTTCTTTTCTGTTCTTTACTCCATCTCTCTCCAGCAGAGCCTCCTTTACAGTGGTACCTCACCTTACGAAATTCATCCGTTCCAGAGCCTTTTTCTTAACCTGGATTTTTCGTAAATTGAACCGCATTTTACATGTAAAACGTGTGATTCGTTCCAAGGCCCCCAATAACTACCCCCTAAACCCTTTAAAAATTATAAAAGCAAACCTTTTAACACCTCCTTCTGCTTCAATATCGTACCGATAGTAGACGGGTTTGGCCATATTCCTTTGCGATATCACTCAACTGCATGCCACAAGCCCGTTTCTTCTTTTCACTCGCACCAGAAATCACACGCATGTATGGGTGTGTGTGTGTGTGTGTGTGTGTGTGTGTGTGTGTGTGTGTGTGTGTGTGTGTGTGTGCAATTGTGTGTTGACCATGTCTTCTTAGTAGAGTTATAATTTTACAAATGTTTATGGAAGGTTAAAAGCAATGAGCACACTCAAAAAACTCATGAAACAACAGTAACTTTGTCCTTTACACAAAAAGAATTATGGGTATTATGGAGATGTAGCTCCATAATACTCAATGGGATGGAGCTGCGTTATCCCTCCTAGCCAATGGGAGGCCAGTGGGGTGGGATTTTTGGGAGATAGCCAATGGGAGGGAGCTGTGTCATCCCTCCTAGCCAATGGGAGGCCAGCGAGGTGGGATGTTGGAAGATAGTCAATGAGAAAGCAGCTCATGCATTAGTTGAATGTTTAAATGGCATGTTTGGCACGTTTCGTAAGGAGAACTTGTTTCGTATACAGAGACCACAAATTTTGGAAAATGTTTTTCTTAACCTGGATTTTTTGTTTGCTGGGATTATCGTAAGGTGAGGTACCACTGTATTAAAAATTATAACTTTATTATCATCGATAAATTAGTGAGTAGGTGTAGAAATGGATGCTGGTCTTGACCTTGAAGTGAAAGATTGAAGTTCGGTACGCAGTCGTGGGAATTCTGTGCATCATCCTTGTCATATCATGCAAAAGCTCACGTCGTGATGGAAACTTTAACATATTTGCTGATATTGCAACTTTCTGTACACACACACACACACACACACACACACGCGCGCACACACACACACACACACACACGCGCGCGCACACACTCATACGCACACAAGAGGTATTAAGTTGCTTGAACACAACTGCATTAAAAATTCATAAACACTGTAAAAATGGTTCATATCAACAGCTCAAATGTTTCTGTTGTATACTGATGAGCAGAAATCTGCATTTCAGGGGAAAAAAGGGAGAAAGATGAGTAGACACGTGCAAGGCGTACAAAAGAGCTTTGTCCGTCTAAGGTTTTAACTCTGTTTTGACAAGCTGTTGTTCAGAAAGGGGCAAGCGACCCAATTAAATATAAAACGTGAGACTGTTAGTCTTCTCTTGAAGGCTGAGTGCATCCATGTGTGACGTTACATGCAGATCTTCTCATATTGGTCTTAAAATTACACACTAGACAGAGACTGCAATTTGTCAGGCATTGTGTGTCCGTGAAGCGACGGGTATCAGTATAAAAGCTGCTGACGGAAACAAACAGTGCAAAGCAGGAAGTTTTCTGGGTTTTTTTTTTTTTTTTTTTTGGGGGGTATTTTTCCAGTCTTCTTCCCTGAATTTAGTCATATCCAATTCTTACCCATCAAGTATTACCTCCATATCACATGACCATTATCAACCAGGGAGGGGCATAGACATGCACATGCCCCCTCTGTGACATGCCATGTTTCCACCCTCCTCTTTATGAACTGCTGCGCATGCCTACTTGGGGGTGGCCTAACACATTCGGAGGAAAGTGCTATCTGCCCCCTCATACGAATGGGCTCAGAGACGCCCATATTTGGCTGGTGATTACTGTGAGCGACTGGGAAGTCAACGTATTTCACCCTCCCCTCCCATGAGACCTGAGGCAATTAGCCCCTGATCATGGGTGGCTGTGGCATCGAGGTGGATTCATCTTGCGATCTCCAGGTTGATAGTCACACACCTTGGCGATGTGCCATTCAGGAGCCAGCAGGAAGTTTCTTCAAACAACATTATGTCATGTTTGGCCTGTGCAATGCCCGTTCTAGAAAAGCTCCTGCTTTGCAAAGAGGTTATTTCTGTTAGCATTTTTAACCAACACGTCTTCACACACCACCCTTTATTTGTGGAATTGCCAAAATCATTTACGTGAGCCATGTTAGAGCCCATGATGAGTTTTGACTCATTTCATTTTTTCATTATCGTTATTATTATTATTATTATTATTACAGTGGTACCTTACCTTACGAAATTATTCCGTTCCAGAGCCTTTTTCTTAACCTGGATTTTTGTAAATTGAACCGCATTTTACATGTAAAATGTGTGATTCGTTCCAAGGCCCCCAATACTACCCCTAAACCCTTTAAAAATTATAAAAGCATATCTTTTAAGACCTCCTTCTGCTTCAATATCGTACTGATGGTAGACAGGTTTGGCCATATTCCTTTGCAATATCACTCAACTGCATGCCACGAGCCCGCTTCTTCTTTTCACTCGCACCGGAAATCACACGCGTGCGTATGTGTGTGTGTGTGTGTGTGTGTGTGTGTGTGTGTGTGTGTGTGTGTGTGTGTGTGTGTGTCTGTTGACCATGTCTTCTTAGCAGAGTTATAATCTTACCAATGTTTATGGAAGGTTAAAAGCAGTGAGCACACTCAAAAAAAAAAAAAACTCATGAAACAACAGTAATTCTGTCCTTTACACGAAAAGGGCATTGGCTATTATGGAGCTGCATCATCCCTCCTAGCCAATGGGAGGCCAGCGGGGCGGGATGTTGGAAGTCAATGGGAGAGCAGCTCGTGCATTGTTTGAATGTTTGAATGGAGCGTTTGGCGCGTTCCGTAAGGAGAATTTGTTTCGTATACAGAGAAAAGAAATTTTGGAAAATGTTTTTCGTAACCTTGATTTTTCGTTTGCTGGGACTATCGTAAAGTGAGGTACCACTGTATTATTATTATTATTATTATTATTATTAAAAAAAAAATTCTCCCATTTTCTCCCTAATTTAGTCGTATCAAATTCCCACCCATCAAGTATTGCCTTCCCTATCATACAATCGCCACCTACCAGGGAGGGGCGAAATCATGCACACGCCCCCTCCGTGACACGTGATGCCAGCCACCCACATCTTTTTGAACTGGATGCCAGCCACCCGTGTCTTTACATGGGTATTTGGGGGCGGTTTAACACACTCGGAGGGAAAGGGCTATTGGCCCCGTTGTCCGAATAAACTCATAGTGGCTGGCATGAACTCATGATTGGCTGACAATCACTTTGAGTGATGGGGGAGTGAGTGTATGCCAACAATCCCTCACGGAAGAGCTCACATGGACTTCCTGTCATGGATGTCTCTGACATTAACCTGGATTTGAACTTCGATCTCCTGGTTAATAGTCATTATTATTCATATTATTATTATTATTATTATTATTATTATTATTATTATTATTATTATTATTATATTTATTGCAATCCATATGATATTACTACACTCCACAACTTGCTCGGTCAAATTAGCATTTCTTAGACTTACTTAATTAAAAGAGACTGGTGGCCCTGGTGTGGTCTTAGGACAAGCTTAGATATGCGCATCATTCAACATACTCCTGTGTGTCCTCTGCTAGACTGATTGCCTTCTATTATTGAAGCCGTTGGAGTCTGTTGCATTATTAATCCTGCATGAGATAGCATCGAGAATATTCCAAGGACTAAAATAAATAAGATTCACTCATTCATTCATTTGATTCTCACAAATAGCACTGCTGGTTTTATTCAACATATGTGTCCCTCGTAACCCCCCCCCCCCACCCCCCCCACCCCACGTCTCTCTCTCTCTCTCTCTCTCTCTCTCTCTCTCTCTCTCACACACACACACACACACACACACACACACACACACACACACACACACACACACACACACACACACACACACACACGATGTGTCAGAGTCAGAGTTGAAAGAAAAAAACAGCGGTACATCACAAATTCAAGTACTTCTCCAATTATTGGTTAGGAAAACCTCTCAGTAATTCTTACATTGGTAATTCAAACTGTGGACCAAAGACACTTTTCTTGTCTTTCTATTCACAAAAAAGACAAATCTATACATGTTAGAATTAATTTGGGAAGTCTGATCAAAAAGGAAATAAAAGAATATGAAAGAATAATATAACTGACAGTAATAATAGCATTGCTTTGCAGTCACTGGTTGGAGTAAGACTGTTCCTGTCTTTGCAGAGATGTGTATATATTCTGCTTGGGTCCATATGGACTTCCTCGAAGTTCTCCAGGTTCCCCCAATTTTCCCAAAAATGCTATAAAGTGAATTGCCAATCCTAAATTGCCCCGACTTACCCCTGTGTGTGGGTGGCATGAGGAGTGAACCAAAACCCAGCCCTTTGGGTCGACTTAAAAAAAGAACTTAACCATGAATGGGAGAGTTGAGTTGAGTCCTTGGGGGGTGACCACAGTAGCTGTGAGAGCTGCGAGAGAAAACCGACTGATGCAAACTGATATCTGTTGGCTTTTTGTTTTATGAAGTTTTTAAATTCGAGAAAGTTGTACGTGTGATTTGTACGTAATTTGCGATTGATTTGCAGATGTTTGTCAAAAAGCATCCAGTCTCCTTTTGTAAATCAAATGTGTTTTGTTCGCTTCGTCGTCTCAAACCATTTGCTTTTTATTTGCACGTTAGTAGATGTACAAAATGCAAATAAAATACCAATGGTGACAAAATATATAGAGTATGCAGATGCCAGTGAGTCTCAATCTTTTCAAAAAAATTTCTCTATGGAAGTCTCCAATTTGTTGCTTTACCTTGTGAAAAATGAATAATTTGAGTAAAACCACAACTTTGCGACCTTTCCGCATCACGTGCAGACTATTTGAGAAGAGTTTGAGACTACTCAGCATCAAAGCCTTGTTTAACAACATCGGGGTAACACTGATTCTATGGTTGGGGGTTCAAGCCCCACTCTCAACAGGTTGTCACTGTCCGGTCAGTGCAGCTAACGGGGTTATCAAAGGTCAGCCATGTCTCTCACTGTCTAACTGTCTATGGTGTGAGGTTCATGTACTAGTAGGTCCATGCACCTTTACCACCAGGCCACCACTGCCTTCGTCATACACAAATGTCACAGAAATATTGTACAAAGATTTGGAACAGCATATGACTTTAGTCACTTCTTTGTACTATTTTTCCCCATGATGGACATATGAACAGAACTACGCCGTTTTTCAGATCCACCTCACCAAATCCAGCAATCTCATCTTTCGAAGCCTTGTGAAATTCCAACTACAACAACAACAACATAAAGCTAACTAAAAAAAAAAACCCCTCACAGGCTGTCCATAAAATAGGTTTAACTGTTCGCGCAGGGTATATTTAAATCAGGCTTTTAATTTGTTAGTAGTCGGGGAAATGGAACCAATGAAGGCCCAAAAAAAACAAAAAAACAAACAAATAAGTGCTCAAGGGGAATTAAACTATTCCATCAGTCAAATGATGTAGCTGAGAATCTGTCAGAGACAACGTTGATACCACACTGGCAGTGCCGCCATTTTAACCTATGAACGTTAAGCATAACGCAGCACGTTAGCTTAGTAGCTTAGCACGTCACCCGCGCAACAAAAAAGTTCTGGGATTGAGTTCTGCGCTCAGGATTTTTTCCATGTACAGTTTGTATATTCTCACCATGCTTGTGCTTTGCCTGGGTTATCTCCAGGCATTGTCCAAAGACATGCGTATTAGGCTAATCAGCTGCTGCAAATTGCCTTTGTAGGTGTGATGTAAATGGCTTTGTGTTTGCTGTGCTGCGAAGGCCTGTCAAACCGTTTAAAATACTGTAATTCCCTGCAGTGTTCCTGAGAGAGTAGAGAAGCTCTTTAAAAGTCATTTAAACCTCCACGTTCAGACTAAAAAATAAATTTAAAAAATTAAAAACGGAATGATGTCTAAAAGGTAGATCATTGTTACAGAGCACAAATATATAATCACGAATATGATCTGACAGTGTTATCAAAATAGACAGTGATCCCTCGCTACTTCGTGCCTGTTTCTGCAGCTTCAATGCATCATGGGTTTTTAAAAAATATTCATCAAAAAAAATTTAAAAATAAGGAAATGAAGGGAAAATCGGGGAAGAGTTAAGGAAAATGCTGCGAAACAAGGCCAATTATGAAAAAAAACCCAAACAAACAAAAACAACCCAAAACCTCCCGACAAAACTACTTACATTTTTATATGAGGCGCGTGTCTGTATGTGTGTGTATTTATATTTTATTTACATCTTATCCATTATTTTTGAATGTTTAACTGTTATTATAAGCATTTATAGCATTGAATATGTATTTATTAATATTACATACACATATACAGGGATCCCTCACTTTCCGTGGTTAATTGGGACCGAGATCCCCCGCGACCACCGAATTCCGCGAAGTAGGATCAAACACCCCCCCCACCCCCGACTGATGAATACTGGAGCCTATCTCAGATGGCACTGGATGAACAGCTCACCAGACCATCACTGAGTCAACACACACACACATAACCATTCACACAAACACCTAGAATTAATAGGCAGTGGTGGCCTGGTGGTAAAGGTGCTGGATCACAGATCATAAGGTTGGGGGTTCAAGTCCTGCTCTCAATGGGTGGTCACTGTCCACCAGTGCAGCTAATACCCCCATTTCACTGGAGCACGTCAGACTTACAGAAGCAAAAATGTTGTCATCCGCAAATGTTCCGCAATTATTCCCTCATCTACCGTAGTTATTCCTTAAGTATTCCTTCGCTTGCGTATGCTTCCGGCAAGTCAAAATAATCCGTGAATGTGCCCCTCACTTTAAGACACGCCCCCTTGATGAGCACACCGTGAGTATTTCACCTTCTTCTGATTTACTGATCCACTACTGATTGTGGTTTGCTTGAGATCGGGTGAGCATGATCATCCTCCTCATGCCGACGATCACGTACACGTGGATGGAGTAGAGAGCGCGCCGCACACACAGCCATGTTAAAATCGCCTTATAATAAACGATGAAGCAAATTCTAAACGGGCTCAAGTGCATGCTTTCATCCAGCACAGACCCGATCAGAGGGATTTCCACTTTTCTGTAGGGTTTTCACCCATTTTCCGTGTACAAATCCCAAAGCTTTTCCGTAGACTGCGTTCCGCGCCTTTTCGCTACGATCGTTGCATGCCGTGCTCCAGTGAAATGGGGGTATAACTGGGTTATCAAAGACCGGCCATGTCTCTCACTGTCTATGGTGAGAGGAATGTGAAAAAAAAACATTGCTGACTTTCGCTGCATAGCTTTCAGGGTGTTTCTGCCCTGTGACGGTGGTGAGCTATCCATGGTGTAATCTGCCCTCACAAAGAGTTGGCTGAGATGAGTGCCAGCCTCCACGTGACCCTAATAAGGATTATGCAGTTCAGAAAATGAATGAATGGACCTAGCGTTAACTTGGAAACAGCTAGTTAGCCGAATGTGCACGCGTCCTAAAACCCGCTCAAGCTCCACACTGAAACGCCCGACCCCAGGAATCCAACCCAGGTGGATGTACAACCCACTATGCCACTGCGCCATCTGTAGTGTATTCAGAGTATAGTATGTACGGCTTTAGTTCTATCACAGTATAGCATGATTTCATATAACAGTAAATATAATCAGGAAAATACACAATGACTTGATGATTTCAGCACAGATTGTAGCTTTGAACTTTTTTTTTCCTACAAACAAGCATAAACATGTACACACAAGTATCAAACCATTGCATTGGATAAAAGGTGAAAAGGGCTTCTGGAAAACAAATCCGTGACTGGTCTATCAACAGATGTAAAGCACTTAAGCTTGATGGTGCATACACTCTCAGCCAGATGGTCCACTGTATTAGAGCTTGTATTTCGACCATGATGCATGGTGATGAGCATTACATTTCAAAGGAACAATTATGGGGTGTGTGTGGGGGGGGGTTGGTGGTATTAAGGAGGCTTCTGTTGGTCTGAATAAAACTTGTGGGATGTCAACATATTTTTTTTTCCATGGAAACTTTGAAATACAGCATACTTGTTCACAGTTCATCGTTCGTTTTCTGTAACCGCTTAATCTTAATTAGGGTGGCAGGGAGGCTGACACCCATCCCAGCCCGAAATTGGCTTATATATATAAGATAGCTAACTGGGTTATCAAAGGCGGGCCATGTCGCTC
Source organism: Plotosus lineatus (assembly GCA_024760905.1). Taxonomy (NCBI): domain Eukaryota; kingdom Metazoa; phylum Chordata; class Actinopteri; order Siluriformes; family Plotosidae; genus Plotosus; species Plotosus lineatus. The sequence continues at coordinate 42,344,687 of CM045737.1, read as the reverse complement.
ACTGTCTATGGTGTGAGGCATGTAAAAGAACCATTGCTGACTTTCGTAACGAGTAGCTGCAAAGTCTCAGCATGTTTCTGCCCCTTGCTAAAAAGGGTTGTGACAGGAAGGGCATCCGACGTAAAAAAACCTCTGCTAAATCAAACGTGCGAATCAGATGATTCACTGTGGCGACTCCCGAGTAAAAAGGGAAAAAGCCGAAAGGAAGACAGACAGACATATGTGTGTGTGTGTGTGTGTGTGTGTGTGTGTGTATATATATATATATATATATATATATATATATATATATATATACTGTATGTACACACACAAAGTGGTACTTTGACTTACAAGTGTCTTTAAAAATGAATTTTCCATGATACGAGCTGTGATCCCACCAGAAATCCGCCCCATCCAACGAGCAAAATTTTGATTTAGGAGCTCTGCTGGGAAATGAAACTGGCGCCATGCGACAGTGCTTCCCAATTATTTTCTATGACGCCCCTATAGGAAGAAAAAAAAACATTTCAAGCAAACCCCCCCCCCCCCCCCCATCCCCACTCCCACGCCCCGCGCGTGACTACTGCACTTCATATTCTATGCTGGGTGCTTTTCCCCTATGCCATAGCGCGACAATGAGAGCGTCAGTGCAAACTACTGTAGTAGATGCACAATTACACTTAATTCTAGTACAGTATGGCAAAAAAGCATGTTCCCCAGGGTCATAACCTCCCCCAGCATCACACTGTGCCCCACTATTTGAGAAGCACTGGCCTTGTGGGAGCGCACTACGAGCCTTTCCTTGCTGGCATTCATAGCATGTACATACACAAAATTCTTCTCCTCCTCCTCTCTTACGCACCACCTCATGCCTACCCATGTGACATCTTCGCCGCAGTCGATGACTGGAAGGGTCAGTTGACTTATTGTTTATTCTTGTTTTATTATTAATTATTACTAATGTTACTGTACAAATATTATTATTATTATGAAATATTTATTGTTTTTACATGTTTATCTTTAATATATTAGGCCAAATATACGTGTTTGTGGCAGGTTATATGAATTTGGGAGGGGGTTGGAATGGATTAATTGGTTTTCTGTTATTCCTTACGGGAATAATTGTTTCATCTAATGAACTTTTCGGCTTACAACCTAGCTCTTGGAATGGATTAAATTCGTAAATCAAGGTACCACTGTGTGTGTATATACTAGTATATATATATATATATATATATATATATATATATATATATATATATATATATGGTAGGCCTCCGTCAGTCCCGAAGGACTATGGCTGCGCTCTGGCTGGTATCCCGGTTGATGATACTCCCCAGTGCGCAGAGCCCGGGTAGGGAGTAATGAGGGACAGGCTGTTACCCAAGCAGCAAGTCCCCCCTGTCTCGGCGCCACCAGAAGAATCCAATGGAAAGGCAAGTGCCGATACGACTGGGTTCCAGTGCCGCTGCAGGAGAGAATCTACGGTCAATTTAGAACGGCCAATTAACCTACAGTGCACGTCTTTGGATTGCGGGAGGAAACCGAGCACCTGGGAAACCCGCACAAGCACGGGAGAACATGCAAACTCCACACAGAAACGCCCAGGCCGGGAATTGAACCCAGGCCTTCTTGCTGTGAGGCGGACGTGCTAACCACTACGCCACCCTGCATATATATATATATATATATATATATATATATATATATATATATATATATATATTTTTTTTTTTTTTTTTTTTTTTTTTTTTTTTTTTTAAATCTACCAAGCTGTTGTACATTATGTACAATGTGGTACACATACTGGTTCTTTTATTCTTTTTTATTTATTTATTTTTAAACATCACTCGTACTCCGTGAACTCTTCGTCCTGAAGCCTCTACAGATGGAGCAGAAATGCTCAGCGCATGAACATATTCACGACGTTGTGTTTAAAGCAACAGTTTGAGTTAATGAGGTGTCTGACAGACTATTTGTGAGCCGGAGCTTAGACTCGGATCATTTCTGTTGATCGTTTGCTTGGTGACATTCACCTTGAGATTTTTTATTTATTTATTTATTTTTTTCCAAACTGACAAAAATGATAACTGGTGAAAATATGGTGAGAATATTTGCGATGTTATATTCACTAGAACTGAGAGACACGAGCATATCAATGCGAGAGAATTAATATGTCAAGAATAAATAAATAAAAAAATACCAGTGCAGTAGTGTTTCATTTTCAGATATCTGCATTTGTACATTTTGCATGCTTAATCTTTTTAGGGCCATATGGAGAGTAATCCTACTACACTATTCTCGCCGCTCGACAGTCAGTCGGCTTCAATAATGCAAACACAATTACACTTCCTTCACACAAGGTTAAGGAATATTTGTAGAATAATTACACAGTACATTACCAGCCTGTCAATGACAGATTTTTCCCTGAAAAAATGAATTTATTAAATTATTTCCAGGCCTGGCGAGCTATCCAGGGCGTATTCTGCCCTCGCCCAGAGTCGGCGGAGATGGGCGTCAGCCTCCCTGTGACCCCAATTAGGATTAAGCGGTTCAGAAAATGAATGAGGATCTACTCCTGTTGCAGACATGGGAGCCGGATCAACGTCCGTCTAGGAGTGAAGAAAACGCTTTGAAATGGATGAATTTATTGAATTTATTATATGTTGAAGTTTTCCTGAATTTGCAAAAGAGCAGCACATGTGGATTCCATATGTAGTCACATATGCGTCAAATTGAAAGATGTTCAATGAAAAACTCAATGTGTTTCAGTGATAAATGACGTGACAGCTCTGATCTGGCTCACTTACTTTTGTGATCGTTCGCTGGATGAGGAAGGTTTGATTTAGCGTGTGTGTTTTGCTTCGTAGATGAATCGGACTTGTTGTTTCATGAAGCTTCGAAGCTCTGTTTGATTGCATATACAGAGTAAATAGACGCAGCTTTACTGATACGTCCACTCTGAGCTCTGTCACACTTTCTATCACACTGTCCCCATTTTAATTTCCTTACATGTGTGTGGTGCATCTGAAAGCTCAGATTGATCCATGATCCATCTTATTCACTCTTGAAACCTCGAGGGTATTTTATTATTATATATACTTACCATACATTATTATTATTATTATTATTATTATTATTATTATAATTATTAAACCTCACGTGCTGCAGTAGAGTGATGAGGAGGGTGCATTACTCCCTACTGCAATAACACATGTGTGGTCACGTTTAGCTCGGCTGCCAGATCTACCCAGACACCAGCATTCTCTCAGGGTTTGGGAACAACTGTTTGACTCAGAAGCTAATTCATCACCATGGAGTGTAAAATGGAGCTGAAGATTTAAAAGTGAATCTCTATCCTTTTTTTTTTTTTTAAATAACCGTTTGCTTATCAAGATATACAAATATACAATTTTGCACATTGGTTTCTAGTAGAACATTTGATCCAAGGAAATCAGAATGGTGACGATTCTCTCAGCTCAATTCTACCAGAGACATACAGTAGGCCCTTAACCATTCCCGGTTCAGCGCTCGCGCCACAGAATACTCACAGATTGGCGATTTTTTCGTGTGTTTTTAATGATTATTTAAGCGCTATGATGTCACTCAAACGCCCTGCATCTTCTCCAGCTTCTGGTCAGGAGCCGAAGCGCTTTATTCATTAATAAATATTATCACATTACAAAATTAAAAAGTTTTTACTTAATCATTACTATATTTTAACAAATTATTATTATTACAGTAAAACCTCCGCTGACGAACACTTAAGCTCACGAACTTTTCGCCTCAAGAACATTAAATTTGCGAGCATATAGTCTCTGCTGACGAACTAGTTTTCAACGGACGAATCAAACCACGCGGTCGAACAGCGCCACGGTGGCGGCCACGAGAAGCTGACGCACGCTCATGGCGTCACAGTTCGTCACACCCCTTTCTTTGAATGCGGAAGTGGTTTGTGTTTGATAGACATTTTGGACCATATTGAGAGTACTTTTGCTATTATGGGACCGAAAAAGCCCCCACCACGGGCGGAGATCATTGAAAAACACGAACGAGGTGTGCGTTTGTGTGACTCAGCGTCCCAGTACCAGTACGCTAAGTCTACCATTGCTACCATCCTTAAGAACAAGGAAGCTATTAAGGGTGCGTGTGTGGCTAAGGGTGTTTCCAAACAGTAGGCGTTTCCAAACTCTCCTTCCAAACAGTAAGTCCCTCCCTCCCTCCTCCTCCCACTCCATTCCATCAAGCCATCAACTACCATCACAAAGGTAAATAAAACCACTTTATTATACAGTACAGTTTATTTCTTTAATTACAATACAATAGCACATTTATTATACATAAAATAAGGTATATTTTTGTGTAGTTTTAAGGCTTATTTAGTAGAAAATTATGTTTTATGGGGACCTTGGAACGGATTATTCTCAGTTTAATGGTTTCTTATGGGAAATAAATGTTCGGAAGACGAACTTTTCGCCTTACACACACTTTCTGGGAACCAATTATGTTCGTGAGCAGAGGTATCACTGTATTATTATTATTGAGCCGGTACCGGTGGTGTCGTGGTTAGTGTTGGGCTCATGATCGGGAGGTTGTGAGTTCAAATCCCACTGAGACCCTCACTGTGCTAAGACCCCTGGGCAAGGTCTCAACCACAAGTGTGCCTCTGTTTACCCAGCAGTATAAATGGGTACCAGTAAAAATATACTGGGAAGGTAACCTGTGATGGACTAGCGTCCCATCCAGGAGGAGTTCAACTCCTGATTGCTTCACGCTACGGAAACTGGGGATAAGCACCAGCCTGATGAGCCGCTAGACTCGAGTGTAAAAACCCAAACAGTTAATCAATCAAAAAAATCTAATTATTATTATTATATTCATGGATTTGCGGCAAACCTGGAAGTTACTGTCACGTGATTCAAATTTAGCCAATGGCTGAGAGCTTTTGTTTCTCCCTTCTGCTGATTGGTTGCAGATGATGTGCACACCTCTTTTTTTCTCCTTCGCACACATGCTTCTGGTAAGGAGCCTAAGCGCTTTATTTATTAATAAATATTATCACAGTACAAAATTAAAAAGTTTTTACTAAATCATTACTACATTTTACTGCATTATTACTGTATTAATGAGTAAGATTTGCTATAGAATGTTTAAGAAGCATATTTTAGTGTATGTAATATCATACATAGTGTGTTAAAACCGCGTCAATAACTCACAGATTTTCTTGATCCGCGGGAAGGGCCGGAACTGAACCATCGCGAAAAACAGGGTCCTACTGTATTAGTATTCAAGCAGAATATACAAACGAAAAGGGGTCAGATTGATGATTGAAAACCAGAAAAGAGAGAGAGAGAGAGAGAGAGAGAGAGAGAGAGAGAGAGAGAGAGAATCAGTTCGTGTAGAAGAAGATTACCCCTGGGATGGAATGGAGGAAATGATCGGTGTAAAGCACTGTCGATATTGCCACAATTGATAATTCATGACTATCTAATTTAATAAAGACTCAATATGTCTGTAGATGATGATACACCGACTCTGCTGTACATCACTAAGTACACCCACACTGGAAACTTTGTCAATCCAGAGGGATGCTTCGTCAGACAACAACACCAGCAAAACACCATTACTACCACATTAATATATCTCACTAACCAGCATCAGCTAACACCTAGCTTCACCATTATCAGCACAGCTTCTCATATATGACTCTGATAACCAGACTTATTCCACCCATACCCACTGGAGATAAATAACTGCATGTTCTGACTGGTTAAACTACTACTACGATTATCAATAGGTACGTCACGACAGACAAAAAGCAAGTGGTTGTGACTCGGTGAAAGCTAATCGCTAATGCTAACTAGCCACCTCTTCCGTTCATTTTAGGGAAAACATTAAATGAAGGGCAGTGGTACATTGGTGGTAAGGGGCCGGATTACGGATCCCATGGTTGGGGGTTCAAGCCCCACTGTCAACGATTGTAACTGCTGCCCCCCCAGTGCAGTTAACTGGGTTATCAAAGGCCAGCCAGGTCTCTCACTGTCTATTGTGAGAACCATTGCAAACTTTTGTCAACAGTAGGCTGCATAGCTGTCAGCGTGTTTCTGCCCTGCAATGGCCTGGCGAGCAATTCAGGGTGTATGCCGAGATGGCCGCCAGCCTCCCTGTGACCCTAATCAGGATGAAGTCGCTCAGAAAATGGATGAATTAATGAAAATAAAGCGATATTATGATTTATATGGAGTTTTTAAAGGAGGAAATGGTTAAAGTTTGGGTTTGAGTCCTGTGGCCATTTCTGTGTGGACCTTACATGTTCTCCCGATTCTTGCATGGGTTTTTCCTCCAGGTACTCCACTTTCCTCGCACGATTTCAAGAATTGCACATTAGGCTGTTCCAAATTGCCCATAGGTGTAGATCAAATTGTGAATGGTGTTGGCCCTGCTTTCACCTAGTATCTGCTGACATAGGCTCCGGTCCCTTCACAATATTCAGTGAGTGAATAGATAAGATTTTGTTGTAAACCAAGCATGATTTTATCGCCTGCTGCAAGAAACAGGCAGTGCTTATCTTACCTGTTTTTGTATTTTTATTTTTTTAGTAACAATATGCAAACACTCCCCAACTTACAAACATTCGTTTTACGAACATCTAGAAATACGAACAGGGCTGTCCAAGGTCAAAAGTGAAAGTGAAAGTGAAATGAAATGGAAGAACAAGTAGAAATAGAAATGGAATGAAATCTACGAAAGATATATCATAAATATAAGTATGAAATATGATTAAACATTATCCTGAGGTACACTTAATACTAAGCTCCGGCCGAGGGGCGTGGCTGACACGTGCTTTACACCAGTCCAGGAAGAGAAGCAGAATGATACATTTGTGAACTCCTGCTAAAAGTTTCACAGAAGAAACAAATTGACTCCAGTATTATAATGAACTGGATAAGAGTGAAACTCTCTGTAAATCTGATCAGATCCACTGTGCTGTGCTTGAGAGGAACCAGGAGTTTAAACACGGGACATAACGATATTGATCATGTACAGATGATTATGTAGAGAGAGAGGGAGAGGAGAGAGAGAGAGAGAACAGAATTCATGTGTATGAATGACAAGGACCCAAGAGGAACTTTGAGGTTACAGGGAGCAGAGATAAGGAAGGTGGAGGATTTTAAGTACTTAGGCTCAACAATCCAGAGCAATGGAGAGTGCGGAAAAGAGGTGAAGAAGCGCGTGCAGGCAGGTTGGACTGGTTGGAGAAAAGTGTCCGGTGTGATGTGTGAAAGGAAGGTATCGGCAAGAATGAAAGGAAAAGTGTACAAGACGGTGATGAGGCCAGCGATGTTGTATGGTTTAGAAACAGTGGCCCTGGGGAAAAGACAGGAGGCAGAGCTGGAGGTAGCAGAGATGAAAATGTTGAGGTTCTCTTTGGGAGTAATGAGGATGGATAGGATCAGGAATGAGTACATCAGAGGGACAGCACATGTTAGATGTTTTGGAGACAAAGTCAGAGAGGCTAGATTGAGATGGTTTGGACATGTACAGAGGAGGGATAGTGAGTATATTGGTAGTAGGATGCTGAGGCTGGAACTACCAGGCAGAAGGCCCAGAGGAAGACCAAAGAGACGATTCATGGATGTGGTGAAGGAGGACATGAAGACAGTTGGTGTAAGAGAAGAAGATGCAGAGGATCGGGTGAGATGGAGGCAGATGATTCGCTGTGGTGACACCTGAAGGGAACAGCTGAAAGGAAAAGAAGAAGAAGAAGAAGAAGAAGAGAGAGAGAGAGAGAGAGAGAGAGAGAGAGAGAGAGAGAGAGAGAGAGAGAGATTGTATACAATACAAACTCGTATAGGTTACTTATATAAGGTTTAAACATCCGTTCCACTCTAAAGAATTCCCTGTAACAACTTACGAACAAATTCACCTAAAGGACGGCCGTCCGGAACCTAATTCGTTCATAAGCTGGGGAGCGTCTGTCCATGTATATGTGCAGTGTGTGAATAAAATAAAACAATTCTTCCACTCACTCTCATCAGATTTGACTGATAGTTGGCTCAACACTATCTGATGAGCTTGTGAAATACTGCAGTTAAATATATGTTTGTCGAAATGTCAAGAACTCGACACAAGTCAGCTTTATTTGCATTTGCTTTCAGAGGACTGAGTGTATGAAAATGAAACGCTTGTTACGGTTAAATTTTAACTACAACGAACATAAAGTGTATATAACAGTAATATATAGAGGCATCATCATGAAAATGTGTGAAAATGATGTCGTGGAACTTTGGGATTGCTCGTAATCATTATGCATTCATTCATTCATTCATTTTATGTAACCACTCAATTCTATTTAGGTTGCGGGGAGGCTGGCTTCCATCCCAGCCGACTAAGGGCAAGGACAGGGTGTACTCTGGACAGCTCGCCAGGCCATTGTTGGGTAAAAAAAAACGTTGACGGCTATGCAGCTACTCTTGTTGAAAGTCAGCAATGATTCTTTTACATGAACCTCACACAATAGACAGTGAGAGGCGTGGCCGGCCTTTGATAACCCAGTTCGCTACACTGGGGGTTGTAATTATGAGCAAATTTTTAAAATGTCATAAATGAAAAGAGGTACAGAGTTTTTTCCTCCTTTGAATTGAAGCCCAGATGGGTTGACAGGTTGAAGACATTACAAAAAAAAACCCAAAAAAACGTAGTTTGAAAAAAAGTTTCAAACTTCTCTTAAAACATTTACAATTATTTCTGTTCCTGCAATAAACTGAGATGTAAATGAAAGTAAATGAAACCAAAGCACTGTGAGATTTTTTTCTTATGCTAAGATAACGTATAACTTTATAAGATTTAACACGGGCCGTGGTGACCTCATGTAAGGTGTTGGATCACTGATCCTAAGGTTGGGGGTTCGAGTCCCACTCTCCACAAGTTTGTTACTGTCCCCCCAGTGCAGCTCACTGGGTCATCAAAGGCCAGCCATGTCTCTCACTGTCTATCGTGTGAGGTTCATGTAAAAAAACCATTGCTGACTTTCAACAATAGTAGCTGCAAAGCCGTCAGCATGTTTCCACCCTGTGATGGCCTGGCGAGCTGTCCAGGGTGTACTCTGCCCTCGTCCAGAGCTGGCTGGAATGGGCGCCAGCCTCCCCGCTACCCTAAGGTAAAGTCCTTTGGGCTTTTTACACCCGAGCCATAGTGGCTCATCAGGCCGGTGCTTATTGTTGGTTTCCATAGCGTGAAGCCACCAGGAGTCCGACTCGTCCTGGATGGGACGCTAGTCCATCACAGGTTACCTTCCCAGTATATTTTACACCCGAGCCTAGTGGCTCATCAGGCCGGTGCTTATCCCCGGTTTCTGTAGCGTGAAGCGACCAGGAGTTCAACTCCCCCTGGATGGGACGCTAGTCCATCACAGGTTACCTTCCCAGGATATTTTTACTGGTATCCATTTATACTGCTGGGTGAACAGAGGCACACTTGTGGTTGAGACCTTGCCCAGGGGTCTGAGCACAGTGGGGCTCTAACTGGGATTTGAACACACAACCTCCCGATCATGAGCGCAGCACCCTAACCACTACACCACCGGCCCGAACAAAAAAAATTAGGGTCCCTGTGACCCTAATTAGGATTAAGTGGTTACAGAAAATGAATGATGAAGATTTAACATGGTTTACCAAAAACAAAACGGGTTTTTACTCGAGTAATCAGTAATCAGTGTCAAAAGTGAAAGTGCTTGAGGGAAATCAGTGAGGAGTGTGTGTGTGTGTGTGTGTGTGTGTGTGTGTGTGTGTGTGTGTGTGTGGAGGGTGGGGGGGTGCAGTACACTCTGAAAGGTGCAACCTCAAATTCCTGCTTATTATGTACACAGACATTTGATTTACAGATGCATTTATCCATAACACAACATGACAGCAACAACAGTAATAATACAATAAATCAAGCATAACCAAATAAAATGAAGAATAAATGTCAAGTGATGCTCTCTCTGTCTCTCTCTCTCTCTCTCTCTCTCTCTGGATTAATGTTTTCACTTAATATTTTTAGCCTGGGGTAAACCACGGGTAGCTGAAATTGTTAATAAGGCAGTAGATATACCAGCCCAACTTTATTTAAAATTAAGAATCCAAAAGCGTCCATTTTATATCAAGAAGTTAAATATTTTACATAGCCTTTGAGGGATGTAAACTTTCCCAGACTGGTGCTTTACATGCCTGAGGGAATAAAGATGGGTGCAATACCACCACCACCACCACCACCACCCCACCCCCACCACCTCCCACGACCGCCCATTTCCGCAAAGTAGGATCAATCCCCCTGACTGATGTATACGTACATGTATATGTGTATATAATATCAATAAATATATATTCCATGCTATAAATGCTTATAATAACAATTAAACGTTCAAAAATAATGCATAAGATGTAAATACAATATAAATACACACATACAGACACGCACACACACACACACACACACACACACACACACACACACACACAGATGCGCACCTCACATAAAAATGTAAGTAGTTTTGTTGGGGGGTTTTGGGTTATTTTTTTTTGTTTTTTGTTTGTTTAGGGTATTTTTTTTTTGTTTTGTTTTGTTTTGTTTTTTATTTTTATTTTTATTTTGTTTTTTTTTTGCATAATTGGCCTTGTTTTGTGGCATTTCCCTTAACTTTTTCTCCCATTCTTCCTTAATTTCCTTATTTTTTAATCCGATAAATATTTAAAAAAAATAATAATAATAAAAAAAAAAAAAACGCAATGCACTGAAGCCGCATGAATGGAAGTGCGAAGTCGCGAGGGATCCCTGTATTTACATTAGCGAAGTGTTAGCATTGTTAGCATGTATTTCGTCAGTATCACTTCACTGGCTTTGCACCTCAAATATTCACATGAATTGATAACCCGGCTGCCCATGGACCACGGCGTATTAATGTCAGCAATCGAATTTTAAAATTACTTAAAATTCCCATCTGTCCTACTAAAAGTGTAAAATTAATTAAAGTTAACTAAATCTTATCTGAAGCTTGGCGCGTACGTGCGCATGAGAAAACTAGCCAGCATGGCATCTGTTTTAAAATCCTTTGAACCATCTCTATCTTTTAAACACATCTCCATAATGTACACGTATTCGACTGGATGCGCGACTACTTTAGAAGGCATCATAAGGATGTTTTTGTTCAGAAAGAATCTTACATTAGATCTGTTCCGCTTCATTTGTTCGCTTCCAGGATGGCAGCACTCCGTGTTTGCCTGGCAAATTGTATAACTGGCAGTGCCGGGGTGTTGAAATAGTACCGATTAATGTGTAGTGAGGTGTCATACAGGCCAAAATGCAAACATGGGTTTTCAATCTCATTCGGAGTTGCAGTACATACATCACGGAATCAGAGGAAACCCGCAATCCATAATTTACACTCATTCCAAATTTGCATATACATTATGCAGAAATACAAGGAAAGCAAACAAAACCAAGATTTTTAAGGTTTGCTTTTTCTTTTCTTTTCTTTTTTTTTTGTTTCACAATTAAGATTATTCCTGATACAAATTCTGTAAAAAAAACTACAAATGTCCAGTGCAGTTTATTCTAAAACTGTGTAGTTGACTCTTTTGATGTGTTTATTCTTGACCTAATAGTTTCCATGGCAACTGATATATACATGCAGCACTGCTGAGAAAAAAGTAATTGCTATTTTCAGGAATTATTCATTCATTCCTTTTTCTAAGCCACTTAAATCTTATTAAGGTCGCAGGGAGGCTGGCGCCCATCTCAGCCAACTCTGGGCAAGGGCGAAGTAGACCCTGGGCCGCTTTCCAGGCCATTGCAGTGCCAACACTCACAAAACTATTCTCAATCACATCCACATAGGGGTGATTGGGTACTGGTGGTCTGGTGGTAAAGATGCTGGACCACAGATCCGAAAGGTTTTGGGTTCAAGCTCCGGTCTCAATGGTTTGTCAGTGTCCCCCCCGTGCAGGTAACTGGGTTATCAAAGGCCGGCCATGTCTCTCACTGTCTATGGTGTGAGGCAATAAAAGAACCATTGCTGACTTTCGTCAAGAGTATCTGGATAGCCGTCACCGTGTTTCCGCCCTGCGATGGCCTGACGAGCCATCCAGGGTGTACTCAGCCCTTGCCCTGAGCTGGCTGGGATGGGCGCCAGCCTCCCCATGACCCTAATTAGGATTAAGTGGTTACAGAAAATGAATGAATCGATCTAGGTTTGATTTGGAACAACTGGTTTAGCTTATGGTGCATGTTTTTTTTTCAACGTGGGAGGAAACCGGAGTACCAAGAGGAAACCCGTACGAACTCCACACGGAAACACCTAAACTAAGAATTGAACCTGAGCCTTCCTGCTGTGAGGCGGACGTGCAATGCCTCCATTCCGCTCATATTCAGGGATTAGTGTTCAATTAATTCTGCTCTTTTCACAATCTGTTATTTGTGGAAGATTCCAGGGATGTCTATCTAGATGTATATGTGTAATTAATGTTGTGCGTACATGATGAGGTTCATGTTAAAATTGGTATCCTTCTGTTCCAACAGGCCTCAGCTCACCACCTGCAAACATTACATCTTCAGCCGTTCCCAGCATCGTCACTCCAATTGTCAACGGCTTCACTGGCATCCCTCACCAGCCCAATGGACATCCAGCAGTGGAAGCTGTATATGCTAACGGCTTGCCCCCTTACTCCACCCAAAGCCCGACTGCTGCAGACACACTGCATCAGGCCTTCACCGGGGTGCAACAGTATACAGGTACAATATACAGGATATTGAGGTGTAAATAATATTTGGCGATATCAAGCAGCTATTTAGGGTGTACGGTAAAGATACACGGTACGGGAAGCTAGGCGCAAGCTAGGAGTAGCGAAATTCATTCATTTATTTATTTTTTTGAACCTGTTAATGCTAATTAGGGTCAGTGTGACGCTGGCGCCCATCTCAGCTGACTCTGTGTGAGGGCGGCGTACTCTCTGGACAGCTTACCAGGCCATCGCAGGGCCGACACTCACACAACCATTCACGCTCACAGTGGTGCGATAAAAGTTGTAATCTGTTTTTATTCATTCATTCATTCACCAAACCATTTAATCCTACTAGCGTTGAATGGAGACCAGAGCCTATCTTAGCCATCTCTGGGCAAAGGCAGGGTATACCCTTAACAGCTCACAGACCATTGCAGGGCATCACGCACGCAGACACACACACACACACACACACACACACACACACACACCTCGGGGCAATTTGAATTAGCCAATTAGCCAAATGTGCGTGCCTTTGGACTGCAGGAGTCCACAGGAAACACACCCAAACATGGAGTGAACAACCAAACTCCACACAGACACGCCTTCACTGAGCCCTTCCTGCCTTGTGGTGGCCATACTAACCATTACATCACCATGCAGCCTCTAATCTGTCTTCACTCTCATACTTATTAACCGAACCGATTACTTCTACTTGAGTCACGGGGAGGCTGACACCTATCTCAGCCAACACTGAGTGAAAGTGGGTGTACCCTGAACAGCTCGTCAGTCCATTGCAGGGCCAGTACACATTCACACCTGGGACAATTTACAACAGACAATTAGAATAATGTGCATGTGGCAGTGGTGACCTGGTCGGTGGTAAAGGACACTGGATCGCTAATCCTAGGGTTGGGGGTTTGAGTCCCACTCTCCACAAGGTTGTCACTGCCCTTATTTTTTTTCTAATAAATGATGGCATCATTACCATAGTGACAACTCATTTCCAGGGCAGTGCTGGTCTAGTGGTATAAGGCACCGGATCGCTGATCCAAAGGTTGGGGGTTTGAGTCCCACTCTCCACAAGGTTGTCACTGTCCCCCTCCGTGCAGCTAACTGGGTTATCAAAGGCCGGCCATGTCTCACACTGTCTATGGTGTGAGGCATGTAAAAGAACCATTGCTGACTTTCGACAAGAGTAGCTGCAAAGCCGTCAGCGTGTTTCCGCCCTGCGATGGCCTGGCGAGCTGTCCAGGGTGTACTCTGCCCTCGCCCTGAGTTGGCTGGGATGGGCACCAGCCTCCCCGTGACCCTAATTAGGATGAAGCGGTTACAGAAAATGATGAACAACTCATTTCCCCGGAACTTGAATAGTGAAAATTATACTGTACATTAAATAAATGGAAAAAATGTTTCTAAACATTATTATGATAAGAGTATGTTTTTTTCTGTTTTTTTTTTTTTTTTTTTTTTTTTTTTTTTGTGAAGAGAAATTTATTTTACTTTATAATGAAAGGAGACAAGGGCAGTGGTGGTCTGCTGGTAAAGGGCGCTGGATCGCTGATCCTAAGGTTGGGGGTTCGAGTCCCACTCTCCACAGGGTTGTCACTGTCTCCCCCCGTGCAGCGAACCGGGTTATCAAAGGCCGGCCATGTCTCTCACTGTCTATGATGAGAGGTTCATGTAAAAGAACCATTGTTGACCTTCGTCAAGAGTAGCCGCATAGCCATTAGCGTGTTTCCGCCCCTTGCTAAAGGGTTGTGTCAGGAAGGGCATCCGACATAAAAACCTATGCCAAATCAAACATGCCTTGATTCGCTGTGGCGACCCCCTGAGAAAAAGGGAACGGCTGAATGAATGTGCATGAACAGAAGAATGTGCATGCTTTTGGATTGTGAGGGGAAACCAGAGAACCTGGAGGAAACCCACAGAAGCACAAAGAGAACACACAGAAACGCCCTCACCGAGGCCAGGACTTCAACCCTCAACCTTCTTGCTGTCATAGTGCCACCTCAAATCCGTCCTTTGGGCTGTAATTATATGTTATTAAAATAAAAACCTCGTGCTAAAACCTCAATCTACTGACAAAAAAATATGTGTAAGCCAAGTAGCTGTTCATAAAAAAAAAAAAACGAGAATAATTGAACATAGACAAAGTTCGCGTTTCAGTTCCAGGTTGTAACTTTTCAAATTGTGAAAATGTTTAATGGGGTGAATACTTACAAGACACTGTTGATAAAAACCATAATTTGGAAAACTGGTAATGAATTGCAAACTGTTCATCTGTTTATAGGTTCAACCCATCAGCCTGTTTTAACGTTGCGCTAAATGAGCTCGACGCCCTTCTGTTCGACTCCCCCCAGAGTTATTTTCATATTACAGTGGCAACACATTTATCATTTTTGGGGGAATTTTGTATCTTCATTGCTGTGTTCTGAAAGCCGTCAGACCCAGTGCAGGCAGGAGTGATGTGAAGTCTGTTCTAACACTGAAAGCGTTTCATCAACAAGTCTATTCAGAGAACATCTGAATCGCATTTAAACCATTTCTGCTGTAACCTACATCATCAGCTATGATACAGATCAGCCGTATTACAGTTCAGTAATTCAGGAGGAGATTTTACTATATATATTTTTTTCTCACAGCCTATTTTTTCAGTACCGTGTGGCAGGGATTGCAGTGTTTTCAATCCGTCGAAGCTTGTCCTTTGTTTCACAGCTATCTATCCGGCGACCACACTGACCCCTATTGGCCAAAGCTTGCCACCACCACCACCGCAGGTCATCCAACAGCAGCAGCAGCAGCAGAGAGAAGGTGAGGGTGAGGCACTGTTCTTTCTGTACATTAATCATAACCACACATAAGCATTGAGCAGAAGTGCAACAACATGTAATATTTAATCTTCTGAACTCCGAGGAAGTGTGTGGTATATAACTTCACTTTTGTAATTAACAATTCACCGCCCCGCCTGAACAGAAAGGACACCAGAGCCTCCTGGCTTATCAGGCTGGAGCTTATCCCTAATTTCCTTGGTATGAGGCAACTACAGGTTCATCTCCTCCTGGATGGGACGACAGTCCAGCGCAGGATACCTTCCCAGTATTTTTACTGGTGTTTATATTACTGGCTAGCTCGACAAGATATGTGACTATTAACCCAAAGATTGCAAGTTTGAATGCAGGCTAATGCCAAAGCCGTCTGCCCTAGAGTCCATGCGAGCTTATTGGCCGAGCTCTCAGGGGAGAGAGGGATGGCATACGCTCACTTCCTCACCACTCACAGCGTCTATGAGTTCATCTAAGTGTGTTAGACCATCCCCAAGAACATGCATGCGTCGCAGGTTCATAAGAAGCAGGTAGCTAGCATTGCATGTCACGGGGGGGGGGGGGGGGGGGGGTTTCTGTTCATGCTTTCGCCCCATCTCTGTTCAGTGGGCTGATGATAGGGGAGGTAAGACCTGATGGGTGAGAATTGGATATGACTAAATTAGGGAGAAAAAGGAGAAAAAATGTAAAATTTACATATACAATCACTATCTGAGTTACGCCGACGCGAGTTATGACCACCCGTACTTACGACCACGTCTAGCAGATGTCTATTATGAGTTTACTGGCCATGTCTGGCAGCACAGCGCAGCATCCCAGCATCTCACACTCACAGCATTCTACCGCTACACTCAAGAGATGAGATACCGTCGCAGTAACATCTCTTTTACAGTACAATTTTACATTCATTTACTGTACACCGTTACCATGACTCCCACGAGGAGGTCCGATTCATCAGATGGCGATTCTACCAAGAAAGCAAGGAAGGCACTGTCGTCGGAGACGGAGATGAAAGTGAAAGTGAGATCTCCATCACTCCCACTCCACGGTGTCTACAATTTTGAAGGACAAGGACCGCATTAAGGAAGCAGTGAAAGCAGCAGCCCCGATTAAATCAACTATCATCACAAAACAGCGTGAAGAGCCGATTGTGGAGATGGAAAAGTCGCTATACACGTGGTTGAAAGATAATAGGCAAAGAAATGTGAACGTGATGTTGCGAGCAGTGCAAAGTAAGGCTACAGGTTTATTTCGCATGTTGAAAGAACGTGCAGGTGAAGAATACACTTCGCACGAATTTATAGCGAGTGCCGGGCGAATGGGATCCGACTTACAACCAATCTGACTTATGACTGGCTGGTTAGAACCAATCTAGGTCTTCTTCTTCTTCTTCTTCTTTTACTTTCGGCTGCTGCCTTCAGGGGTCGCCACAGCAAATCATCCGCCTCCACCTCACCCTGTCCTCCGCATCTTCTTTTCTGACTCCAACGACCTTCATGTCTTCCTTCACCACATCCATAAATCTCTTCTTCGGTCTTCCTCGAGGCCTTCTGCCTGGTAGTTCCAACCTCAGCATCCTACTGCCAATATACTCACTATCCCTCCTCTGTACATGTCCAAACCATCTCAATCTAGCCTCTCTGACTTTGTCTCCAAAACATCTTACATGTGCTGTCCCTCTGATATACTCATTTCTGATCCTATCCATCCTCGTTACTCCCAGAGAGAACCTCAACATTTTCATCTCCGCTACCTCCAGCTCTGCCTCCTGCCTTTTCCTCAGCGCCACTGTTTCTAATCTATACAACATCGCTGGCTAAATTATTTACCTTTTTTTAAATCTCTCGAACCACCCATGCGATGTTTTAAAGTCCGGGAGTTGCTGGTCTGAAGAACTCTCAGCCCCACCCTCCTTCACAGGTCCTTAAATATGGCGGTTTCTTTTTCCGAAATAATCGCCTCCGTCACTGTATCTCCGCTTTTAATGCCTTCTGCTTCAATACTACAACCCTTTGGTAGAAGGGTTTCGGCCATACTCCTTTGCGATTTCACTCATCTGAATCCCACTTTCATATTTTTTTATCATCTCCTGTTTTACTTTTATTGATAACGGAGCTCGCTTCTTCTTTTCAGTCTCACCGGGAATCACTTTCTTGGGGTCCATTATTAATAACGAAAAATAACACTGCAATGAGCACACTCAAAGAAACTCACGAATCAACAGTACGATTCTCCTTCACGCGTGTGTCGAACAATGGGTTGAAGGCATACGAAAATCATTATGGGTACAGTACTGTATTATGGAGATTCAGCTCCCTCCTAGCCAATGGGAGGCCAGCGGGGTGGGGTGTTAGAAGACAACCAATGAGGAAGCAACTTGCGCATAGTTTGAATGTTTGAATGGCGTGTTTGAATTTTTAAGGTGGTGCTTTCGTAACGTGAACTTGTCTCGTATCCAGAGACAAAAAATTTAGGAAAATGCGTTTCATAACCTGATTTTTCATTTGGTGAGACTTTCGTAAAGTGAGGTACCACCGTATATATAAAATGCTGGGTGGACAGAGATACCAGAGATCTTCGCACCCTGGGGATCTAACAAGGATTTGAACCTGCAACCTCTCAATTATTATCCCAGCACCCTAACCACTCCTAACTGGACAACACCCCCCCCCCCCCCACACACACACACACACACACACACACACACACACGTGAGCAGTGCTGTAGTATATGTGATGCAGAAACATGTAAAAACTAAGCAAACTCAAATGTGGTGTTTTATTAAACCAGCAGTGGATTTCCCCATGCGGACTTGACATTTAATATGCTTTGTCATGTTACGTGTATTATAAGAAACATCTGTAGTTCCTGGTGGTATTTTCAGTGCAGTGTACGTTGCTTTGATTGTCATAATAAAAGACAACTAGACTGTTATCATTCTGTGCCATCCGTCTAATAAGAGTGGCAGCATACACTAGACATGCATCACATGGTATCACGTTGTATTAGACGTTGGTACCTGCTACATGGTTTCCCTGAGTATAATTATGAGTAAATGAGCAGCAGTATCAGTTTAATCTAATGTTAATGTCTTCCTTTCAGGCCCTGAAGGCTGCAACCTTTTCATCTACCACCTACCACAGGAATTTGGTGATAATGAACTTATGCAGATGTTCCTGCCCTTTGGGACGGTCATCTCCTCTAAGGTGTTCATGGACAGAGCCACCAACCAGAGCAAGTGCTTTGGTAAGTGCTGAGGAAGATACCTAACATTCATGTGTCTTTGAAAGCACATGACAGTGATCCCTCGCTACTTCATGCTTCAGTTTTAGCGGCTTCAGTGCATTGCGGGTTTTTAAAAAATATTCATCGAAAAATAAAAAAATAAGGAAATTAAGGAAAAATATGGAAAAGGGGCAGTGATGGTCTAGTGGTATAGGGCGCTGGATCGCTGATCCAAAAGGTTGGGGTTTCGAGTCCCACTCTCCACAAGGTTGTCACTGCCCCCCCCCCCCAGTGCAGCCAACTGGGTTATCAAAGGCGGGCCATGTCTCTCACTGTCTATGGTGAGAGGTTCATGTAAAAGAACCATTGCTGACTTTCGTAAAGAGTAGGCTGCAAAGCCGTCAGGAAGGGCATCCGACGTAAAAACCTCTGCCAAATCAAATGTGCGATTCAGATGATTCGTTGTGGCGACTCCCGAGTAAAAGGGGAAAAGCTGAAAGGAAGACAGACAGCAGGAAAACTATGGAAAAAAATTAAGGAAAATGGCAAAAAACAAGGCCAATTCTGCAAAAAAAAAAACCCAACCCAAAACCTCCCAACAAAACTACTTACTTTTTATGAGGTTCGCATTTGAGTGTGTATATTTATATTTCATTTGCATGTTACGCATTATTTTTGAATGTTTAATTGCTATAATAAGCATTGATAGTGTTGAATATGTATTGATTGGTATTATATATTATATTATATATCATGGTCAGTTCAGGTTTTGCCCTGCTCCTGGTAACATGTAGGTGGGGCCGGTGGTGTAGTGGTTAGAGTGCTGGGCTCATGATTGGGCGGTTGTGAGTTCAAATCCCAGTTAGACCCCCACTGTGCTAAGACCCCTGGGCAAGGTCTCAACCACAAGTGTGCCTCTGTTCACCCAGCAGTATAAATGGGTACCAGTAAAAATATACTGGGACGGTAAACCTGCGATGGACTAGCGTCCCATCCAGGAGGAGTTGAACTCCTGGTCGCTTCACGCTACAGAAACCGGGGATAAGCACCGGCCTGATGAGCCACTAGGCTCGGGTGTAAAAACCCAACAGACTTACCTTACCTTACTGGTAATATGTAAGCCAGTACAACCTGTTGCATGGTGGAGTGGTTGGCTC
This sequence comes from Plotosus lineatus, assembly GCA_024760905.1. Taxonomy (NCBI): domain Eukaryota; kingdom Metazoa; phylum Chordata; class Actinopteri; order Siluriformes; family Plotosidae; genus Plotosus; species Plotosus lineatus. The sequence goes on along the minus strand of CM045737.1, from coordinate 42,324,737 downwards.
CCCCACCAGGTTCCAAATTTGCTGAGAAGGGTGGCTAGCAACCCAGTAGGAATAAAAACAAGACCTGTCATAGGGTGGATGAACTCTTTCGAGTCAACGGCCAGCTAGCTAGAGATGGCATCTCGATAAAAACACCCTGCAGAAAGAAATTTGGGCCTCTACTGCGGATTCTTTTTGCCCTTCGTATACAGCCATGACGAGGCTGTTATGGCTGCTGCCTACGCCAGAATTCTGGCATGGCACCCAGATTGATTGATACACATGTACATGTACGTACACGTCAGTCGGTGGGGGTGTCGATCCTACTTCGTCGTGGAGGTGTGTGTGTGTGTGTGGGGGGGGGGGGTCTCGGTCCAAATTAACCATGGAAAGTGAGTGATCTCTGTACATACAGTCCATACTCACAAATGCATTTGCTGAAGAATCTGATTAAGGTCACAAGGAGGTTGCACCCTATGTCAGCCAACACCCTGAATACCTCAATAGACTATTTACCATAGGTCAAACACACATATACAACTATTCACACTCACACCCACAGCTACGGAGATTGTGGAGCAGTCAAATAGACTAAAGTGCATGTGTTTGGGCTGTGGGAGGAAACCGGTGTACCCTGAATGAATCCATGCAAACCACACAGAAACGCCCTCGCCAAGTCTGGGACTCGAACCGAGGACCTTCTTACTGTGAGGTGGACATGCTAACCACGACACCATCGTGCTGCCAGTACAGTATATATATATATATATATACTTATACTGTATATACTTTATATATAGTTATATATACTTATACTGTATATATATATATATATATATATATATATATATATATATATATATATATATGTGCTGCAAAATTGATATCATCCTTTTTTTATTCTATATGAATCCTCCTTCTCCTCCTCCTTCTAATACACCTAAAATCAAAAGGGATCGCTTCTCCTTTCTGCACACAGAAGCCAATGAATTCAAATTACCAAAGCGAAATTACAGGAGAAAGTTTCATTGAGACAAGAGATGTAAATTGCATACTAATCCAAGACCTGTGATAATTGTCTGTGAACCTTTCTTATTAATAATGAATATGAAAAGTGTGAATTTCAGTAGTGGAAAGTCGCAGGTTATCTGAGGTTTCAAATTAACATTGAAGCAGGAACTTTTCAGAAATGAGGGGAGCACATTTTATGAGCGTTTGAATTTAAATGGATATCAATGGGGAGGCTGCAGTCTTGCATACAAAGCTGTTTGTGTGAAAAGGCTCTATTGCGGGGAAGAAAAAAGAAAAGTAATAATAATAATCATATAAAAAGGATTTCTTGCTGTGTAAAATTCACTTTATTGTGTCGACCTATAAACTAGAACATGGCCATCGTGAAAAGCCGGAGCCATTGTACTATAGATCAGAGTGTTGTGTAACCGCAGGAGACGTCTTTTCCCAGGCCACTATTCCTGCTGTCCAAAGCCTCCAGAGAGAGTTTAATTACAGCACTGTGTGTGTGTGTGTGTGTGTGTGTGTGTGTGTGTGTGTGTGTGGGGTGGGGTGGGGATGGGAGGGTGTGGGGGTGAGGGGGCTATCAGCAGTGTTGACTTATACTGTAGGTAATTAAAATGCAATGTCAGGTCAGAGGTGTATGCACTCAGTGCTGTAATTACTCCTTTGAGGAAGAGCCGGACGGCGAGCTCTAGAAATAAAGCTGCGACATATATTGAGTGATTTGACTTTTTGTTCCTCTTATCCACCACGCCATGGCTCATTTGTCATCATATGCACGCAATCATGAAAAGGGACGGGCCGTGGTCTGCATGGAGGAGTGTGAGGACGAGAGAAGAAGCGTCTGTTTTTCACGCTTCAGGCACCAGCTCCTCGGTGAGATTGCTGCAGCAGTTGGAGCCAGACTAAACTACGCTTTCTGGTCATTGGATTTTGAGGCACAGTTTTTAGAGCGCGACAGGGACAAGCTCTCGTCTGCTGGGAAATGTCCGTGTGATCCACTTACGCTGACCTTTGGAAGTAGCCGCTGCTCTTCTGTGCATCTGCGTAACCTAAATTGCTTTCAGACACTTGCTTTGTCGTGAAGTGGTTCATGCAGGTCAGAGCATTTAGGTTGCAAAATCTGATATATTTATTCATTCATTCATTTTCTGAACCACTTCATCCTAATTAGGGTCGAGAGGAGGCTGGTGTCCATCTCAGCTGACTCGGGGCGAAGGTGGTGTATACCCCGGACTGCCCGCCAGGCTATCGCAGGGCCAAACACTCACACCTAGTGATTAACCTACTGTGCATGTTTTTGGACTGAGGGAGGAAACCAGAGTACCTGGAGGAAACCCACGCAAGCACGGGGAGAACATGCAAACTCCACATAGAAACACCTGAGCTGGGAATCGAACCCAGGACCTTTTCGCTGTCAGGTGGGCGTGGTAACCACTACACCACCGTGCCGTCACAAGCATTTAGAATCAGAGAATACAAAAAAAGAAAAAAAAGACTCTCTATTTTCTGCCTCATCAAAAAATACTTGCAATAAGTCATGAATATGCAAATTAACTTATATTTGCATTTTTGCAGCTGATAGGCTGCTATATTTTGTGAGGCAATACTTCTACTGTATATGGTTGCATTTTAACCTCAAATTTAGTGAGAGACTATACTATTTAATCAGTTCGTACACAAAACCCCTCCCACATTTTAAAGGAGAATAAAAAAAATAATAGATTAATGATAATCAAATTATGTTTTGCAGTCATGAAACCTCGTAACGCAAAACAGGCGGTACTACGGTCAATTGGAAACCCAACACCGTCTGAAAACCTTGAGCTTGATCAACTCGATGTGTGGTTTCAATAAGATGGAGCTACGGAACACACTGCTCCATCTTTTTTTTTTTTTGTGGTGCGACTTTAAATTGTGACTGTATACTCATCAATCACAAACCCTTGAAATCCTTAAGGCTGCCATTCAGCAGGAGATCGCCGCTGTTCCACCCGACATGACCGGTCGAGTTACTCCAAGCTGAATCTGAGTGCACACAGTGCAATAACAAAGTTAACAGCAGGGGCAGTATTGTGTCATGTAACAGTGGGTCCACAACTGACCAAATAAATTAATTCTGCGTAAAACTTTTTTTTTTTTAATGTAAACTGGTTGAATTTTCTTATTTATCGGTAGATAAATCTCTCACATATCCTCCAAATCTACTTGCAGTTTTGTCTTGTGTACCAGTCTTCTGAATCTTCCAGATTATTCATGCATTAGCGATACCGGTTATCCCGTTTCCTGTATCCCATGGTTAAGCTGGAGCCAATCGCAGCTGACTCTGGGTGAAAGGCGGGGTACACAGAGGTGGTCTGGTGGTAGGGTGCTGGCTTATTGATCAAAAGGTTGGGTTCAAGTCCTACTATCTCCAATTTTCACTGCTGATCCCCCCCAGTGCAACTGACTGGGTTATCAAAGGCCGGGTAAGTCTCTCACCGTCTGTGGTGAAAGGTATGTAAACAAACCACTGCTGTCATTCGTAAGAGTAAGACATTGGGTTGCGATAAGCGTGTTTCTGCCTGGGGATTGTCTGGCAAGCTGTCCAGAGTGTACCCCACCCTCACCCAGAGTCAGCTAAGATGGGCGCCAGCCGCCCCGCGACCCTGATTAGTATTAAGCGGTTCAGAAAACAAATAAATGAATTCATGAAAGCCGACACCCATGTAGATTAAGGTCACTTTCAAATATGTGAGCAATAGAAACCAAGTCTAAAGGTCATTTATATTCTGGTGAAATATTTTCCCACATTCCAGTCCGAGAGAGAAAACCATCAGAGCGTTCATACATCCAAAGAGCATGTCATTCCAAAAGAAAATGGCTCATCTATGATGTCTCCTGGCCCGGATGAGTGAGTGTGCCCTCACTCCCCTGTCCTCTTTGTGCTGCTTTTCAGGATTTGTGAGCTTTGATAACCCAGCAAGTGCACAGGCTGCGATCCAGGCCATGAACGGCTTTCAGATTGGCATGAAGAGGTTGAAAGTGCAGTTAAAACGGCCAAAGGATGCCAGCCGCCCCTACTGACACAGCCCCAAGACACATGGAGCTCTCTGCTACAGCACAGGTAACACACACACACACACACACACACACACACACACACACACACACACACACACACCACAACAGGGCATTAATCCGATCTGGTCAAGGACAGGTAATGAGAAAAGGGATTGGGGATGTAGGTCTCAAAAGTTATTCTCAAATCTTTTAAGTCAACACGTGACAGCTTTTAACTTTGAGGATGACTGAAGGATAGAAGGAAAATATTCCCCTCTTAAAAGATTGATTATGTACACTTTGATTTTATTTATAAGACAATCCGTTTAAATAATCCCCGTGGAATATTGTAATACATTTTCCTTCTTTTGAAAAGAACCTTGGTTAACCAAAGACGAAGAAAAAAAAACCCACTCAAAATCAAATAGTCTGTAAAGTGTCATTATTTATTTATTTATTTATTTATTTATTTTTAGTGATTCAAATATTCTTAAATTGTAGAGCCTGGAAAATCCTGATGATTTTTTTTCCAGTTGTCCTCCTTTACTGTCACCCCCTGCTGCTAGTAATAGAGCATACAGAGATCCATATTACAATACATCAGTGATTCCCAAAGTGGGAGTCAATCCCCACTGGGAGGCAAAAGAGTGCGAAATGGGAGGTGCCGGGGGATGAAATGGCAGTATAAAGTGTATGAGACATCAAGTGCACTGAAGTGTCACGGCTGCAGATAGCTCAGGCATCGTCAGAAACTCGCGATGTTCTGATGATAAGGCAAAGATGTTCTCTTGTGCCACTCAAAAAAACCGCATGTACAACAATTTTTAGCCAACAAAAAGCCTTGAAATGAATCTGAGAACAAGAAACGGAGAAATTTGAGACTGCCCGTAATTTCTGGACTATAAGCCGCTACTTTTTCACATGCTTTGAACTCCCCGCCTTTGAACTAGCCACGTTGTGGCTAGACCACCACTGCCACCTCACCCCCTGGAGGGAATTAGCCCGTAAAAATATATAGATTAGCCACAACGTGGCTAGTTCAAAGGCAGGGAGTTCAAAGCATGTGAAAAAGTAGCGGCTTATAGTCCAGAAATTACGGGCAGTCTCAAATTTCTGTTTCTTGTTCTCAGATTCATTTCAAGGCTTTTTGTTGGCTAAAAAAATTGTTGTACATGCTCAAAAAAACAAAACAACGCATATATAACAATTTTTTAGCCAACAAAAAGCCTTGAAATGAATCTGAGAACAAGAAACAGAAATTTGAGACTGCCCGTAATTTCTGGACTATAAGCCGCTACTTTTTCACATGCTTTGAACTCCCCGCCTTTGAACTAGCCACGTTGTGGCTAATCTATATATTTTTACGGGCGAATTGCCTCCTTGCCTCCAGGGGGTGAGGGGGCAGTGGTGGTCTAGTGGTATAGGGCGCTGGGATTGCTGATCCAAAGGTTGGGGGTTCGAGTCCCACTCTCCACAGGGTTGTCACTGCCCCCCCCCCAGTGCAGCTAACTGGGTTATCAAAGGCGGGCCATGTCTCTCACTGTCTATGGTGAGAAGCATGTAAAAGAACCATTGCTGACTTTCGTAAAGAGTAGGCTGCAAAGCCGTCAGCGTGTTTCTGTCCCTTGCTAAAAAGGGTTATGACAGGAAGGGCATCTGACGTAAAAAACCTCTGCCAAATCAAATGTGCAAATCAGATGATTCGCTGTGGCGACTCCTGAGTGAAAGGGGAAAAGCCGAAAGGAAGACGAGACAATTTCCTCCAGGGGGTGCTCTACCAGGAAGACCAAGAGCAAGACAGACACTTGTGGCTTATAAAGAGGTGCGACCTATATTCTTCTTATTATTTTTCTTCTTCATTTCCTTTTGGCTTTTTTTCCTTTTCCAGGGGTCACCACAGCAAATCGTCTGATTCGCATGTTTGATTTGGCATAGGTCTTTACGTCAGATGCTCTTTCTGACACAACCCCTTTTAGCAAGGGGCAGAAACATGTTGACGGTGCGGCCTATATATGTACAAATTCTTTTTTTTTTTCCTTTATAAATTTAGTTTGTGCGGCTTATATTCAGGTGCGCTCAATAGTCCGGAATTTGTGGTAATTTAAAGTCAAACACACTCACTCAGTCATTCGCTGAACCGCTTACTCCTATTAGCAGGAATCTCAGTGAGGTTTAGAAAAACTAGAAGAAACTGATTCAGAAATAGAGGAAATGAAATATTTTAGCTGGTGGGGGGGCAAAGGGCCGCAGGGCCCCTGAAGCAAAAAAAAGTAGAATTCCGCTAAATAGGATAATAAAACTAGCGGAATTGCGCTAAATAGCTGAGATCTGGGATCCCTGTATGAGGGTCACGGGGAGACTGGCACATATTTAAGTAAACACTGGGCAAAGGTGGGGTACTTTGGGCAAAGGTGGGGTACAACCAGAACATTTCACCAGACTATCACAGGGCAACACACAACCATTCACACTGAGCAAGGGGCAATTTGGAACAGCTAGTTTGCTTAATACGGATTCCTTCAGTCCCAAATACTGCTGTTTATATATTTATTTATTTAGAAAAGAACATGATTGAACATGATGTACACTTGAACCAGTCTTTTATCAGCAGAACGTGAGTAAGATGTTTTTGAAGTTAATTCAGTGTTGTTGTTTTTTTTTAATCCTTTATAGGTCTTGAAAAGTGAAATCTCACAAGGAGCTTAATTTTTCTTTAAAAATAAATAAAACAAGATAAAAAAAGAAGATGAAAGTTTTTTTTTTTGAAGACATATCAGCATTTCCTTATGAAGACGTACAACTGAGAGGAGAGACGCCAGAGAGCGGCGGCACAGTGCAGACAAACTACAAACAGCACAGTGTGAGAAAGTAAAAGCAGGATTCTGGTGGAAAATATGAAAAAGAAAAGAACTTTTAAGCTACAGAACTTCTCTCGCTAAGACTGAGTCGACAAATACGCAACAAACAACCACAACAACAACAACAACAACAACAAAAAGAGCAGCAAGAACAACATAGATTTCTATATACATATTATATACACGCGCTATATTATGGAAGAGGCGCTTCCAGCTTTTAATGATACTGGACAAATGAGGGTTAAAACTTGAATCAAGGAATATGGCCGTGGAGGGGGTAAAAATGCTCTTTTGAATCACTGGCAGACCTTCTTTCTCTTTCTCTGTTTCCTTTTAACCGTCTTCATGTCTCTGAGCAAGCGCAGGACTTTTGGCCTTCTGTGGTCGCGGAGGTTTCCAGAGCTACATTGCAACTGAAAAATCTTTCACTCCAAGGGACCAAAGGACCAAAAACCTTTTTATTGTTTGACAGTAATATATAGTATTAATGATGATACTAATACTACAAACTACTACTAATGATGTTACATGTTTGAAAAAAAAAAAAAAAAAGACTTAAGAGGAAACACTTGCTTCAGGTTGGAAGAGGAAAGGGATTTTGATTTCTTTTCCTTTTACATTTATAACTACTGGGTTTCAGAATATTTATGAAAAAAAAATAGAAAAAGAAGAAGAAAAAATGTATTTTAAAAGCTAAACTATTTTAGAGGCGTAGAATACGTGATTGGGAGATTGTTTACGGGCACATTCAGTTATTTTCCACTGATTTAACTCTTTATCTGGGACATATGGTACTGTCCCACTGCCTTTCAGTTCCACGTCTGACCTTCGCAATCATTCGTATATTAAATTTAAGCACACATGCCAGAGAAATTACAATCACTGAACTGGTCAAACTGAGCTTTCTTTCATTCAACAAACTGATAGTAAAATACTGAATAGCATCAACATTGTCTGTGGACAAACCTCATTGGATAAAGTGCATCAGGATCGAGTTTATGGACAAAAAAAACCCCTCAAATAATTTTCATGTTTACAAACACATAATCGATTAGGACGGGACGGGACGGGCCGGGAGTGGGGTCAAACTCAGGCCACAAAGGGTTATGTGGCTGCAGGTTTTTGTTTCAACCAATCAGCAGCACATCTGAGTTGGTTCATATAGCAACTGATTTGAGTCTCCAGGCAGTTGATTGGTTAATCTGTGTGCTCTATACAGAGCCTGACCAATCACCTGCCTGAAGAGTCAGCTCAGTTGTTTAAATGAGGAAAGAGGTGTGCTGCTGCTTGGTTGAAACAAAAACCTGCAGCCACATGACCCTTTGTGGCCTGAGTGGATTAGGATTTGGATCAAACTGTTTGTTTATGATCGAAACCAGATAATAATCATTAATAATTCACACTTTTGAAATGAGAATATGAACAGCTCTTTCGCCCATCTTAGTACCTTCATGCTTAAACTAACCCATGCTACAGGGCAGGAGATGGGAAATTGCTCGAGTCAGACACACTGGTACAGAGGATTACCGGATCTGAGCAAACTTACCCAAAACCGCCCCAAAATAATACCGGAGCAATGAAAACAGAGTACTAGTTCATTTCTTCTTCGTCTTCTCCTTTTTCCCTTTTTCAGGGGTCGCCACAGAGAATCATCTGATTTGCACATTTGATTTGGCATATGTTTTTACGTCGGATTCCCTTCCTGACACAATATGAGTCAGCGATGGTTCTTTTACATGAACATCTCAACATAGACAGTGAGAGACACGGCCGGCCTCTGATAACCCAGTTACCTGCACTGGGGGGGGGGGGGGGGAGTGACAACCTTGTGGAGAGTGGGACTTGAACCCCTCAAACCTTAGGTTCAGCGATCCAGCGCCATTTACCACCAGGCCATCACTGCCCTACAAGTTCATATGTTCTACAATCAGAAAGAAGCTCAGTGAGTACAGATGTAAAAGTGAATAAAAATCTTTGGTTTGATCGGTAGCCACTTAACGTTACAATTTTCTTTTTGGAGGTAAAAATGATTTAATTTTTCTGTAAAACTTATGTTAGTTTGGATGTCAAAGGGATTATATCAGTCCGAGGATTATGTATTAGTATCTACTACACAGGAAGGTTTGCACAAAAAAGTAAACAAAAGCATTTTAATTTAAAAAATATTCATATTTTTACCATGAACTATTTGTTACGTGAGCTTAGTATGTTCCAATCCGATTCCTAGGCCAAATTTTAGATTTACAGTACAGTATTCCATAAAAAGCAAAAAATTCAAAAATTAAACAATTGATGGTGAGAACGATTTCTTGTTCTTTTTTTTTTTAAATTCTCAATAATTAAACTCAATTTATTTATTTAACGCTCTATAATTAAATAATTAAAGATAACACTCACTCCTTTGCTGAACCATGTAATACTACTTGAAGGCTGAAGCCTATCTCAGCCAACACCGCACAAAGGCATATGCTCGCCAGAGCATCACATGGCCCAAAACCCCCACACAACCAGTGAACCCTCGAGGGCAATTTGACACAGTTAATTAGTCTAATACTGTATGCATGTCTTTGGGCTGTGGGACAATATCGTACCCATTCAAGCATGAGGATAACATGCACTGTCCACACAGAAATGCTCTTATTGAGCCCAGGGCCTTCCTGCTGTGAAGCAGATGTGTGAACCACTATGCCACGCCCAGATTGGAACCGTATTAAATAAGAGTAGAATAAGGATGCTTCCTTTGTTAAACTAAACTAGTTTACTAAAATACTGGGATTTTAGGAAATACATCAGAACATAAAATAACAATAATTAAATAAATTGAGATACGAAATACAGGGATCCCTCACTTTCCGTGGGTAATGGGGACCGAGACCCCCCCCCCAACTGCCAATTTCTACAAAGTAGGATCGACACCCCCCACCCCGACTGACGTATACGTACATGTATATGTGTATATAATATCAATAAATATATATTCAACACTATAAATGCTTATAATAATAATTAAACATTCAAAAATAATGCATAAGATGTAAATAAAATATAAATACACACACACTCAGATACGCACCTCTCATAAAAATCTAAGTAGTTTTGTTAGGGGGTTTTGGGTTGTTTTTGTTTGTTTATTTAATTATTTTTTTGTTTGTTTGTTTTTTGTATAATTGGCATTGTTTTGCGGCGTTTTCCTTAACTTTTTCCCCTATTGTTCCTTAATTTCCTTATTTTTTTTATGAATATTTTTGAAAAACCCGTGATGCACTGAAGCCGCAGAAACTGAAGCTCGAAGTCGCGAGGATTTCCAGAAGTGAACAGTCGGCAAACCTGGATTTTATATAACATTGTGTTCAGTTTATTTTTATATAAATCCGCCAACAAGAGCTAGTACACCATGTGATCCTTAGCTTTTATTGAAGCCATTATATTACAGAAATGGTGACTATGCATTAAAGCTCAGCAAACAAGTTTGAACTGAGCTAAAAAATAAATAAATAAATAAAAAATGTATCATATTGAGCTCCCAGTTTAGCCAAACCTTACAGTATATCATTTTCTGAACTCTAAAGCTCCGAAGGTCCTTTAACAGGGATTATGGTAATTCAGAAACCTACAAGCCGACACCCCCATCATTACCATACCACTCGTATTGATCAAGCGGCCTCAAGGCCACTTCTGCACGATCAATTACACACTCACATGCATATATATATATATATATATATATATATATATATAAATTAAAAAAAAAATATATATATATATATATATATATGAGATAAATAAAAAACTTTGAGACGAACCCAGCAGGCATTGCTTTACTGATGCAAACCTTAATAACACAGGTTTAAAAAAAAGTAATTTCAAGAATTATACAGTGATGAGGAACATCTTAAGACTGTGAACCCCAGTTTGCATAGCCTGAAGAATGAGAGCTATTAGTAAGGCCACAGTGAGGGCAGTTTAAAGGGCACAGACACCGACACCATGATGTACTTACAGCAGCTGCTGCTGTTCTATCTGATGAATAGCACACACACACACACACACACACACACACACACACACACACACAAGCACACACAGAGACACTCTGTTGACAAAAGGTCAGAGGATGGAATTGCATTCCTTTATAACATGGTGAACATCTACCGAGTCCCTCATAAAGAGTTAAAGAATTTTTTTATTATTATTTCTTTTCACATTCACTCTGAATGTCAAGCTTTGCTTTATTTTTAATCATCCGTCTGCAAGTTCATTCCACCCACTTTACTGAACTCATACATTATCATCTTCATTTACATCACATTTACGGCCGACACCCTTATCCAGAGACTTACATTCATCACCATTTTAATACAACTGAGCAAATGATGGTTTCTGGCTTTGCTCAAGGGCCGAACAGGAGCCGCTTGGTGGTACTGGGGTTTTTGAACCCACAACCTTTATCTTAGTAAGACAGAGATTGAACCACTGGGCCACTGCTGCCCATCTTCGTGCTTATAGATTTTTAACCACAGATGCAGATTACAGGGTGCAGCATTCACCAACAATAAGAGGTGTGGGGGGGAAAATCTTTATTTTATTAATTTGTCCACATTTTGACACTTTTAGCAAACCAAGAAATCTATTTCTACATTATATCGGGTGACTCCTGGTGTAGTGGGGACAGAACAACAACAGTAATAATAACCACTCGGCTTAATTAACCTCACCCAGGAAGTCAAGCTTTCCCTTTGGTTTGGGGGTGTGTTTGTTCGCGGGATTACCCCAAACAGTAATGTGAAGATTTTCATGAAATTTCACACCGAGGGGAATCCGAGAACATCCAGTTAGCCTCATGTGCATTCCTTTGACCAGTGGGAGGAAACCGAGGTGCCCTGAGTAAACCCACACAAACATGGGGGTTAAGGGGTGGGGTGGGAGGTCCATGGAAACTCCACACAAAAACCCGTTTGCCTCATACAGGAGGACCTGGGACCTTCTGGCTCTGAGGTGGACATGCTAACCACAACGCCACCGTGTCACCCTTGTAATCATTTCATCATTTTCTAAACCGCTTGATCCTAATTAGGGTCACAAGGAGGCTGGCATCCGTCTCAGCCGACTCTAGGCGAGGGCAAAGTACACCCTGAACAGCTCGCCAAGGCCATCGCAGCCCTTGTGGTCATTATTTATCAAAAAAGCAGTCTGGTTTGAAATTGTCAGACACGTAATAGAATTAATAAGTGTTTTAGTGAAATGTGTAGCATTGAGAATGAAGAATTGCAGGAGAAAAAGATCAACGTTTTTACGGAATGATCGATATAGTTTAACTTTGCTTAACCTGCCGCTATGGATGAGTCACCACCGATGTTTTATATTGCAATTTGAAATTCGGTCTAGAACAGGGTGCCATGATTGTTTTTATCCGGTTACAATGTCGTTTCCCTCTGGATCCCTGTTTTGCCGCATCTCTTCCTGCCCGGTGATAATGAATGACAACACGGTAATATACTGTACACATACGCAGCCCTCAGGCATCCGTGCTCTAATAACCCTGCGTCCTCTCGGAATCTCCGCATTCCAGACATGTGAATTATTAAAATCAAATTAAATTTGGCCCTCAAATAACAGCAGACATAATGCAAATTAAAAATGGCAACTCACGCCTGAAATGTAATAAGTTTGAGACATGATATCATTACAGCAAGACGGGATGGGGGGGATGGGGGGGGGGGGCAGAAAGATAAAAAGCGCAGAAGACAAAAAAAAAAACCCAACAAAATGGAGTAAACATGGACCGACCGACGATGATTGGATGAGTGTGTCAGTGTGTTTTCATGCTTTTCTCTTTAAAATAAAGGGCCGCACAATCTCCGCTGCATCGTTGCACTGCTTATAGTGACTAGCTCTCCAAATCACCAGCATTTCTCATTTGTGTTCTTCTTCCATGATCAGAGTTGAGTTTACGTACACCATGATGCCCGGTGTGATGTCTGAGCATGTTCAGACGTGGTAGTGGGTGGTTACGGTTGTGGGTGGGTGGGCGAGGGTATGTTGGGACGTAAAGTATATTAACGGTACTACTCGTATTAACAATATGATTCTTTAATTAATTACCTATGGTTTGTATGCTAAGGAAAGTAGCTTATTATAGATCTAAAACGTGTATATTAGGGAACATGAGCACAGGACGCTTTCAGGGGGGTCTCTGCTAGGTGAAGAGTGGAGGGTGGGGTCGAGGGTTTTCTGCTTTATAAGATCGTCTTCAACGTCTGGTTTCTTAGCACAAAGCCTGTGAAAGATTTGCTGAAAAGCATGTGGACGTGCGTGATGGGTGAAATAACAAGACTGGGTCACGTGCTTACACAGCCAAGACAATGCTGTTTACAGTCGCTTTTATTTCTCTACGGGGGTTTGGTTTGTTTGTTTGTTTTTGCTATTTTCCAGGTTTTCAGGTAACACGAAGAGAAAAGTTCATGTTCTGCTCAAAACTCTAAAATGAGACGCAGTTCAGTGATTATTTTTTATGATGCAGGACACATGCAGTTCGGTCTTCTTCAGTGTCGACTTTTTTTCAGGTATTTGCAAAGATTTACTGTCACGTCAAATCATACAATATTCTGTCAATATTTATTTACTTATTTATTTCGTTCTCTATTTATTTATTTATTTGTTTATTTATCCGAGTGATTATGGGTTGCTTTATTTAAGGATGACATCTTAAAAAGACATCAAAAGGAAATGCAAAATAGGCTTTTCTCGTTCTCTTTTTTTTCAATTTTACAATAAAATTTTAAACTACGAAATAAACTTCTGTCTTTGAATGGTTTGCTGATCCGCCTGTCACTTACTATATCGGTTTATACACTACTCTCACTTTCCTTGATTATCATTCATTCATTCATCCTCTAAGCCAGGGGTCTCCAACCACCGGGCCGCACACCGGTACCGGTCCATGGCTCAACCGGTACCAGGCTGTAGAAGAAATAATTCATCATCTCCGTTTAATTTATTATCTGAGTCTGAACGATCTTTATTTTTGAAAAATCTTTTATTTTGAAAAATGACCGTCTTCTCTCGGTTACATGTCGGTCATTTTAGCGATAAAATGTAACCCACAAGGGGACGGCACATGAACAGAGGCGAGTTGGACATGTTTCAAACAATAGCAGGGATTTTGGGTGAGACTGAGCCTGAGCCTTCATTCTCCCCGCTGGTGAACCATCACCTGTGTTTTTTTTTTTTTTTTTTTTAGAAAAGTTCAAGCTCTACGTCCCAACCAGCTTTATTTCAGCTGTTGAAAAATAACATTCATGGACTGTTTATTATTATTATTATTATTACTATGAGTATTACTGTATTGTTGTTGTTGTTGTTGTTATTATTATTATAATACCCCCACTTCCCGGTCTGCGGTAAAATTGTCAAGCGTTGACCGGTCCGTGGTGATTAAAAAGGCTGGGGACCCCTGCTCTAAGACACTTAATCCTAATTAGGGTCACAGAAAGGCTGGCGCCCATCTCAGCCGACTCTGACCGAGGACGGGGTACAAGCTGGACATCTCATCCAGGCCATCACAGGGCAGAGTCACGATAACGGCACTGCCACCGTCTTCTTTTCCTTTCGGCTGTTTCCTTTTTCAGGGGTTCGCCCCAGCGAATGATCTGCCTCCATCTTCATGGAAGTCACACCAATAATTCAGACATTGGGTTTTTACGTCGGATACCCTTCTGACACAACCCTTTAGCAAGGGGCGGAAACACGCTGACGGCTATGCAGCTACTCTTTACGAAAGTCAGCGATGGTTCTTTTACATGAACCTCTCACCATAGACAGTAGGGGGCATGGCCCGCCTTTGATAACCCAGTTATCTGCACTGGGGGAGTGGCGGCGTGTGGGGGGAGGGGCTGTGACAATTTTGTGGAGAGTGGGACTCGAACCCCCCAACCTTAGGATCAGCGATCCGGCACCTTTTTACTACCAGGCCACCACTGCCTACCCTTTTTGAAAGTCAGCAATAGTTCTTGTGCACGCCAGGTCTCTTACAGCCCGATTTAAATAAATAAATAACGAATGAATGACGACTTGAGCGGCAGAAGTAACAAACAGTTCATCCGAACAATTTCAAAAAGTTCCTGTTGCATCTCATTCCTATCCGCTCCAGGGAGGATTTTTTTCCCGCATCCTGGCGAGTTATTTAAAATTCGCTGAAGATGAATATTATTATTATTATTAAAGCTTAATTTCACTAAAATGGCATTAAGTCAGTGACTATGGGTCAATCTTTCTTTTTGTAATGCCTTGACTAAAATAAATCAATAAATAAACTCACCTGGCTGTTTAATCCTACCAGGCTGGTGCCTATCTCAGACGACACTGGGTGAAGGCAGGGTACACCCTGAACAGCTTGCCAGACCATCACAGGACCAACAAACCCAAGAATCCACACTCCCACCAAGTGCCAATCTGGAGCAGTCAGTTATCCTCATGTGCATGTCTTTCGAAGGAAACTGGAGTACCCAGATGAAACCCACACGAGCACAAAGAGAACATGCAAACCCCACCCAGAAACACCCAAGCTCTGGACTCGGACCCAGGACATTCTTTTTTCCCTGAGGTGGACGTGCTAACCAGTGGGCCACCGTGCCGCTCATCACAAATAGCTTAATAGATTACAGTGAGGACCCTGATGACCTACGGGAAGGGGCGGAGAGGAAGAATCTGCCTAAGGCAACAAGTAGAATAATCTGAAGAAAAGCCAGACTCAAAAATAGACTTAAATCAGCCTGGACGATTAATTTGACCGATATGAAGGTAATTGGCACCGGCTGGTAGCCTGCAAGCATGGATGATTATTAAAAGTCCTCGAGCTCCCCCTTTTGTCCGCCCAAGCAATAGCACCCTGACTTTCACACAAAGCAGTGCTATTCCCAGAGGCCAAGTGGAAAGGCCACACTGGCACTGCGTGATTTATATGTGTAACAGGCACATTGTAAAGGCCTACCGTAACCAAGTTTACTGAGAGGATGATACGAAGAGCCTTAAAACAACATGCTTTGTTTCAGTTTCATAAGAGAAATGCTGCCTGTGAATTGTGCGATGAGCACAGGACAGTCATTATAATTCATCCACAAAAGCGCGGTCTGGAAATAGATGACTTTTTGTGGAGGGATGTCGTGAGGCCTCCCACGGCTGAAAGGCGTCCACACCTGGCGGTTCCAGTTTGTATCCAGGGGCGAGTATGAGTGTGTACTGTTGTGTGTGTTGGCTGGTAAGCTGTTCAGGGTGTAACCTGCCTTGGCCCGGAATCAGCTGAGATAGGCTTGATCCTCCTTGTGACCCTTGTATGAGAAAGAAGTCCAGCAAACAGCTGAAAGGGGGAATGTTTTCCATGTTTGGGCATCGAGAGCTGAAGAATGTGAGAAATAAGGAGAAAAGTTAAACACAGAAATAAGGATGAAAGACGTGAAGATACAGACAGTGTGTGTGTGTGTGTGTGGGGGGGGGGGGGGGGGTCTAGTGGATAGGGCGCAGGATCGCTGATCCTAAGGTTGGGGGTTCGAGTCCCCACAAAGGTTGTCACTGTCCCCCCCCAGTGCAGCTAACTGGGTTATCAAAGGCGGGCCGTGTCTCTCACTGTCTATGGTGTGAGGCATGTAAAAGAACCATTTCGTTAAAGAGTAGCTGCAAAGCCGTCAGCGTGTTTCTGTCCCTTGCTAAAAAGTGTTGTGACAAGAAGGGGATCCGACGTAAAAAAAAAACCTCTGCCAAATCAAACGTGTGAATCAAATGATTCTCTGTGGCGACTCCCGAGAAAGGGAAAAAGACGAAAAGAGAAGATATATGTGTGTGTGTGTGTGTGTGTGTGTTTGTCTGTGTGTGTGTGTGTGTGTGTGTGTGTTTCAGAATAAGGCACAGAGAGAGAGACATAGACCCAGAGAGAGAGAGTGAGAGAGAGATAGAGAGAGAGAGAACAAGTTACTTAGTATACTGTTATTATACTATTATTCCACTGTAATTAACTACTGGTGTCCCATAATCAAAATGCCGTTTTTATGACATTGCTAATTTATACAGAGAGAAAGAGAAAGAGCAAGAAAGAGAGAGAGAGAGAGAGAGAGAGAGAGAGAGAGCAGATTACCTGGTATACTGTTATTATACTGTTATTACACTGTTATTGATTACTGGTGTCCCATAATTAAAATGCCGTTTTTATGGCGTTGCTAATTTTATACTGTATATTGTCTTCCTTTCGGCTTTTTCCCTTTTTACTTGGGAGTCGCCACAGCGAATCATCTGATTCGCACGTTTGATTTGGCAGAGATTTTTACGTCGCATGCCCTCCCTGTCACAACCTTTTTTAGCAAGGGACAGAAACACGCTGACGACTTTGCGGCTACTCTTTACGAAAGTCAGCAATGGTTCTTTTACATGCCTCTCACCATAGACAGTGAGAGACATGTCCCACCTTTGATAACCCAGTTAGCTGCACTGGGGGGGGACGACAGTGACAACCTTGTGGAGAGTGGGACTCGAACCCCCAACCTTTGGATCAGCGATCCAGTTCCCTATACCACTAGACCACTGTATATGTATTGTTATTATTGTAACAGTTCCACCAGGGGGCGCCATGAAACCTGGTGCTAGTGACAAAACAAAAAAAAAAATTGCATGCAGAGACTTGTGTAGGTAAAGGATTTTATACTGCCGCCCAACAGCCCTCAGTGTGGTTGTGCACTATGTGTGCAGGTCCATTTGTATGTATAATCATATGACATGCAATGTGAGAACATGCAATTCACTTCAGGCCATTCAAATAGGAACGCATCAAAAAATACACATGACAGCAAACCACAGACGACGATCGGAAAACAGTGACTGCTAAAAATGCACTAAACCTACACACACGGAGAGATATTGAGAGGACAGGAAGCAATGAGAGTGAAACGTGAAAGGATGGAGAGAGAAGTATAAGGTGATGGGGGGGGGGGGCATAAAAAATTGGAGGCAGTGGCTCCTGAAATAAATTGGCCCAATTACTATAAAGTGTGGCTCTTGGTCAGCACACAGGCCCGGTAGTTCATCTTTATTACAATCAGTTAATGAAAATCAATCCCCCTCCTGATACACTCTTATCTCCAAGGCCTCCCTGCACTGCACACGCGCGGAGATAATAAATTAGGCTAATATTGTCTTTGATGAGGGAGGGAATTGCAAATTATTATAACTTTACAAGATTTATGATATGGACGCCTAATGTCTGAGCTAGGTTTTTCTGTGCTCGGGGTGCGGAAGGGACATTTGTTAGAAAGTTTAGAAGAAGAATAGACTCGCGGTCTGAAATACAGAGAGGTTACTGAGTTCAGCACTTAAAACGTACGGTAGAAACACAAAAAGAAAAACACACTTGTACATCTCATAAAGATTCTTGTAATACACTGTAGAGGAAACTGTACTTTTTGAGGTTACACTATAATCCACAAGGACCGGCTGATGTAAGTGTACCAGCAGGGGGTTTGTTTTTAAAAGAAAAAAAAAAACATTAATTCTATACAGGCATCCACATTAACAATTGTCAACAAATACAGTGGTACCTCGACTGACGAAATTAATCCGTTCCGAGGGCGAGCTCGTAAGTGGAAACGTTCGTTAGATGAAACAAAAATTCCCAGCAGAAACAATAGAAAACCAATTCATCCATTCCAACCCCTCCCAAACTCATATAACCTGACACAAACATGTATTTTTCACCTAATATATTTAAGATAAACATGTAACAGTAAACATTTCACAATAATATCACATGTACAGTAACATTAATAATACTGTATTAACAATTAATAATAATAAAACAATCAACAATAAGTCAATAAACAATACAGAAAGTGCGTCTGAACTTAAGAATAGCACTTAACATTAACTTACACTACTATATATTTTTTAAACTTTTTATTTTTTTACTGTTTTAACAAGGCTAATTGGCACGTATGACCTTGGGGAACATGCTTTTTTAACAGACTGGACCAACCTTAAGTGTGATTGTGCATCCTCTACACCAGGTGGCGGTGGCAGTGGCACTCTCACTGTGTTCCCTATGGTGTAGGGAAAAAGCACCGAGCAAACAATATGAAGTGCAGTAAACACTAGTTATAGTCGGCGTCAGACGCTGGGGGGAGGGTGTAATTTTTTTTCTTCCTATAGGGGGCATCACAGAAAATAATCGAGAAGCACTGCACAAGGCGTTCTCGGAGCGCGAAGGAATACACACGGAAGAATACAAGCCTAATCGGTCCGGAAAAGCTATTTCCCCAGCAGAGCTCGTAAGTCAAAAATTTGCTCATTGGATGGGGCAGATTTTTGGCGGGATCGAAGCTCGTATCATGGAAAATTTGTTATAAGGGACACTCATAAGTCATAGTACCACTTCTTATTTTCCTTTCGGCTGTTCCCTTCAGGGGTCGCCACAGCAAATGATCTGCCTCCATCTCTCCCTATCCTCTGCATCTTCTACTCTTACTCCAACGACCTTCATGTCCTCCTTCACCGCATCCATAAATCTTCTCTTTGGTCTTCCTCTGGGCCTTTTGCCTGGTAGTTCCAACCTCAGCATCCTACGACCAATATACTCACTATCCCTCCTCTGTACATGTCCAAACCATCTCAATCTAGCCTCTCTGACTTTGTCTCCAAAACATCTAACGTGTGCTGTCCCTCTGATATACTCATTTCTGATCCTATCCATCCTCGTTACTCCCAAAGAGAACCTCAACATTTTCATCTCTGCTACCTCCAACTCTGACCACTGTATCTTTTAAAAAGATTATTTTGAATTGTAATATAACTGAGTACAACAAGTTGCAGGAAAAACACACAGATTGGTATAAAGATGAAAGTCTGGGGCTGATTTCTTCCTGATCCAAACTGTATATTGATGCAGCCCACCAATAACAGTCATACCAGGTGAGAGCCGGCACACCTTCCTGGATTGAATTCCAGTTTAGGTGATGCTTCTACAGCCTGCTTTACTTCCACCTGTGTAAGACTTCATCAGCATTGATTGTGATGGCACATGTGACAGCTGTGGGTGTAGTGAACATGAGTGGATATCGTATTCCAAAAATGTGGGAGAAATAGTAATAACCTAGAAGTAGATAGACGAAGCACAGATTATGCAATGAGAGGACAAATTTAACTGATATGCTTTGTAAATTTTGTTCATTACCGACATGAACCTGATCTTTTTCATTATTTCTTTTCTGGGTGCAGCTGGAAAAATATTTATTTTCGGCTGAGATGGGTGCCAGCCTCCCCTCAACCCCAATTAGGACTAAGAGGTTTAGAAAATGAATGAATGAATGGCAGATGCAGACGAGCTAATACAACACAGGCAGGTGCAAAGCAGAATCTTATGATACGTAGACCAGCATAATAAAATCTCTTCAGTGTGTTGGTAGCACGATGCAAAAACATAACGAAACATAAACTAAACTAAAACAATATTTTAAGCTATTCGATCAGGATGGATGCAACTGGGCTGTGCTCTTTGAGGGGACCTAGCAGAGCTAACATTGGTATTCAGAGGTTAGTCTATATACCAACCAAATATAGAAGAAAAGCGGCTCTATTAAGGTGTGTTTGCACACCACCGCAAAAATTTGGGGAATTGTAAGAAATTTGACATCAAGCTAGATTTTTATCTATTTTTTATTTTCCATTTTAAAATGTGATAAGGGTGACATTGCTTGCTCAGGTGCCCATCATAAACTCCTAGGGTCTGTCATTTTGATTCAAGCATTATCCACTCGGTATAATCATTCATGATCCCAATATAGCGGACCAATTAAACCGCTTCCATTCTTGTGTAGCGCATCCTGATATACAGGGAACCCTCACTTTACGTGGTTAATGGGGACCGAGACCCCTCCCCTCCCCATGACTGCTGATTTACGTAAAGTAGGATCGACCCCCTGACTGACGTATACGTACATATATATGTGTATGTCTGTCTTCCTTTCGGCTTTTTCCCTTTTACTCAGGAGTCGCCACAGCAAATCATCTGATTCGCACGTTTGATTTGGCAGAGGTTTTTACGTCGGATGCTCTTCCTGTCACAACCCTTTTTTAGCAAGGGACAGAAACACGCTGACGACTTTACAGCTACTCTTTACGAAAGTCAGCAATGGTTCTTTTACATGCCTCACACCATAGACAGTGAGAGACATGGCCCGCCTTTGATAACCCAGTTAGCCGCACTGGGGGGGACAGTGACAACCTTGTGGAGAGTGGG
The DNA here is from genome assembly GCA_024760905.1 of Plotosus lineatus. NCBI lineage: Eukaryota > Metazoa > Chordata > Actinopteri > Siluriformes > Plotosidae > Plotosus > Plotosus lineatus. Next base: position 42,303,572 of record CM045737.1, on the reverse strand, counting down.
ACTCGAACCCCCAACCTTTGGATCAGTGATCCAGCGCCCTATATCACTGGACCACCACTGCCCCACATATATATATATATATATATATATATATATATATATATATATATATATATATGTGTGTATATAATAGCAATAAATACATATTCAACGCTATAAATGCTTATAATAACAATTAAACATTCAAAAATAATGCATGAGATGTAAATAAAATATAAATACAGTACACACATACAGACGCGTGCACACACTCAGATGCGCACCTCACATAAAAATGTGAGTAAGTTTGTTGGGGGGTTTTGGGTTGTTTTTTGTTTTTGTTTGTTTGGGGTGTTTTACATCATTGACCTTGTTTGTGGCATTTTCCTTAACTGTTTCCCTGTTTGTCCTTCATTTTCTTATTCTTTTATTTTTCTATGAATATTTTTGAAAAACCCATGATGCACTGAAGCCACAGAAATGGAAGCATGAAGTAGCGAGGAATCCCTGTATACTACAAAGCTCTCAATTTACCAGTCGATCTACGTTCCAATCCTCACCTATCGTCATGAGCTTTGGGTAGTGACCAATAGAACAAGATCGCGGACCCAAGCGGCCAAAATGAGCTTCTTTTGCAGAGTGACGGGGCTCTCCCTAGGATAGGATGAGAAGCTCAGTCATCCAGGAGAAGCTTGGAGTAGAACTGCTGCTCCTCTTTGTTGAGAGGAGCCAGTTGAGGTGGCTCGGGCATCTGGTGTGGTGTTTCGAGTATGTCCAACCTGTCTTATATGTCCAACCTATATGTTAACCTGTCTTGTATGTCCAATGTCTTATAAAGAGACCCACAGAGTCAACCTAGAATACGCTGTAGGGAATATGTCTCTCAGTTGGCCTGGGAATGCCTTGGTGCACTGTAGAAGCGCTGGAGGAAGTGGTTGGGGGTGAGAGATGTCTGGGTGGGGAGATGGATGTCTGGGTGCTGCTGAGGCCCCCGTGACCCAACCGCATATTAAGCAGAAGAAGATGGTGGAGGTGATTTATACAACTGAGGAATTGAGGGTTAAAGGCCTTGCTACAGGGGCCCAACAGTAGTGATAGTGGGTTTGAACTGCTGACCTTCAAATCAGTAACCCATCACCTTAACCACGAAGCCCTCACTGTCCTAAATACTAAATGTCTAAGTACTAAACAGCACAGATTTAAGGTTTGTCTTTAAATGACCTAGTATCTCAAAATTGCGAAATTATGACCCACGTCAAAATAATAATATATTGATATTACCGGCTTCTCAAAGTGTCGACTTAATTAATGTTAAATTATGAAAGATTCCTTTGTTTTTCGAGACAGTTCTCAAATTATCAGTACGAGTAGACATGGACATCAATTTATCTTTACATCTTCCCTATTAATATTATGTTAAATCCTAATTATTGTGAATATTAATCACTGGCAGTCTATCATTAAGCAATTACTCTTGTTTATTACAGGATATAGTAAAGAAATGAAGCTTCTAATCATTGTGAGCCTACACTGGGGTAAATACGAGGAAACCGTTGATCAGCAAGAAATATCACAGGTTATAAAGTAAACCATTTTATAACCCCCTCCAGATAAGTAGAGGGATGAAGAGGGTCAGTGTTAAGTTGAGCTCTGCAAAATGATTTGTGACAGGTTTTAGTGCGACTGAAAAATGGCCTCTTCTCCCGTCTCCACTCTGGATGATATTAAAGCTGAGGGTGATGAAGCACTGCGGCTGCCGGAGGAACACATGGGTGAACAGCTCTGCAGGAGGAGATGTAACATACCACGATGAACGAGGCGCAAATTAGTCGAGAGTCTCATTTTTTCCACAGACCTGTTGTGTGACTGAGTCTGGAACTTTTTACCCAGATGTGCTCAGTTGCTTTGGTTGCATGGAGACCGCAAGACAACATTCAAGTAACATTCAGGAGCAACATTATTAGCACCTTACAAAAATAAATGAAACAGGGTGACTTTGGTGTAACTATACTTAATGTAGGACTGCATACGGAAGTGCAACAACTATAGAATTAAAACTTTTTAATGAGGGAGACCCTTATGGAAGCGATAAACTTAAATTAGTTCAACTTGAAAGGACTTTCCACAGTTTTAACTTAATTTTATTTATTTTTTTATACACATAGTAACAGTAATTTGTTTCAGGATACTCATGACCCACATTAACCCCTATAAACCTGCTCATTAATGCAAGTATCTAATAGCCAATCATTTCAGACACTGCTTATTTCCTGCATTTTTTCCAAACTCAGCAGACTAAACAAAGCATGGCGAGAAATACAAAAAACAGTGTTTCATACTTCTGAGGAGGAAACGATTGAGTTTGAAGGAAAACAACTATGAAGTCATGGTACCACAATTAACCACCCAAGATGGATTATTATTACAAGGTGACCACCATAGATTCAACTCGTTCCAAGGGAAAAAGAATCTGTGACTCCCTGAAACCGAACCGCTGATTATTGGACTAAGATCCACCAATGTTTTCCAAATCATTTTGAGTGATTTGTACTACTTTCAATCACTCACTCATTCACTGAACCACTTAATCCTATTAGTCGCAGGAAGGCTGGAGCCTGCCCCATCCGACATCAGACGAAGGCGGGGCATGCCCTGAACCGCTCACCAGACCATCACAGGAAAAAATACTATACCGACAGTCATTTAATCATTAAGAAAGAAATTTCCGTGTATCTGTGATACGTGTGCATTTATACCCTGTGGCTTGATTGATGATAGAACTCGAGCACTTGAGAAACTGATGAGTTGTCACTTTGTCCTGCTTCATTGCACATGTGTAGGTCACTTTGCCAAAGTGGACCAAATGCAATTTGAGCAAAACACAATGTGTACCTGAACAGTTTGAGGAGGGACTTGGAATGCCTATATAAAGGCTCAAAAATGTGCACTACTGTTAATGGAGTCCATGTCATAATGCTACATCTTTTACGTGAAGGCCATCCCCGGGCAATGTGCATGGTGGAGGCCGGGTTCAGCGACAATGACGTAGCAAGGTATATGGGCTGTACACAACCCACCACTTGATTGACCACCATAACATGAGAGGATTAATTGAAAATAATTGAGCCCCAGTGCAGCTAACTGGGCTATCAAAGGCGGGCCATGTCTCTCACCGTCTATGGTGAGAGGCATGTAAAAGAACCATTGCTGACTTTCGTAAAGAGTAGGCTGCAAAGTCGTCAGCGTGTTTCTGTCCCTTGCTAAAAAGGGTTGTGACAGGAAGGGCATCCGACGTAAAAACCTCTGCCAAATCAAATGTGCGAATCAGATGATTCGCTGTGGCGACTCCCGAGTAACAGGGAAAAAGCCGAAAGGAAGACAGACAGACAGGCGACATCCAGAGAGAGAGAGAATATGTATAAATATATATATATATATATATATATATATATATATATATATATATGTATACAGTGACTAACAACATGTTCATATATATGTATACAGTGACTTGACTTAAAAGTGTCTTTTATAACAAATTTTCCATGATACAAGCTTCGATCCCAACAAAAATCTGCCCCATCCAAAGAGCAGAATTTTGATTTACGGGATCTGCTGGGGAAATGGCTTTTCTGGGCCAATAGAGCACCACTGCCACCTACTGTAGAGGATGTGCAATTACACTTAGTTCTAGTACAGGATGGCAAAAAAGCATGTCTCGGGGAGGGGGGGAGGTGCCCCACTATTTGGGAAGCACTGTCCTTGTGGAAGCTTACCACAGACTTTCCTCGCTGGCATTCGTAGCGTTCTGTTGGGGTTTTTACACCCAAGCCTAGTGGCTCATCAGGCCGGTGCTTATCCCCGGTTTCTATTCGTAGCGTTCACATGCACAAAATTCTCCTCTTCCTCTGTTGACATCTTGACAGATGCCTGCCCACGTGACAGCCGCAGTCAATGATCGGAAGTTGACTTATTGTTTATTTTTGTTTTACTATTATTAATTATTATTAATGTTAATGTATTATTATGAAATATTTATTGTTTTTACATGTTTATCTTTAATATATTAGGTCAAATATACATGTTTTGGCAATTTATATGAGTTTGGGAGGGGGCTGGAATGGATTAATTGGTTTTCTGTTATATTATATATAAATATAATTTTCTGTTATATAATAATTGTTTCATCTAATGAACTTTTCGGCTTACGAACTCGCCTTCAGAACTGATTAGATTCGTAATTCAAGGTACCACTGGATACATACATACACATATACATATACAGACGCCCCCCGACTTACGTGTTTAATTGTTTCTGGATGGCCAAACGCAAGTTGAAAGTGAACATAGGTTGTTACAGTGACGTATGACGCTCATACTGCACTATACATCCATAAATACCATTACCGTATTTCATAAAACACCCCTAAATCAATTATTATAAACATAACATTGTAAAATAATATCAAATATATCAAATAATATCAACATTAACTTCAAATAAATTAAATTCAAGCAAAATAATTTCAAATTGACATTTTAATCAAATTCACTCTTAACCTCAAAACAGCCAATCAACGCTGACAATATGTGAGGCGCTCAATACCAAAAGTAGTGCACTTGCTGTGCTTGAAGGCGGGTTATATGGACTTCAGGTCTTTCAAGTGAGCAAGAGTCCGTTGAACTCGTTTAGTACTCAGCCTGCACTGATGTGAATTAAACTCTTTCATTTTACAACTCTCTTTGCTTAACTGAGTATGTTATACTAAAATTAAAAAAATGTAAAACGGATGAACGTAAGTTGGGGAGCGTCATTATATATATATATATATATATATATATATATATATATATATATACACACACACACACACACACACTCATGCCTTGGTTTTACGGACTATCTGTAGCTTCCGACTAGTCCGGATGCGGGCTGTTTCCGAAAGTGACTGCCAGATTACCAGAGTGGCTTGAAGAAATCTCGCGCATTTAAATCACATCATCAGTTCAGTTCATTTTCTGTAACCGCTTAATCCTAATTAGGGTCGCGGGAAGGCTGGCACCCATCCCAGCCAACTCTGGGCAAGGGCAGAGGACACCCTGGACAGCTCACCATGCCATCGCAGGGCGGAAACACACCGACGGCTTTGCAGCCTACTCTTGTCGAAAGTCAGCAATGGTTCTTTTACATGCATCACACTATAGACATTGAGAGACATGGCCGGCCTTTGTTTTATAACCCAGTTAGCTCCACTGGGGAGGGGGGGCAGTGACAACCTTGTGGAGAGTGGGACTCGAACCTCCAACATTTGGATCAGCGATCCAGCGCCCTATACCACTAGACCACCACTGCATTTAAATCTATTCATCTATTTTCAATGCCATGTCACTGCGGCGCAAAGCGGAGAGCCAATCCTTTCTGTATGCGGGCGGGTCCGATACCTTGAAACTCTAATTTTATTGGACTCACACGCTGCAGTGTTTATGTGACAGGAAGCGCGTCCCAAGTTTTGGCAATCAGCTGGTCTGCAGGTTGAAGTTTTTCTATGCCTGTCCATTTGTGTTTGCTTGCCAGCTGTGCTTGGCTTCGTGGAAATGAGCTGATCAAAATGAGGGAAATTTATCTCTTTACTCAAAAACAACACGCGCGGTCTGTGGCTATTGTTATAATCCTATAAAATTAGAGTTTGAGGGTATCGGACCCGCCCACATACTGCCGTACAGAAAGGATTGGCTCACCACTGCGCGCCACAGTGACCTGACATTGAAAATATATGTATAGATTTAAAAGCACGAGATTTATTCATCAGTTTTTTTTTTGATGGCTTTTTTGTATTTTTATTTAAATGACAGTGAAATTATGTATTTGTTATTCTGTTAAGAAAGGCCACCTGATTTATCTGAGAGCCAGATACCGTCATGAAAACAGCCACATCTGGCTTACGAGCCATAGGTTCCCAACCCCTTATATATATATATATATATATATATATATATATATATATATATATATATATATATATATATATATATATATATATACACACACACACCATAATCTAAGAACATGCACATTAGGCCAATATGGCTCTCAGAGGATTAGATTTAAAAATGTCTTTTTTTTGGCTCTCTTAGTCAAAAAGGTTCCCAACCCCTGATCTTATGGTGTACATTTACAGAGTATACAGTATTTACATTTGCAGATTACATAGTGTGCTTAAGTAAAAGTTTTTCGTGACATAATCGTTGAAATATATGGAATCGGAAACTTCAGACCAGAGTTCCTCACTATTAATCCGTTTAACCGAGGCATGAGTGTGTGTGTGTGTATATATATATATATATATATATATATGTATGTACATACACACACATACATACACACATATACATATACACACCAAGTCATAATTCATGATGCACAAGTTTCCATTCTATACTTTCCATTTCAATTATAATAATAATTATAACAATAATAATAAATATGAGCTATAATGAACTAAGAAATTAGAAGACAATGATAATATAAAGCCTCATGGATCTACTAAAGGAAACTAACTTGACACTGTGACCCCCCCCCCCCCCCATGTGAGGAGAAAACACTGCACGTAATTCCTCCCCCTGGCAAGTATGCAACAGTTCCAGATGTTTAAAACTTTTTTATTGTCCCCACAGTGGTTTGTGGTATACCAAAGCATTTACGAGTTCCTCCACCCATTACCTGCTTGGGTAGGTAAACAAAAGTCAGCTTTCTTTGATATCATTTCCAGCAATAATAGACAAAGGAATTTTTGTTTGCAGTAATTGTAATTGTTCTTGGGTAGAACATTCAGAGTTATTATAGCCTGGGTTGACTAAATTTACATAGAGCGTCAGTGTGTGGATTTGGTTTACAGTTGGCCATCAGCCATATTCGGCACAGCCGTAACCACAAACACAGGGGAAAAAAAGCAAACAAACAAAGAAAGCAGTAAACATCAGGATATTGTGACAACGTATTTTAATATGGAAAACACCAGGGGTTATAATAATTCTGACAGTTCAAAAAAAAATCTAAGAAAAACAGTTGCAAAAACATCATTTACAATCGTCTATACAGAGGTGAATGTACACATTATACACACATATATACACACTTTCAATATATTATTATATAAAGAATTTGTTTCTTAGCCATGAACAGTAATGCGGGAAGCAAAGTGGCTCTGTGTTTTGTTCTGTACCTTTTAGTACCTAGTGTTTTATCCTGTACCTGTAGAATATAGGTAGGTAGTATTTTTTATTTAGTTGTTGGACCCCATGCTGTTAATAGATTATAAAGAAGCAGCATTAAGTGTCGTGTTTAAGCCAGGAAGACTGAGAGACATCGTTATCGACCATCCCAGAGCAGTGTCCATAACGCAACTATATTCTGTAAATATCCTCCAGGATCATGAATAAGCATTGCAGGTAATGTTACACAGCGTCCATGCTAATTAGATTTGAATAGCTGCCCTCAGCCTTGACAGACTGTACCGACTTCAAGGTAACGACGTGTATCATAACAATTCAATTACGGAAAGCGGTGAGGGTTTTTGGGTTTCATGTGGTTGTGTGAAGAAAGATGATGGATGGAGTGCTTCGAAAAAAATTCAAGAACGATGGTTGAAAAAAGCTTTGAATCACAAGTTCAGCTTAATCCCTTCATCCACTCATGTCGCCACTAGTCCGGCCTGTTTAGAAAGATGAGCACGAGAAGCAGGGTGATGACGAGGACTGATGGAGAGTTTCCTCTTGATCGGTTAAAATCTTGTGGAGTCCTAACTACAGTCTGCTCCAGTGTGCTTGGAGGAAGAGCCTTCAGGTCCTGCAGCGCTGCGAACGCTGCCATAGAGAACTGTACATCTCCGGTGGTGAGGACATCGAAGACACACGATTGGAAGTAAACGTCTTCGACCTGCAGGGTTTCCCTGCATCTTGACGTTGCACGTTCAAGAAGGTCAGTGTGACCCATGCCATCCGGCAGCAACCGTCCACCGCTTTCCTCATGGCGCTGTCCTCGGCTCAGCACATGAGCGTTGATAAGCTCGCTACGTGGGCAGCCGTGCAAGCAGAGCTGTAAGCCGCCGCTCTCCTCCACCATCTCCTCGGGAACACGGATGGCGAAGGTGAGGTAGCGGCCAACCCGCCGCACAATAATAGATGCGCCCAAGTAGCGGGCGATAAGGGTGACCTGGCGCACGCCCCCATGTCCACTTCCCTCGGTTATGCGCAGGCTTCCTGCGTGGCCCCCACTCCGTGAGCCATCCTGGAAAGCAGAGGGAACGTCGTCTGTGGTGGCCTGGTACACCTTCTGCTCAGTGCAGTCCCGGTACGCCTTAAATATGACTGTTATCTGTGGACAAGACGGCAATGAACAATAAGTGGCACTCAAGTTCACCATGCCTACGCAGCTTCTCTCCGCAGATCCGCAACATCCTGAAGTTTATTATTTTCCTTTGATCGCATGTATTATTTATCGATAATAAAAAAAAAAAAAGTTTGTGAGCCTGGTCCTGGTCCCTTGCACATCTCATGACTTAACTAATTAACAGCTCTTCATGACAGGCGGGTGTGACAGAACAAAGGAAAACACTACCCAGTGCAGGACAAAAGGTCCTTCAGAACCAGGGTCGAGAATCTCTGCTCTCGAACAAGATGTTAGAGGTTATGTCGCTCCCTTTATTTACAAGAATGGCGTTCTAATGAAGCACGTAACACTAGGAAGGGTGCATGCTTTGGATTTTTTATACCCTTACAGAAGAACATGTGGTAAAACTGTTTAAGCAAGAATAGCGAACTGAAGCTGAAATATTAAAGCTCGCCACAGAGTGGCAGTAAGAGAATACAGCAAACTCGCGGATTATCCTTAATGCACGCAACGATTCCTCTTCTACTCCTCAGATTGCTTTTTCAGTGACTCACACATACATGAACCACATTTCTGATAGATCACTACTCACGGATGAAATATAATTTAATACCAGCACTGTCTCCAGGAATTGCTTGATTTGTTCCAAGAAATAACTGCTACAGTTCGGCGACTCTAATACAGCGCGGCACATAATAAACACGCTGCACAGAAGATATTCAGATTTTCTTTCCTGGTTATACATGTTACTATCAAACCTATTAATAATAATAATAAAAAAAAATGTGTACTAAAAATACATGATAATCACATCCTTGGATGAGTTTCTGAACCGCTTCTCTATCTGGTTCTGGTCTAATGCGGATTGTTTTTCAAGCAGGCAAACACTGATACTTTAGGATATTTACACCCACTTTGTACACTGCACGTGTACAACTGTCTCAATCTACTCCAGAGATCAAAATCTCCAGCTCATCAGTCAAGTTATTGTGTGTTTTATTTCGGGTGCTGTTATGACCCATTATCGTCATTAAACTTCTATAACTGCCAACACATTACAAAGAGGGCAGTGATGGTCTAGTGGTATAGGGCGCTGGATCGCTGATCCAAAGGTTGGGGGTTCGAGTCCCACTCTCCACAAGGTTGTCACTGTCCCCCCCAGTGCAGCTAACTGGGTTATCAAAGGCCGGCCATGTCTCTCACTGTCTATGGTGTGAGGCATGTAAAAGAACCATTGCTGACTTTCGACAAGAGTAGGCTGCAAAGCCGTCGGCGTGTTTCCGCCCTGCGATGGCCTGGCGAGCTGTCCAGGGTGTTCTCTGCCCTCGCCCTGAGTTGGCTGGGATGGGCACCAGCCTCCCCGTGACCCTAATTAGGATGAAGCGGTTACAGAAAATGAATGATGAACATTACAAAGACACGTCAATGTCATTCCCTCTCACTGATATCCGCTACGGATTCAAGTCAATGTTGACATCTCACCTTGTTGGTTGCTGTGGCACTTGATCCCTCCACGACGGGCACGTTCGTGACCTGAACGGAGAGGTAGCGGTTGTGAATGAGTGGCCACGCGCCCCCCACCCTGCACGTCTGAAACTCATCCTTAAAAGTGCGCAAGTGAGGGTCCCCAAATAGTCCACAATGTGCATACTTCTTCTTCTGGGAATCCACTGGGCCCAAAGCCAGCACTCTGCTCTCAAAATCGCACGTGTCTACTGCGGTTGGCCTGGATGTGCTTGGAGATTTGACTGAAGACGTGGGACCTTCGCTGGAACAGTTGTGCTGAGCAAAGAGCTCCTTGATTCGGAACACCGCTGAGTGGTAGACAAGGTCCCCCCTGCAGCCTCGGGCGGTTCGGTTGGTGCACCAGGAGTATGCTCTTAGAGCCGTGCAGTAGTCCACGTCAGAGATCATGTCCTCCTGAAAGCCGGCGGCGGGGGAGAACGATGCCACATACTCGGCATTACAGCGCTGGATCCGACAAGACTGACAGCACGCTGCAAATCAGACAGACAAGATTTTCACTAAGTGTTAGATCACATTATCTTTATCATATGGAGAAAAAAAAACAACAACATTGCAGACATATTTTATGCAAATTATTAAGTGCACAATAATGCAACATATAGGAAATGCTAAGTGGTAAAACACAAACACACACACACACACACACACACACACACACACCGATATTATGTAAAGCCAACCTGACCAAACATGTCTGTCTGATATTTCAAGACTTATCTTTTAAAAAAACACAATAATCTAATTACTTGAGACTAATATGAGGGACGTTTTCAATGCTACATGAAAACCCAATACTGTGATCGTAACAAACATAAGTTGCTTATTAGAAGCTCAGCCAGAGATGCATATAAAAGGACACGTTTATTTCATAGACTGCAGACACAGACAGAAGGATCGAGAGACAGATCTACACTACAGAGCCGACTCTGATCATCCTAACATCTCTGAAATAAGTGATCACTGCATGAAGCTCAGTATTTAGAGACTTCATAAAATACTCTTTACTCTGTAAACCCCCATAACAAGTACGAGTTCAACCTCAATTCTCCATGTGAGAAGGCATGAAACCAACAGTGTCTTCACATGCAGCCAGGCAGAGGTGCAAAGTGAAGGAAAATGTCGTAATCGGACACACAACTCCCACAATGCATTACAGATGGAAAAAGAAGCCAGCAAATATGTAGGTGTGCACAGTCAGAATAAGTAAACAACCAATGACAGTTTAGGAGTGTGCTGGGGGAGGGGAGGTGTTGTATGGTTCAGTGGATGGAGTTACACGGATCCATGAACCTAAAGCCACATGTGAAGTCTACTATGTGCGGTGTCTGGATTCATATGGATGGGAAACAGCTGCAAATTCAGTTTCAAGCCCTTCGTTATGCATGAATTAATAACTGGCTAATTCACCTAGCAATGTCCTGAGTGAGTGGCGACAGCTTAGTCATTCCAAAAACATACTAAACCTAATTCAGAGAACACCACATGAAGAAGAAATTAACTGCAGACAACATGAATTGATTCTTTTGACTGAAATAATAAAGAAAAAGGGGCAGTGGTGGCTTGGTGGTAAAGGTGTTGGATTACTGATCCTCAGGTTGGGGGTTCAAGCCCCATGATTACAAGGTTGTCACTGCTGTTCCCTCAGTGCACCTGACTGGGTTATCAAAGCTGGCAATGTGTCTCACTGTCTATGGCGTGAGCCGTGTAAAAAAACCATTGCTGACTTTCGACAAGAGTAGGCTGCATAGCCGTCAGCATGCTTCTTCCCTGCGATGGCCTGGTGAGCTATCCAGAGTGTACTCTGCCCGCGCCCAGAGTGGGCTGAGATGGGCACCAGCCTCCCTGCGACCCTAATTGGGATTATGCTTTTCAGAAAATGAATGAATAAATAGTAAAGAAAAAAAGTCGACAAAGAACTGGCAATTAATTTCTCTGTTGATTAATTATACTGTTTCGTGAGGTGCACAGTTGCATGCACGTCCCACAAGACAGTCAATCTGTTAGAATCAGTAATCTTGTCGGTGTGTAAACAATCCTTCATTGCATCAATCAACAGTTCCCATGCTTTCCATCCATATCAAAGCTGAGAGTCATCTCCCATGATTCCATGCATTTCATTAATAATCAATGCTGTTTTTGACTTTTCTGCACACATTGAAAATATTGTACTGCATGCCATCATGGCAATTAAAATACATTTCACATGTGAAGGTTTCAGTAACTGAGGGAGTGGGTAAATGTTTTAAATTTACTTGTGAATTAAAAACACCAGAGCTTCAGACAGAATTCTGACCTTCTCCTGATGACTCACTGCACCATTGGTCAGAAATGGATTAACATTTGTGCAAGAACTAAAAACTTTTATAATACTGTGGCTATATATATGCTTGGGCAGCCCATGTGAAGAAAGTAGTGAACAAAAACACATAATAATAATAATAATAATAATAATGATAATAATAATGTGACTGATTAAAGTCAGTACAGGTACACCTCAGCCAACGTCATTAATTGGTTTCAGGAGAGACAACTTAAGTTGAAAAACGACTTAAATCGAATTAGCTTGTCTCCAGAGTAGCCCAGGCCAGGCCACGCCAAATTTACTTATCTAAGCTAAACCAAAAATAACCATTTCTAGTTCTGTACTTTATTCATGAATGCAATTCTCAATAATATATGGTTAATAAGAATCTATTTTAAGCTTGAATGAGAATTGAAGAGAAACAGACGTATGTCGTTTATAAACTAATCAATTCAAAACAACAGCGGCTTCGCAGGAATGACGAGTGACAATGCTGAACTGTAGATATTGGAACTATTGTACGTATTTTAATAAGATTTTATATACTTTTATTCTTATTTATTGTACAATAACATGATTTCATGTGTTTCTAATGGTTTTCCAGTGATGATATGATTCCAATATGTGTAGCGGACAGATGTAAAATTGATTATAATATATTATTATAATTCATTGATTATGCATAAACTTTATTTCTCATTTTTTTAGGCCATTATATTAATGTCAACTGTATTAATGACACTATTAGTGGCTTCTGTAACTCAACCCAATTATAATCAGGGATCCCAGTGAGGTTTAGAAAAAATAGAAGAAAGGGATTCAGAAACAGAGGTAATGAAAAATTTCAGCTGGAGGTCAAGAGGGCTGCAGAGCCCCTGAAGCTGAGAAATAGCGGAATTCTGCTAAATAGCGACGTTCTGGGATCCCTAATGTTATGTATAGTACACAAGAACAAGTTAAAAACAGTTCTGATAGTGAACCGAAATGTTGAAAAGAAATACAGTACATATTACGAGTGTATTTATTTATTTATGAGGGGAGGGGTGCAATTACTAGGTTAAATAATAGTTAGTTGCCGCCCTAGTGGTGTTGAACAGACATGCACCATCTACCTCACCATGATCCGGATCTGGGTATTGCTTATAATCACATACACCTAAATACTCCATTTATAAATTATAGCTATATCTCCACATATATTTTCAAGTAATTGGCACATAATGATTCGAGAGTTCTTAACAGTACACAAATCAAGAGATAAATGAACATCAGATAACAAGAATACACATCCACGAGATTTAGAAACAGATTACTGTTTACAGATAAACAGATTGTTGTAGCTTTTTATGTTATCTGTGCACATTTGGAATGTTATAGCTGCCAAGAAAACGGAAAATCAACACTAATAACCAACCCAAGAGAACTGAAGTAACTGAAGAAACAATAAAGAGTAGGCCAAAATTTACAAAAACTCCCATAAACACTTAATTCTTCACAAAAATCTGTCAACATATTAAAAACTAACTAAATAACACTTTGTTTGTCAACTGCCACCAGCGCGCGCGCTTAACTGTTTACAATTCAGAAGGTAAACTCGTCAAACAGGAGCGAGAATACTGATAATAAATACCAAACATACATCTGAAACTATTTATAATTTCGCAGAATAACAATGTGGTTTAAAACAAGTTACTATCCTTGAACAACTCGTGAAAACGAGCTCAAAACAAATCACGCCATCAACAAACTTTAGCCTAGCTTCCGTTAGCTTAGCACACGCTCGCGCTGTTATGCTAGCGAGGCTGGCTAGCAGCTAGCGGCTAGTCTTCCTTTCGGCTTTTTCCCTTTTACTCAGGAGTCTCCACAGCGAATCATCGGATTCGCACGTTTGATTTGGCAGAAGTTTTTACGTCGGACGTATTTAGCTAGCTGCTAAATAACCGCGTAGGTCCCAATGTTCTTGATTATAATTTCAGAAACAAGTACGGCAGCTTGGAACTTGGCGAAATCCTACAGAATCTAAAGAAAACTCGGCGTATCTAAAATTATTTACTGTATAGACTTTGAAAACTTCGGAATGGCTACTACGGTTCCGCCAAGTTAAAAAAAAAAGGTACCACACACACACACACACACAATACCCAGGAAGGTTCGCTCACCAGGCTGAAGCAAAAGGGACAGGGAAAGCATGACAAGCGAAATCCGGTTCAAAAGCTGCAGCTTAGCCGAGCTGAGAGTTCCGCTTTTCCCCATGCCAATCCATTCATTTAGAATGGAGATCACCAACTTCTGCTGCTCATCGACACTGTGGAGAAACACAACCAATCCTCACAGCATCTCTCTGCTTCTGATTTCCTCTCTGAATCTCACGCGCACACAACACACTGCGTTTGGATTCGGACGGCCTCACTGTTACCAGAAGGCGGGGTCTGGGCGGTTCGCGGGCGGAGTCCGGGTGGCTCGTGGGCGGGGCTATCTATGTTCCGTCGGCATTCCCTAATTGTGCCGCTGCCAGTAATGAAGACTAATCTGAGCCCATTTTGAATACCAGGTTTCCATTAAACAATCATAAAAGTACAGGGATCCCTCGCTTTCCGCGGTTAATTGGGACCGAGATCCCCCGCGACCACCGAATTCCACGAAGTAGGATCAACCCCCCAACCCTACCCCCACTGACGTATACGAGTCCTTCTCAAAAAAATTAGCATATTGTGATAAAGTTCATTATTTTCTGTAATGTACTGATAAACATTAGACTTTCATATATTTTAGATTCATTACACACAACAGAAGTAGTTCAAGCCTTTTACTGTTTTAATATTGATAATTTTGGCAAAAAAGTAAAGAAAAATCAAAAATTCCTATCTCAAAAAATTAGCATATTTCATCCGACCAATGAAAAAAAAAGTGTTTTTAATACAAAAAAAGTCAACCTTCAAATAATTATGTTCAGTTATGCACTCAATACTTGGTCGGGAATCCTTTTGCAGAAATGACTGCTTCAATGCGGGTGGCATGGAGGCAATCAGCCTGTGGCACTGCTGAGGTGTTACGGAGGCCCAGGATGCTTCGATAGCGGCCTTAAGCTCATCCACAGTGTTGGGTCTGGTGTCTCTCAACTTTCTCTTCACAATATCCCACAGATTCTCTATGGGCTTCAGGTCAGGAGAGTTGGCAGGCCAATTGAGCACAGTAATACCATGGTCAGTAAACCATTTACCAGTGGTTTTGGCACTGTGAGCAGGTGCCAGGTCGTGCTGAAAAATTAAAATCTTCATCTCCATAAAGCTTTTCAGCAGATGGAAGCATGAAGTGCTCCAAAATCTCCTGATAGCGAGCTGCATTGACCCTGCCCTTGATAAAACACAGTGGACCAACACCAGCAGCTGACATGGCACCCCAGACCATCACTGACTGTGGGTACTTGACACTGGACTTCAGGCATTTTGGCATTTCCTTCTCCCCAGTCTTCCTCCAGACTCTGGCACCTTGATTTCCGAATGACATGCAAAATTTGCTTTCATCCGAAAAATGTACTTTGGACCACTGAGCAACAGTCCAGTGCTGCTTCTCTGTAGCCCAGGTCAGGCGCTTCTGCCGCTGTTTCTGGTTCCAAAGTGGCTTGACCTGGGGAATGCGGCACCTGTAGCCCAGTCCACTGCTTCCACAGGTCCCCCAAGGTCTGGAACCGGCCCTTCTCCACAATGTTCCTCAGTGTCCGGTCACCTCTTCTGGTTGTGCAGCGTTTTCTGCCACACTTTTTCCTTCCCACAGACGTCCCACTGAGGTGGCTTGATACAGCACTCTGGGAACAGCCTATTCACTCAGAGATTTCTTTCTGTGTCTTACCCTCTTGCTTGAGGGGGTCAATGATGGCCTTCTGGACAGCAGTCAGGTCGGCAGTCTTACCCATGATTGTGGTTTTGAGTAATGAACCAGGCTGGGAGTTTTTAAAAGCCTCAGGAATCTTTTGCAGGTGTTTAGAGTTAATTGGTTGATTCAGATGATTAGGTTAATAGCTCGTTTAGACTACCTGAACATGATGTGCTAATTTTTTGAGATGGGGATTTTGGGTTTTCATGAGCTGTATGTCAAAATCATCAGTATTAAAACAATAAAAGACCTGAAATATTTCAGTTGGTGTGCAATGAATCTAAAATATATGAAAGTTGAATTTTTATCAGTACATTACAGAAAATAATGAACTTTATCACAATATGCTAATTTTTTGAGAAATACTAGTACATACATGTATATGTATATATAATAGCAATGAATACATATTCAATGCTATAAATGCTGATATTAACAATTAAAAATTCAAAAATAATGCATAAGATGTACATAGAATGTAAACACACACACACACACACACACACACACACAGATATAGACGTGCCTGCGCATGCGCGCATGCAGATGCACACCTCACAACAATGAGTAGTTTTGATGGTGGGTTGGGGTTGTTTTTTGTTTTGTGTTTGTTTCGGGGTTTTTTTTTCCATAATTGGCCTTGTTTTTCCGACATTTCCCTTAATTTGTTCTCCTATTCTTTCTTTATTCTCTTATTTTTTTTAATTGTATGAATATTTTTTTAAACCGCAAAGCACTGAAGCCGCATGAATTGAAGTGCGAAGTAGCGAGGGATCCCGGTATTACATTTATTTATAGGTCTTTAAAATTGTTTTTAATTCAAGTTTTGGGGTGGCACAGTGGAGTAATGATAAGCAAGTCCTGGGTTTGAGTTCCGCGTTTGAAGTGTTTGTTTGTGTGTGGAGTTCGCATGTTCTTTCCGGGCTTGTGTGGGTTTTCTCCGTTTACTCCGGTTTTCTCCAAATTGTCTGAAGACACATTAGTCTCTGTGTGTGTGTGAGTGGGGGGGGGGGGGGGGCTGTGACAGTCTGGTAAACTGCTCTGGGTGTAGCCTGCCTTCACCTAGTGTCAGCTGAAATAGGCTCCAGCCTCCCAGTGATCCTAGTTGGATTAAGTTGGGCAGCAGAATGAATATGTATTTGTTTTTGTAAGAACAAAAGAATAACTACAAAATATCTTTAAAACAGTTACTTCTCCCACATATCCATCAACGTTGCAGGGGAAGCTGGAGCCAATCCCAGCTGACTTCAGAAAAGACTTGTGGTACGCCCTGAACTGGTTGCCAATCTAACAGAGACAAAGATCCATTTGCAGTGAAATTCACAACTATAGACGATTTATGGTGGCCAGCTGACATAATCTGCATGCTTTTGGACTGTGGGAGGAAACCAGAGAACCTTTAGGCAACCCACGTATGCACTGGAAGAACTTATGATCTCCACACAGAGAGGTCCATGTCAGCCACAATGTGTGAACCCCGAGTCTTCTTTCATTAAGGCAAAAAGGTGCAAACCACTACATCCTACTCCCACAGATCCTTGTAGCGTGGTCAATCATTCTCGGAGTTTTTAATTAGTGCATTTTTTATGGAGGTAAAAACAAGGAAGCCTGGCTGTATATAATGTAAAATTTAATTTTATATGTTCTGTTGATGGAAATTTCAATAATAAAAAAGTTCAGTGGTTCCAATAAATTGCACAGAATATTGCGGAATTAAATACTAAGCTGTGTTCTTTTTAGAAAAAATCTGTGCTGAGAGTGGGTGTGAAATTGATTTTACAGTTACAGTGGTCCCTGGCTGTAAAAAATTGACATCCCTTGTGATGAGCAATAAATTAAAGTAACAGATTGAGAGCTACTTGAGAGAGTCGACTATTTAGCAGAGCTGAATTGGGTTTAGCATTTTCACTCGTTCTCATTTACTCGTTTTCCAAACTACTTAATCTTATTTTGGCAGCAGGGAGGCTGGAGCCTATCTTAGCCGACATTGGGCAGAAACCGGGTACATCCTGAACAGCTCATCAGACCATTACAGGGCCAACACGCACAACAATTCACATTCACATACAAACCTAGGGTTAATTTGGAACAGCCAATGTGCATGTCCTTGAACTGTAGGACAAACCCGGGGTACCCAGAAGAAACCCATGCAAGCATGGGGAGAACATGCAAACTCCACACATACACCCACGAGTATCAAACCCATGAGGTTATTTTTGTGCGACAGACATGCGGCATAAGTTTGGGGTTTGGAACTCGACCTCAATCTGGACAAAATCTGGACGGACGAGTACTTTGGACATTCATGGCGTAATCAGATTATTTGTTGGCAACTACATTTCCATATCATACGTTTCCATATCGTGGGGCCGGTGGTGTAGTGGTTAGGGTGCTGGGCTTATGATCGGGAGGTTGTGTGTTCGAATCCCAGTTAGACCCCCACTGTGGTAAGACCCCCACTGTGCTAAGACCCCTGGGCAAGGTCTTAACCAGAAGTGTGCCTCTGTTCACCCAGCAGTATAAATGGGTACCAGTGAAAATATACTGGGAAGGTAACCTGTGATGGACTAGCGTCCCATCCAGGAGGAATTGAACTCCTTGTCGGTTCATGCTACAGAAACAGGAATAAGCACCGGCCTGATGAGTCACTAGGCTCGGGTGTAAAAAGCCCAAAGGACATTACAGTACCTACATTTCCATATAATTCATGACAGAAATTATGCTAGGCCGGTGGCGAGGCTAGTAGGTGCGGATTTGACAGCTCGGTAGTATAAGACAAATATGTTCATTGCAATAGCAACAGTTGTTAAGGTACACCTGCCATATATCAACCTTCTCATATTCTATGGTGTTGTTTTCTATGAAACACATCAGCCATACTGCAAAAAGGTCCTGGGTTCGAGTCCTGAGTGTGGCCATTTCTATATGGAGTTTTCATGTTGTCCCCATGCTTGCAAGGGTTTCTTCTGGGTTCTCCAGTTTCCTCCAACAATTTAAAGACATACCTAAGAGGCAATTGGCTCTCCTGAATCCTGAATTGTCCCTAGGTATGTGTATGTGTGTGTTGGCCTTGCCATGGTCTGGTCTGGTGAGCTGTTCAGGATGTACCAGCCAGTGTCGGTTTAGATAGCCTCCTCATGATCCGTGTGGATAATTCTATTGGGCATTTTACACTCGAGCCTAGTGTCTCATCAGGCCGACAATTATTCCCGGTTTCCATAGCGTAATGCGACCAGGAATTCAACTCCTCCTGGATGGGACGCTAGTCCATGGCAGGTTACCTTCCCAGTATATTTTTACTGGTACCCATTTATACTGCTGGGTGAACAGAGTCACACTTGTGGTTAAGACCTTTCCCAGGCGGGCAGTGGTGGCCTAGTGGTATAAGGTGCTGGATCTCTGATCCAAAGGTTGGGGGTTCGAGTCCCACTCTACTCAAGGTTGTCACTGCCCCCCTCAGTGCAGCTAACTGGGTTATCGAAGGCCGGCCATGTCGCTCACTGTCTATAGTGTGAGGCATGTAAAAGAACCAGTGCTGATTTTCGATAAGAGTATCTGCAAAGCCGTCAGCGTGTTTCCGCCCTGCGATGGCCTGGCAAGCTGTCCAGGGTGTACTCTGCCCTTGCCCGGAGTGGGCACCAGCCTCCCCGTGACCTAATTAGGATTAAGTGGTTACAGAACGTGAACTCAACTGAACCTTGCCCAGGGGTCTTGGCACAGTGGATGGGGGCGTTTAACTGGGATTCGAACTCACAACCTCCCAGTCATGAGCCCAGCACCCTAACCATTATGCCACTGGCCCCAGTGGGATTAAGCATGTTGTCAAAATTTAAACATAAAATAAATAAAGAATTGTATCTAACACAAAATATGATACCTTCTTGAGGGTAGATATCCCAAATCCATTTGGAGTCAACTGATATTCTGGAAAAAGAAGAAAAAGAAAGAGGAGGAGGAGGAGGAGCAGGCAGTCAGTCATTTCCCATCAAGTAATTAATATTCTTACCAAACCACATATTTGAAGATTTTGGTTTGTCATGGCAGGCTAGTAACATCACTATTATTTAATACCCAGCTACCAAACGATGTTGGCCAGAGGCAACATTTCAGCCTCATCTACAATAATGAGAGCATTAATGCTGTGTGTGGCAACAGTAATTACATGGTTGTGGTTGTGCAGTGCAGTCTGCGCTCATAAAGCCATTCATCTCTCAGGACTATATTGGTATTGATGGTATAGAGGCATCATTCACATACAGAGCACTGAAGCAAACACTTCCTTCACTCAGGTGGATGGATGAGTGAGCTTCTTACAAGTATCTCCTGTCAGAAGAAGGCCTGACGAGGCTGACGCATGGAGAAAGGCTTCTTTCTTTCCTCCAGACTTGCAAACATATTGCATTGCATGATCCAGTGATCCAGTGAATATACATATTCCTGCTCTTGAAGAAAGTCGGGGGCTTTGTCAATTACTGAGATGAATCGGGTGGAAGAAAGAAAAGAAGAGAGGAAAGAAAGAATAGGGCCAGGACATTTCTTCTGACACTGACTCACTTGTTCTTATACAATAGAGCAATGATGTCAGGTCGGGTAAAATTAGCTCTCTGCTTCATGGCGAGTCCGAATGCCAGATGAGTGAGCGAGAACACAGGAAAGCTTGAAAAAAAGAGGAATAAAGCAGCTACATTTATGGATTGTGAGAGTTTCAAGGAAATCAGGATAACAATGTCGCTTCTTGAAAACAAAAGCTGAAGCGAGAGTAGATCAACAGAGCTGGCTGTGAAAGTGAGCTTTCTTTTTTTTCTTTTTTTTTTTTTCTCAGGCCTTAAAAGGGAGTGCGAAAGAAAGGTGCGAGAAGGAAAAAGCAGGACTAAGATGAGGAGGAGGGAGGAGAGAAAGAAAGAGAGAAAGTGGAAGAGGTGTCAGGTTTCCACTGACTGTATGTCTGGGCAGCTACATCTGGTGCTCATTATAGCACTCACACGGCGGGAGCAGATCCACACCAGCCTGCTTGTTTTTGTTATTAGGGCCATCATACTGTGGTATGAATTTATCCAGACACACACTGAGAAATTCACTGGTACTGCCACAACCCCTGCCATGACAGTACCTCCTACAATATTTAAAACCAAAGCCACACACTAATCACCACTAGGCAATGACATAAACGCTAGTACAGGCTGTGGCTGCATCTTGTTTTGGGCATTAAATAAAACACTGGCTGAGTAAGCCTGAAGTAGAGCTTGGGGATTTGCGTTAGAGGGAAACCGAGACTCAGTTTTCAGAGCAATTATCATCACAGATAAGCACGACAGAAGTGTGAGGGTGTGTAAGAGGCCGCCGCTGATAGCATCTCTGCTGAAGAATCCCACTTAGTTGCTTTGATTGATGCCTGACCAGGCTCTTGTGGGCAGGCAAGGCAGGGAAGTGGGGCCTTCTGGGGGCAGTTCAATCGGCTCGTTTTATCTCTGACACTGACAATTTGTTATTTCACAATGAGTGTCGTTGAGAAAAGGATTGTGAAATTAATACAACTTCCTCTGGGATCAATAAAGTATTCTGAATCTAAAATGCTTTAAAGCTGTAAATAAAATGCTGCCGTTTACAATCCAGAAAAAAAAAAATGACTAGAATGGTTCACGGTTTTAAGAAGTGGGTGGAGCACTGGCATTATTTTCCCCCTTAAAATATTTTACAAAATGTGAGGCGCCCCACAGAATGTAGGCACTTGTCGCAAGTGACGTATGGTGCTTGTGAGACAAAGCGCGGCTTATACGGATTCACGATCTTTCAAGTGAGCAAGTGAAGGTTGAGTACTAAACAAGTATTCAACGCACACTTGCTCACTTGAAAGACCGGAAGTCCAGATAATCCCCCCTTTTCTCACAAGCACCATACTGTACGTAACTTGCGGTGGAGCACCTCACAAATAAGAATCTAGAAAGTCTCATGTCCTCTGAGTCGTGACTCGTGGTCATATTTTGTCGTAAATAAGAAGGAAAGGTGGGGAAAAGAATAAATTGTGTCATTTATTGAGTAAATCTAATATGCAGTATGAATTTGTGGGCAGTGGTGACCTAATGGAGTGGGACCGGTGGTATAGTGGTTAGAGTGCTGGGCTCATGATCGGGAGGTTGTTTGTTTGAATCCCAGTTAGACCCCCACTGTGCTAAGACCCCTTGGCAAGGTCTTAACTACAAGTGTGCGTCTGTTCACCCAGCAGTATAAATGGGTACCAGTAAAAATATACTGGGAAGGTAACCTGGGATGGACTACGTCCCATCCAGGAAGAGTTGTACTCCTGGTTGCGTCACGCTATGGAACCTGGGAATAAGCACTGGCCTGATGAGCCACTAGGCTCGGGTGTAAAAAGCCCAACAGACTTTACCTAAAAAAAAAAAAAAAAAAAAAAAAAAAGCGGTGACCTGGTGGTAAAGGTGCTGGATAGCTGATTCCAAGGTAGGGGGTTCAAGCCCCACCCTCAACAGGTTGTCACAGTCCCCTCCCTGGTGCAGCTAACTGGGTTATCAAAGTCCAGGCATGTGTCTCACTGTCTATGGTGTGAGGTTCATGTAAAAGAACCATTGCTGACTGTTGTAAAGAGTACGCTGCATAAACATCAGCATGTTTCTGGTTGTCCAGGGTGTACTCTGCCCTCACCCCGAGTTTGTCTGAAATGGTCACCAGCCTCCCAGTGACACTAATTAGGATTATACCCCCATTTCACTGGAGAACTGCAGACTTATGGAAGCAAAAATTTTGTCATCCGCAAACGTTCCGCAATTACTCCCTCATCTTCTGTGCCATTCCGTGTGATTCCATAGTTATTCCTCAAGTCTTCCTCCACTTCCATATGCTTCCGGCAGGCCAAAATATTCCGTGAATGTGCTTTTAAACATGTTCAAAAGCACGTTCACGGAAAAAAATTGCGTGAGTGTTCCGTACTTTGCCGTACCTGTTCCGCGCATGCTGTGAGCGTTCCGAGAATGTAAGAATTTCCACTTTTCCGTCAAATTTTCACCTATTTTCCGTGTAAAAATGCCAAAGTTCTTCCGTAGACTGCGTTCCGCGCCTTTCCGCCACGATCATTGCATGCCATGCTCCCTTAAAATGGGGGTATTAAGCAGTTCAGAAAATGAATGAATGAATGAGTTTGAATTTGCCAGATGGTCAATAGACACATTAAAAGGATAAATTCAAATGTAAAACGTAAATATAAGGTTGTAGTATAACTTTAAAGATACCCGTTCACTGGTGAACAGCCTGTGTCTTTTTTCCCATTATCAGGACATTTTGGCTGAATACAAAAGTTTCCCATTGAAATCAACCCCAGCTCACGTCTCTTATTGACTAAACGCTACCATTTTTTTTTTTTTTTTTTACAATCATAATAACAAGACCATGTAATCACAGCAATGATCTTGCACAATCACAACAACTTGACATTGCAACATGGATTTGCGCAAAGTGTACAATGTCCGAGATTAAATGTTAAGAAACAGACGCATAAAATGATGGTGATGGTTATTAACATCATTTTGCCCATTGGAGGGGTCACTGATATTTGCATACAGGAGTAAGCAAGTGGTTTCAGAAAGATGTTGTTGCTGCTTCCATTTTATTTCCAACAGATTGAATTGTGGCAGCGCAGTGGCGCAGTGGTTGGTACACCCACCTTGTGGCAAGAAGGGTTCGATTCCTGGGCTCGGGCATTTCTGTGTGGAGTTTGCACGTTCTCCCTATGCTTGTGTGGGTTTCCTCTGGGTACTCTGGTTTCCTCCCACACTCTAAAAACATGCACAGCTAATTATCTATTCAAAATCGACCCCTAGGTGTGTGTGTTAGCCATGTAATGACCTGGCGAACTGTCAGGTGTGTACTCCGCCCCGAACCCAGAGTTGGCAGAGATGGGTGGCAGCATTCCACTGACTCTAATTAGGGTTACACGTCTTAGAAAATGAACGAATGAAAAAATTAACAAGATTACATTGCATTTCAGCTTTATTAAAAATACCTGGTAAGGGAATTGGCACCATTAACTGCTTTACTTTTACTTTCAATCCGTAACCCAGGTATTATAGCTCATAGCTGCTTTCTTCTGTTTAGCCCATCAGACATTTGTGGCATGACTAATACAATACTCTTCCAAACCCAAAGGTCACACGTAACCTTAGACTCAGGGTCACAGGGTCTCCTGTCTTTGCCAAGGGAAGGTGGTGTCAGGAAACAGGAGATAAAGGGTTAAAACCTCTGATCTTTTTCTCACAGAACAATAGACCGGATCAACAGAAACTTTGGATTCTCAGTATCTCTCGCCGTAGCTTACCTCTCAACAGATGATCAGATTAATGGTTCAGAAAATGAATGAATAAATGATAATGTCACTGAAATCAAAGTAATCTACAAGTCAAGTGAACTACAAACCTCAGTAACTTTGGCCCCAAGAGCCCTCTGAGGGATATGGTGATGTTCTTAAGGGCTATGGTGGGCTTCTTAAGGGCTTTAGGATTGCTTCGCTGTCTCAGGGAATATGCTATCCGTCAGAAATTTGAAGATTAATTGAAGATGGACATTTCAACGGGATGATGAGGTTAACTACGCTAGCATATCCAGCTAAGTCCCAGGAATCAGTCAAAAAGAAGAAATGCAGGGATGGAATTGATTGACCAACGTACAACTCCGATTTGGACCCAGTGAAAGTCTTGTGGATTTGGGATGGGCAGTAAGTGCAAAAAAAACAAAAAAACAAAAAAAAAAGCTCTGAAATGATTTGTAACTAAAGGAATTTTGCGGGTAAGTGCGGTCACAGAAAATAGTGATTAGCACGTCCGCCTCACAGCAAGAAGGCCTGGGTTTGAGTCCCAGTCTGGGTGTTTCTGGGAGCATGTTCTCCCCATGCTTGCGTGGTTTCCTCTGGGTACTCAAGTTTCCTCCCACAGTCCAAAAACATGCACAGTGTGTAATGGCCTGGCGATCTATACAGGCTGTTCCCCGCTGTTGCTTGAGATGGGCGCCAGCCTCCCTGCAACCCGAGTTAGGATTAAGCGGTTCAGAATATAAATGAAGGCTTTCCTATGAGAACTTATTAATTTTAAAGGGGGCAATACCTTACATCCACGTGATGTAAAAGAAAGCCGTAATCATTCACCCTGAATGGCAAATTTGATTTTTTTTTCAGTTTTAAAGGAGTTCAAACCCAGTGAATGACTTTAAAAGAAATGTAGATAGTCAGACTAGTAGTCATGGTGCACTTAAACCCCATCAGGCTGATTTCAACTTCCAGAACAGTAATTGATTGCCATCATTGAAGCAATGGCCCAAGTGTGGTCGGCTATTAAATCTGCAAAAGGAGGCTACTTTGATGTGTGATCATTTTAGATTTATTTGTGTTAAACAGAATAAATTAATAATAAAATGATTATTACTATTCCAACTACTACTAATCATAATAACAACAATATTGGGGCAGTAGTGGCCTGGTGGTAAAGGTGCTGGATCACTGATCATAAGGTTGGGGGTTCAAGCCCCACTCTCCGTGGGTTGTCACTGCCACCCCATCCCAGTGCAGCTAATTGGGTTATCAAAGGCCAGACAGGTCTTTCACTGTCTATGGTGTGAGGTTCATGTAAAAGAACCATTGCTGACTTTCATCAAGAGTAGGTGCATAGCTGTCAGCATGTTTCCGCCCTGCAATGGCCTGGCGAGCTGTCCTGGTTGTACTCTGACCTCGCCCCGAGTAGGCTGGGATGGGCGCCAGCCACCCCGTGAACCTAATTAGGATTAAGGTAAGGTAAGGTAAGTCTGTTGGGTTTTTTTACACCTGAGCCTAGTGGCTTAGCCTCGTGGCTCATCAGACCGGTATCCCCGGTTTCTGTAGTGTGAAGCAACCAGGAGCTCAACTTCTCCTGGATGGGACGCTAGTCCATCGCAGGTTTACCTTCCCAGTATAGTTTTACTGGTACCCATTTATACTGCTGGGTGAACAGAGGCACACTTGTGGTTGAGACCTTGCCCAGGGGTCTTAGCACAGTGAGGGTCTCAGTGGGATTCGAACTCACAACCTCCTGATCATGAGTGCAGCACCCTAACCACTACGCCACCGGCCCCACATTCATGATGGTTCATGTGTTCAATTGGGGTTAAGCGGTTACAAAAATGATGAATAACAATTATTTTTATTATTACTCTTTTCTTCTTATTAATATTGTTTTTTTTCTCATATGCTTTAACTGGAATATGGTAAAAGAAGGTGTTCTAAAACTTTTGACTGTTGTGTGAGAAGTATTATTATTATTATTAATAATAATAATAATAATAATAATAGGGGCAGTGGTGGTCTAGTGGTATAAGGCGCTGGATCGCTGATCCAAAGGTTGGGGGTTCGAGTCCCACTCTCCACAAGGTTGTCACTGTCCCCCCCCAGTGCAGCTAACTGGGTTATCAAAGGCCGGCCATGTCTCTCACTGTCTATGGTGTGAGGTTCATGTAAAAGAACCATTGCTGACTTTCATCAAGAGTAGGTGCATAGCTGTCAGCATGTTTCCGCCCTGCGATGGCCTGGCGAGCTGTCCAGTGTGTACTTTGCCCTCGCCCTGAGTTGGCTGGGATGGGCACCAGCCTCCCCGCGACCCTAATTAGGATGAAGCAGTTACAGAAAATGAACTGAATAATAATAATAATAATAATACTTTGATTAAGTGGTGAATTGATGTGGTGCCAGAGAAATAAAACACCTCAGTGAATATTTTAATAATAAAACAATAAACTTCATTGTGCTAAGAGAAACTCATCTTTGCCTTGAGCTGCATCACACCACCCCGTTGTTGGTTATTTTTCTAAAACAACAAATCTCTTCATGTTTTATTCCTTACTTAATTGTTATTTCAATTTATCCTAAGTTTTTCATCTTAAATTGAAAGCTTTAATGGTCCTCTGTTCTTTGTTTCATCGCAGTTCCTTAGTTCTTCTGTGCCGATGTTGAGATACATGAGTGGAGATGGAGAAGGCAGGAAGAGAAGCAAGACAAATTCCCTTCTCTCCCACTCGAGCACCTGCTCAGGATCTCATTTCAAACCCTTCAGCTGTTGCAGCCCGGTGTGTGGGAGCACACAATGGTTCAATAAATCCCTGGAATCAAATATGACCTCACTCTTGGATTCTTATTTGGACCGGGCGGAAAATACAGGACATAGTGTAAGCCTTAAAAATACCACATCTGCTGATGACCAGTATAAGAGCATAAAGAATTGCTGGAGCTGCCTTCTTGTGGAATTAATATCGTTTCAGACAGAGGGACAGAGGACAAGCAGCTTTTGTGTTTATATTTCTGTCATGAAACATCACCATAGGGGGGCAATTTAAATTAAACCGTGTTGGCTGAAAACTTTTATTTTGAAATTTATGAATATAACGGTAATACAATATATAATAAAACATTAATCCCTGTACTGGATGAGTGCACAGTGATGACTGGTAACGTGATCAATCTTTATTCCAAGGGGATTCATCATTGGATTTGCTTCATAAAAATTGAAAAAAGAGCAATTACAAAGAAATTAATTAATCCATTTCATGAAAATTTTGCAATCAAAGTGTATGTGTGGTAACAGTTACGTAACTATAAAATTATAAATTGAACAGCAATGACATGATTAAAAAATATAAATGTTTGTACATCTGTTCATGTTCAATTAATTCTACAATAGGGACTTATAAACTAAAGACAGATAAACTAGTTCAAATATTCGTACAGCCGCTTCGAGGTGCTCGAAAACATTAAATTTGAGACGTCCATTCAAGATAAACTAACATTAAGATATAGACCGTTATACTTCAAACAGAAAATAAATAACCATATAGCATTTCAAAATAGTGAATCAAAAATAAGCAAAACATGGATGGATATTTTGCAGTTTCAAATTAATAAACAACACCTTCATTATAAAATTGTATATGAGAAATATGAATAATTCTAAGTGGCTGAGAAACTATGACTTCTATTTTGTACTTACCGTGGACGAGAGAGCAAATTTAACCCTGTTTACT
Organism: Plotosus lineatus; assembly: GCA_024760905.1. Lineage (NCBI taxonomy): Eukaryota > Metazoa > Chordata > Actinopteri > Siluriformes > Plotosidae > Plotosus > Plotosus lineatus. The sequence goes on along the minus strand of CM045737.1, from coordinate 42,275,457 downwards.
GGGCCGATCACACTGAACAACTACGTCCGGCGGGGCATTGCATGGAGAGATAGCTCTGAATTAACACACATGACAACAGCTGTCTTTTAAAGAATCGGCACTTTGATTAGTGTCTAGTTGAGAGATGTTCTGTGATTCCTGATTATTATGGAATGGAGATGGGGGGTGTGTGTGTGCAAGCATTCTTACACACACACACACACACACACACACACACACACACACACACACACACCTTTGGCCAGTGTCCCATATTATTCGAGTGAATGTATGCCAAGGCTATACACTTAACATGAGTACATGAAGTTTTGTGGCAAAGTGACACTGACAACCCCGTGCTATGTTGACACATGTCCAGTTTTTTTTTGTTTGTTTGTTTTTTTTCTACTGGCTGCTCATGTCCACATACTTGTCTACATATATATTAAGGTATGCGTAATGTGACGAATTAGCCGTTCGTATTTTTAACATACATTGACTATTTTGCAGTCAGATATCCAAAGGCAAACAAATGTCTGTTCTAACTTTGCTCGGATTCCTTTTCATTTTGGTCAAATATGTTGAAAATGAGCAGCTGTCCAAATAGACAGCTGCAATGGCCTTTCATTCCAATGGAGGCGCTTACAAATCAGGCCAATGTTGTCTTTGAGTTGATCCATTGCTATTTCAACAAGTAATCCACCTTCTTGTGCTCTCATGAACACACTTGGTAGCTCGTGCACACACACACACACACACACACACACACACACACACAAAAAATCTTACTGTCCATATGAGGACTCTTCGTTGACTGTAATTGTCAATACAGCAAATCAACGCCTATGCTTACGTTTAACCATAACCAGGTTGGGTGGGTGTGTGAGGAGCTGGCGTATTTCCTCATCGAGATCTAAATATCTAAATGTAAAGATCTATTAATCCTCACAAGGTCAAAACTGTCAGACATTCATGCAATTCAGGCGACATATTGTCCCCACCCATAAATGCACCCCAACACACATACACAAAGACATATGAAGAGTAATAGACACAAACATTAACACATGAGGTGAGTAAGTAGTGTTCGAGTGGCGCTGTTGAAATGGTAAACATATTTTCCAAACGCAGAAGAGTCCAGACTCTGGCATCGTGGCTCCATGGGTTTTAATGGACCAAGCCCACTAGGAGCCTTTTAATCTCCGCTCTACTGTCGGACACATTTTTTCCATACCCTTCTCTCAGTGACCATCTAAAGCCACAATGGCGACAACCTGGCTTTCATGAGAGGGTTAAAATGAGCAGAGAGCATTTTCATTTCTGGGCATGCACACGCAACACATATACTACACTATACTCAACCAGTTGTTCTTTGCACTTACAGCACACAGCAGGTGGAGGGAAGGTTTAATCTCTATTTCTTAATTTTTTTTATTGTGTGTGTGTGTGTGTGGGGGGGGGTAATAATGCTGCTGTTGTTACTACTTTGGGTTTGTCATGTGATGAAAATGGAAAACTCCATCACACTCTTGCCCCAGAGTGGTATGCAGGAGCACAGCTGCAGGATAGTGTCTGCAACAATGCCAGTTAATGTATCTGTGTGTTTTTCTCTCCGCTTATAAAATGACAAAGCTGTCTGAATGCGGTAGTTCCATATTTGGAATAGAGTTGCACTGCAACAGCTGCGGCTTCATGTGAGGAGCTGGATTGTATTGTTATGATTCTAATGTGAAGTTTGTCTTTCAATGAGCGTGAAGGGTCAGCCTAGTTTTTGCAAGATAAAGTTGTTGATCGTAAATACAGACGCTCCTCGACTTACGTTTTAGTTCGGTTCCAAACAACCGAACGTAAGGTGAAAAAAAAACTTAAGTTGTTACTGTATGTTCCAGTAACGTATGACCGTTCATACCGTACTGTACATAAATACTATTACCGTATCTCATAAAACACCCCAAAATCAATTATTATAAACATAACATTGTAAAATAATATCAACATTAATTTCAAATAAATTAAATTCAAGCAAAATAATTTCCAATAAATAAATTTTAATCAAATCCACTCATTACCACTGATTCTGATTCCCACTATCACCAGTAGGCTCACGCTTCTGACCAACCATATTTGCTTAGAGTTACAAATACGTAAAACAGTGTAAACACAAAGATCACAGAGACGACATCTTAACACAAAGGTAACACGCAGTGAACTGGGAAAAAGCAGGGCACGTTCAGTCTGTTGTTTGTAAACAATGAACGACGCAGCGCCATGTAAACAATGGACGCAGCATCATGCGTAAGTAGCGTACTACATCTACGTACTACGTAAGAACGTCTCGTACTATGGAGAGCGTGCTAAACTCAAAATGACTTACAAAAGTTTTTTTTACAAAAAATGTAAAATCGACAAAAACATAAGGCGAATAAGCGTAACGCGAGGAGCGGCTGTACATGGAATTTAAATTTAATGGTTGTTTTTTTTCTCACATTTGGGAATACAGGGATCCCTCACTTTCCGCGGTTAATTGGGACCGAGTTCCCCTCCTCCGCACAACCATCGAATTTCGCGAAGTAGGATGAGCCCCCCCCACCCCGACTGATATATACGTACATGTGTGTATAATATTATAAATACATATTCAACACTATAAATAAATGCTTATAATAACTATTAAACATTCAGAAATAATGCATAAGATTTAAATAAAATATAAATACACACATTCAGACCCACGCACACACACGCAGATGCGTGTGCACGCACTCAGATGTGCACCTCACAAAAATGTAAGTAGTTTTGATGGGAGGTTTTGGGTTGTTTTTGTTTGTTTAGGGTTGTTTTTTTTTTGCATAATTGGCCTTGTTTTTGCAGCATTTTCCTTAACTTGTTCCCCTAATCGTCCTTAATTTCCTTAATTTTTAATTCGATGAATATTTTTTAAAAAAAAATGCGATGCACTGAAGCCGCATGAATTGAAGCGCGAAGTAGTGAGGGATCCCTGTATAGATATTTAGGAGCTGCCTAAAACTGGAACACTGAAAAATGTTGCATTTCTTCTCTGTGACGAAACCGCCATAATATAACTTACTGCGTTCTCAGTGGTATCGAAAACACAGTTCTCCTTCAGCAGAATAACATTGACTAAACATGAACAATTTTTGTGAAGTGCAAGTGCATTCAGTGCCAACTGTGGCAGCCATGCGTATTGGGTTGCCTGTGTGGGCACATGACCACGGATGCGAGAACAATATCGAGCTCTTGTTTTTATGATGTTTGCTTAAGTATAGAACTCAGCGGTGCGCCGCTAGTATCAGGATTCATCTTCAGGATTTAAATTTTGGTACGTTACTTTAATTGTTAATTGCAGTGGTGGTCTAGTGGTTTTGGGCGCTGGATCGCTGATCCAAAGGTTGGGGGTTCGAGTCCCACTCTCCACAAGGTTGTCACTGTCCCCCCCCCAGTGCAGCTAACTGGGTTATCAAAGGTGGGCCATGTCTGTCACTGTCTATGGTGTGAGGCATGTAAAAGAACCATTGCTGACTTTCGTAAAGAGTAGCTGCAAAGTCGTCAGCGTGTTTCTGTCCCTTGCTAAAAAGGGTTGTGACAGGAAGGGCATCCGACATAAAAACCTCTGCCAAATCAAAACGTGCGAATCAGATGATTCGCTGAGGTGATTCCCGAGTAAAAGGGAAAAAGCCGAACGGAAGACAGACTTTAATTGTTAATTGTTGCGGTAAATTACACTCACACCTAGTTGATGTTGTTCAGAAAGTAACAACGCTGAGAGTCCATGGTACATTTGATTGTTCCTTAATGAATTGACAGCGCTAAATAGGAAAATGAAAAAACGACTGTTATTTCATTATTTGTTTGGTAATCCGATTCTAAAAACAATAACAACAACAAATGACAGTATTGTGTTATCAAATAAAAGGTAAAGGTAGGTAAAGTCCTTTGGGCTGAGTGGATCATCATCAGTACTTATCCCCGGTTTCCATAGCGTGAAGCGACCAGGAGTTCAGCTCCTCCTGGATAGGACGTGAGTCCATTGCAGGTTACCTTCCCAGTATATTTTTTACTGGAACCCATTTATACTGCTGGATGAAAAGAGGCACACTTGTGGTTAAGACCTCGCCCAGGGGTCTTAGCACAATGGGGGTCGAAATGGGCTTTGAACACACAACCTCCTGATCATGAGTACAGCACCCTAAACAGTACACTACCGGCCCCACATCAAAAAAAAAACCCCCAAAAAACAAAAAGCCCTCGAAAATAAAAGACTTTGGGGCGCGAGCTCGATTCTGATATTTAACTTATTCATCTTGTGTGCCCGAGCCTCGTTTGAACGGCCTGCCGTCACTGACTCTGGATATTTCAATAAAAGTTCAGTTCAGTTCATTTTCTGTAAACCCTTAATCCTAATTAGGGTCGCGGGGAGGCTGGCACCCATCCCAACCGAATCCGGGCGAGGGCAGAGTACACCCTGGACAGCTTGCCAGGCCATCGCAGGGTGGAAACACGCTGACGGCTTTGCAGCTACTCTTGTCGAAAGTCAGCAATGGTTCTTTTACATGAACCTCACACCATAGACAGTGAGAGACATGGCTGGCCTTTGATAACCCAGTTAGCGTCACGGGTTGGGGGGTGGGGGGGGGGTTCATGGACGGACGGACACGGTGACAACCTGTGGTGAGTGGGGCTTGATCCCCCAACCTTAGGATAAGTGATCCAGCACCGATACCACTAGGCCACCACTGCACTTCAATAAAAGTATAGCCTACAAATTACAAAAGTTCCTGGCTTTAAATCACGGGCTCAGGTGTTTCTGTGTGGCGCTTGTGTGTTCACCCTGTGCTTGTGTGTGTTTCCGCTGGGTACTCCAGGTTTCCTCCCACAGTCTAAAAATATGCAGACTAGGCTAATTTATTGTTACAAATTGCCCATGGGTGTGAATGTAAATGGTTGGTGTGTGTGTGTGTGTGTGTGTGTGTGTGTGTGTGTGTGTGTGTGTGTGTGTGTGTGTGTGTGTGTGTGTGTGTGTGTGTTGGCCGAGGGAAAAAACCAGCTGTTCAGGATGTACTTCGCCTTTGCCCAGTGTTAGTTGAGATAGGCTCCAGACTCCCTTTGACTCTATGTATGTGCTTTGGCAGATGAGTGAGTGAGTAAGTGAGTGAGTCCAGGAACAAAATTTTCCACCGGAATAAACGGACAGACTGACGAGGAGCACAATCGCAAGAGAGATGGACAAGAAATTTGAGACGATGTGATTCAAGATGAATGGGTCGAAAGTTTTCCTTTCCATCGAATGTCCCTTAACGCTATCCGGCGCGGTGTGACCGCTAAATGTAAGATGTTTTAGAGACAAAGTCAGTGAGGCTAGATTGAGATGGTTTGGACATGTAGAGAGGAGGGATAGTGAGTGTATTGGTAGTAGGATGCTGAGGTTGGAACTACCAGGCAGAAGGCCTAGAGGAAGACCAAAGAGGAGATTAATGGATGTGGTGAAGGAGGACATGAAGGTGGTTGGTGTGAGAGAAGAAGATGCAGAGGATAGGGTGAGATGGAGGCAGATGATTCGCTGTGGTGACTCATTAACGGAACAGCCGAAAGAAGAAGACGAAGCAAGGTGTGACTGCTGCTTCACTGGTTCAGCACCAAACTGTGAAATGTGTAAAGAACTCAACTGTTAAAGATGGAAGCAGAGAGAAATGATTGCGAGAGAGCGAGAGAGAGAGAGAGAGAGAGAGAGATTTCCTGTCGACTTTTTCCCTTTATCAGGGGTCGCCACAGCGAATGATTTACACGTTTGATTTGGCGTAGGTTTTTACATCGGATGCCCTTCCTGACACAACCCTTTAGCAAGGGACAGAAACACGCTAACGGCTTTGCGGCGACTCTTTACGAAAGTCAGCAAATGGTTCTTTTACATGAACCTCCCACCATAGACAGTGAGAGACATGGCCGGCCATTGATAACCCAGTTAGCTGCATTGGGAGGACAGTGACAACCTTGTGGAGAGTGGGACTGGAACCCCCAACCTTAGGATCAGCGATCCAGCACCCTGTACCACTAGACCACCGCTGCCCCATTAGCATTATGACATTATTACCTGTAATTCCTCTAAAAAAGGAATAGTCAGCCATTAAATATGTGAAATTTCCAGCCTTTGTAGTATCCTATAGCACAGTATCACAACCCTGTGATAATGCAATGGTTTAAATGCTCATTATTTATATTAAATAAAGTTTAATTTCTAAGCCTGGGAGCATATTAACAAAACCACCATAAAGTTCAGAAAGCTGAATCAAAGAGTGCACCTTTCAACAAACAATTATTGTTGCAGAAATGAAGGCAAGCAGAGCCCACGGGTGACATCATGGCTGTCGGTGTAGTGAATGTGTGGAGGAAGGGGTGTGATGGTGGGAAGGTGTGAGGGGTCTCACAGCGAGGCAGGAAGCTGAAGACATCTGAAACTTGAGACGTTTAGCAGCTGTGCTGGCAGAGTCATACTGTACACGGCTACCAGCAGCCTGCATTTAGATTTTCCGCTTTATTCTCATTCGTCATTTCTTTTTTAAACTATTTGGCCAGGTAGCACGGGGTTAGAACCGAACTGCAGCATTTAAACTTCATAACCATGCCAGTGAAAACCACTAACCCCAATACTTATACAAATGCAGATCTCACATCAGATTGCACTTCAGACAATAAACTAAATACGTAGCATCGTTAAAATGGAACGGGGAGACACTGTGCGGTAGTGGTTAGCATATCTTAGCATATCCGCTTTACAACAATAAGGTGGTGGGTTCGAATCCTGGGTTAAGTTGTTTTGGTGTGGACTTTGCATGCTAGTGGTGGCCTGGTGGTGAAAGTGCTGGATCGCTGATCCGAGGGTTGGGGGTTTGAGTCCCACTCTTCCACAAGGTTGTCACTGTCCCACCAGTGTAGCTAACTGGGTTACCAAAGGCCGGCCATGTCTCTCACTGTGAGGTTCATGTAAAAGAACCATTGCTGCCTTTCGTAAAGAGGAGCTGCATAGCCGTCAGCGTGTTTCTGTCCCTTGCTAAAGGGTTGTGTCGGGAAGGGCATCCGACGTAAAAACATATGCCAAATCCAATGTCCGAAAAGGAAAAGAAGAAGAAGATCCTTGCTAGTGTTGGTTTACTCTGAGTACTGTTGTTTTCTCTGACAGTCCAAAGACACGCCCATTATGCTAACTGTCTGTTCGAAATTGTCCGTAGGTGTAGGTGTGAGTGCGAATGGTTGTCAGTTCTCGGAAGCTGTCCGGTGTGTACCCTGCCTTCGCCTAGTGTCAACTGAGATAGGCGCCAACCTTCCCAAGACCCTGGTAGGATTTAATGGTTTGGAAAATGAACGAAACACACATGATTGTCTTTTAGTTTTACTGTGAAGCGCCGCAAATGTGCAACAGTTGACAATAAAAATTTCTTGTGTAATGATTGAGAAAAACAAACGTTGATTTTTTTTTTTTTTTATACAGGTTGCGCGTGCACGCCCTCTATAGGTTCACTTCAAGTTCGATTTTTCTGTTTGCACTGCAAAAATATGACCAGGTTTGCAGAATCGAGCTTGCAAGAACCAACTCTTCAACTGGTTTTCATCTGGTTTTGAGCCTGATGTGGACTGGGAGATCCATTCTAATGCTGTAGTGTAACCAGGACCCAAGTTGCATTTTTAAATTTGCATTGTAAAATTTGTGACTAATACAAATGTGCAGCGATGATACAAATACAAGGAAGAGTAATAATCAGAATGTATGAACATGAACGTGTGCTATGCAGTGCATAAGTCTTATTTAGCAGTGATGTCTTACTGAGCCTCGCAACCTCTATCAGCCTGTCAGCAGACTCTGGGCCTTTTGAAGCCCTAATTGTTTGTGCATGGAACACATGTGGCGAAGCATACTGAATTTTTATCTGCACATCTTTTATTCCCACTGTTTCAAGTTAGCAATTGAAATGTGAAACACACTCATGACATTGTCTTCATCCATCAGTGAAGATGAGATTTAGATTTTTTATTATTATTGTACTATGATATACAACACAATTTATGAAATGGGGAGTGCCGATTGAGCACACTGTTGAGCTGCTGCATAGACCTGCACCGTTATCTTGGAGAAAAAGTTCAAATCGACTGCAGTAAACATGGAGGAATGCTCGGCATCAGACGTCTGCCAAATATCCAGCTTTTATGCCCATGTTCTCCACAAAGTCAGAAATAGAGATAAAGTCAGTCAATTTGCAATAAACGAGACAATTTCCTCCCCACAATGTACAGTTTACATTAATGTACCCCGCAGGGCTAATTATTTAACCTCCTGGTAATTAAAAAAAAAAAAGACATTTTACGGGCTGCTACGGTACATAAATAAGATTCGTAGAACTTACTGCCATAGTAACAAGTCATTGTATTCCTAAAGGTACAATAATGTACTTTATTTTCTGAGAGTGAATAAAGACAAAACGAGAGAGCGATGGAAAAATAGAATGAGAGAAGAGCATCTTCCTTATTACTTTCTTTTTAGTCATGGAGGAACTATAGAGAAATCGTGAAGTGAAGATTGGGGCTGGGGTTGGGGGGAGTGCATGCTTTGCAGAGAATCCTTTGTGCTGAAATCACAACCAGATGGAGCGAAAGCGTCCAAACAGGAACGAGTGCATGTCTGCAATTTTCAGCAATTTGTCAGATTTTAGGGTTCACCCCCTGATACCACCTGATAGACAAATAAAATCCTCCCTGCACCCAGGCTGTAATTTAAACCATGCGGGCACCCTCATCTACAAAAAGCTCTTCGGTGGCAAAACCCCAAAGAAAGATCAGACCTTTGGTGAAGATCAACCAGCAGAAAAATTGTGATTCACTGAGGCTTTGTAATGAAAAACAGAGTCAAATAGTTTATCAGAACTTTCCGCAGCCTAAAAGCCAAGAGTGGAGAAGTCAGGAGGTATTAATTTGAAGGATAATTTGATGTGTTTACCATCCCAACATACAGCCGTTTCAAGTTTTTAAACTACAGGGATCCCTCACTCTCTGCGGTTAATTGGGACCGAGATCCCCACATGACCATCGAAATCAGCAAAGTAGGATTACCCTCACCCCCCCCACTGACGTATATGTACATATATATGTGTGTGTATATAATATCAATAAATACATATCCAATGCTATAAATGCTTATAATAACAATTAAACATTGAAAAAATTACTTCTTCTTTTCCTTTCGGCTGTTCCCTTCAGGGGTCGCCACTGCAAATGATCTGCCTCCATCTCTCCCTATCCTCTGCATCTTCTACTCTTACTCCAACGACCTTCATGTCCGCCTTCACCGCATCCATAAATCTTCTCTTTGGTCTTCCTCTGGGCCTTTTGCCTGGTAGTTCCAACCTCAGCATCCTACGACCAATATACTCACTATCCCTCCTCTGTACATGTCCAAACCATCTCAATCTAGCCTCTCTGACTTTGTCTCCAAAACATCTAACATGTGCTGTCCCTCTGATATACTCATTTCTGATCCTATCCATCCTCGTTACTCCCAAAGAGAACCTCAACATTTTCATCTCTGCTACCTCCAACTCTGACTCCTGTCTTTTCCCCAGGGCCACTGTCTCTAAACCATACAACATTGCTGGCCTCATCACCGTCTTGTACACTTTCCCTTCATTCTTGCCGATACTCTCCTATCACACATCACACCGGACACTTTTCTCCATCCATTCCAACCTGCCTGCACGCGCTTCTTCACCTCTTTTCCACACTCTCCATTGCTCTGGATTGTTGAGCCTAAGTACTTAAAATCCTCCACCTTCTTTATCTCTGCCCCCTGTAACCTCAAAGTTCCTCTTGGGTCCTTGTCGTTCACACACATGTATTCTGTCTTACTAAGACTAACCTTCAATCCCCTCCTTTCCAGGGCATACCTCCACCTCTCTAGATTTTCCTCCACTCGGTGGAAATCGAAATCGAAAAAATGACATAAGATGTAAATAAAATATAAATACAGACGCTCTCCGACTCACCAACATTTGTTTTGCAAACATCTGGAGACACCAAGCTGTCCAAGGTCAAAAGTGAAAGTGAAAGTGAAATGAAATTGAAAAATAAGTAGAAATAGAAATAGAATAAAATCTAAAGAAAGACAGATCATAAATATAAGTATGAAATATGATTAAACATTATCCTGAAATATACTAGGCTCCGGCAGAGAAGGCCGTGGCTGCACAGATACGCACATACAGATGCAACAATGTATCCAATTTTGATGGGAGATTTTGGGTTGTTTTTTGTTTTGTGTTGGTTTTTTTTTTTTTTTTTTTGCATAATTGGCCTTGTTTTTGTGACATTTTCCTTAACTTTTCCACCTATTCTTCCTTAATTTCCTAATTTTTAAATTCGATGAATTCATTTGTTTTTTAAACAACCGCGATGCACAGAAGCCGCATTAATTGAAGTGCGAAGTAGCGAGGGATCCAATGCAGCCGTGAGGATGGGCACAAACAAGTTTCCATCCTCACGCCGGTCCCAAGCCCGGATAAATGCAGAGGGTTGTGACAGGAAGGGCATCCGGCATAAAACTTTTGCCAAAATACTGAATGCAAACCGTCAAGACAGATTTTCTGGTGGAAATTGGACTACTGTTGGTCGAAGAAGGAGAGGTCAAAGAAGGAGAGGTCGAAGAAGGAAGGGCGGGAGGCATGTCCGTAGGCAGAGAGAGAAGAAGAAGAAAGGCATGAGTCTAGGACTGAGAGTAGGGGCTTTGAATGTTGGAACTATGACAGGAAAAGGTAGAGGGCTGGCTGACATGATGCAGAGGAGGAAGGTGGACATACTGTGTGTTCAGGAGACCAGGTGGAAAGGTAGCAAGGCTAGAAGCTTAGGAGCAGGGTTTAAGCTGTTTTATCATGGTGTGGATGGGAAGAGAAATGGACTTGGAGTCATCTTGAAGGAGGGGTTTGTCAGGAATGTTCTAGAAGTGAAAAGAGTGTCAGACAGAGTGATGAGTCTCAAGTTAGAAATTGAAGGCGTGATGTTCACTGTCGTTAGTGCTTATGCCCCACACGCAGGATGTGAGCTAGAAGAGAAGGAGAGATTCTGGAGTGAGTTAGATGAAGTGATGCAGAGTACCCCCAGAGGTGAAAGAGTGGTCATTGGTGCAGACTTCAATGGACATGTTGGTGCAGGCAACAGAGGGGACGAGGAAGTGATGGGCAGGTTTGGTATCCAGGACAGGAACACAGAAGGACAGATGTTGATCGATTTTGCAAAAAGGATGGAAATGGCTGTGGTGAATATTTTCTTCCAGAAGAGACAGGAGCATAGGGTGACTTATAAAAGCGGAGGTCGGAGCACACAGGTAGACTATATCTTGTGTAGTGGATGTAATTTGAAGGAAGTCAGTGACTGCAAAGTAGAAGTGGGTGAGAGTGTTGCTAAACAGCATAGAATGGTGGTGTGCAGGATGATGCTGATGGTGAGAAAGGTGAAGAAGGCAAAGGAAAAGCAGAAGACAAAGTGGTGGAAGCTGAAAAAGGAAGAGTGTCGTGTTGTCTTGAAGGAGGAGTTGAAACAGGCTTTGGGTGGTCAGGAAGTGCTTCCAGATGACTGGATAACTACAGCGAATGTAATCAGGGAGAGATGTAGGAAAGGACTTGGTGTGTCGTCTGGAACTAAAAAGTAGATAAGGAGACTTGGTGCTGGAATGAGGAAGTGCAGGAGTGTGTACAAAGGAAGAGGTTAGCTAAGAAGAAGTGGGACATAGAGAGGACTGAAGAGAGTAAACAGGAGTACAGGGAGACACAGCGTAAGGCGAAGGTAGCGGTGTCAATGGCCAAACAGAGGGCGTATGATGACTTGTATGATAGGGTGGACAGTAAAGAGGGAGAAAATGATTTATAAAGGTTGGCACAGCAGAGAAATAGAGATGGGAAGGATGTGCAGCAAGTTAGAGTGATAAAGGATAGAGAGGGAAATGTATTGACTGATGACAGAAGTGTGCTGGGAAGATGGAAAGAGTACTTTGAAGAGCTGATGACTGAGGAAAATGAGAGAGAAAAAAAGTAGAAGAGGTGACTGTTGAGAGTCAGGAAGTAGTAATGATTGTAAGGGTGAAGTGAGGAGGGTGAAGAGGATGAAGAGTGGAAAGGCAGTTGGTCCTGATGACATACTGGTAGAGGTATGGAAGTGTCTAGGAGAGGTAGCAGTAGATTTTCTGGCAAGAAGATTCAACAAGGTTTTAGAGAGTGAGAGGATGCTGGAGGAATGGGGGAGAAGTGTGCTTGTGCCCATTTTTAAGAACAAGGGAGACGTGCAGAGTTGTGGCAACTACAGAGGTATAAAGTTGATGAGCCATACGATGAAGTTATAGGAAGGAATTGTGGAAGCTAGACTAAGGGCAGAGGTCAGCATTTGTGAACAACAGTTTGGTTTCATGCCAAGAAAGAGCACCACAGATGCAGTGGTTGCTTTGAGGATGTTAATAGAGAAGTACAGAGAAGGTCATACGGAGCTGCATTGTGTCTTTGTGGATCTGGAGAAAGCATATGACAGGGTGCCGAGAGAGGAACTGTGGTACTGCATGAGGAAGTCTGGAGTGGCAGAGAAGTATGTTAGAGTGGTGCAGGACATGTATGAGAGATGTAAGACAGTGGTGAGGTGTGCTGTCGGTGTGACAGAAAAATTCAAGGTGGAGGTGGGACTACAGCAAGGGTCAGCTCTGAGCCCCTTCTTGTTTGCTATGGTGATTGACAGGCTAACAGACGAGGTCAGACAAGAATTTCCATGGACTATGGTGTTTGCAGATGACATTGTGATCTGTAGTGAGAGCAGAGAACAAATGCAGGAAAATCTGGAGAGGTGGAGGTATGCCCTGGAAAGGAGAGGAATGAAGGTTATCCTCAGTAAGACAGAATACATGTACAAAGTGTACAAAATGGTGTTGAGGCCAGCAATGTTGTATGGTTTAGAAACAGTGTCACTGAGGAAAAGACAGGAGGCAGAGCTGGAGGTAGCAGAGATGACAATGTTGAAGTTCTCTATGTAATGTAACGAGGATGGATAGAATCAAGAATGAGTACATCAGAGGGATAGCACATGTAAGACGTTTTGGAGACAAAGTCAGAGAGGCCAGATTGAGATGGTTTGGACATGTACAGAGGAGGGATAGTGAGTATATTGTTAGTAGGATGCTGAGGTTGGAAACTACCAGGCAGAAGGCCTAGAGGAAGACCAAAGAGAAGATTTTTGGATGTGGTGAAGGAGGACATGAAAGTAGTTGGAGTAAGAGTAGAAGATGCAGAGGTGAAATGGAGGCAGACAATTCGCTGTGGCAACCCCTGAAGGGAAAACCCGAAAGGAAAAGAAGAAGAAGTAGCGAGGGATCCCTGTACTTCATTTCTTCATAGTGATACATAATACCCCCATTTCACTGGAGCGCGGCAGACTTACGGAAACAAAAATGTTGTCATCCGCAAACATTCTGCAATTATTCCCTCATCTTCCATGTCATTCCGTATGATTTCGTATGTGTTCCTCCACTTCTGGCAGACCAAAATGTTCTACCTCCATTTCACTGGCGCACAGAATGCAATGATCGTGTTAGAAAAGCACGGAATGCAGTCTACGGAAGAGCTTCGGCATTTTTACACTGAAAATGGGTCAAAATCCTATGGAAAATTGTACATTTGGAACACTTTCGGCACATTTACGGCATGTGCGGAACAGACACGGAAAGACTACGGCACAATTTAGGAATAAATACGGAAAAGCGCACGGATTAACTGCGGAACAAGTACGAATAGCTACGGATTGCAAAGGAAGATTTTCGGATAATTCACGGAATGTTCGCGGAAAGCACAGAACACTCAAGGAATAACTACGGCACTACTCCATTTCAGAAGGAGGAGCTTCGGAATGATTGCAGAAACATGCAGAATGAAAGCGGAACGTTTATCACTGCGGAATACCCGGTGTCACCACGTTTCAATATCGAAAAATCAGCAAACTCAGATTTTCACACATTTTCTGTGTAAAAATGCCGAAGCTCTTCCGTAGACGGCATTCCGTGCCTTTCCGCCACGATAATTGCATTCGGTGCTCCAGTGAAATGGGGGTATAAGGTACTGACATCATGTGGCATGTGATATACTTTTTGCTATTTTTTTAATTTTTACCTTTTTCATTAAGGGACAGTGGTGGCCTAGTGGTATAGATGATGGATCACTCATCCCGAGGATGGTGGTTCAAGCCCCACTCTCCACAGGTTGTCACTGTCCCCTCCCAGTGCAGCCAACTGGGTTATCAAAGGCCGGCCATGTCTCTCACTGTCTATGGTGGGAGGTTCATGTAAAGGAACCATTGTTGATTTTCGACAAGAGTAGGCTGCATAGCTGTCAGCGTGTTTCCGCCCTGCAATGGTCTGGCGAGCTGTCCAGGGTGTACTCTTATATAAAGCTAGCATTAAAGGGTCAATTTTCAACCTCAATTTTCTGCACAAAATAAAAACAAACAAACAAGCAAAAAAAACAGGATCCCTGTGTAACCCGTCAGCAGAGAAAATTTTTCCGCACAGCTTCAGGCTCGGCAGTACTTACGCTAATGAACTAGCAATGCAAGATGATGAAAAATTATGAGGGTGTTATACAGATTAACCTGAAGTGTTTATGTAATGTTGGAATATGTCACGACAGCTCACTGTATAGCTCAACAAATATCTGCTGTGTCACATTATGAAAACGTGGCACATCAATCTCTCAGTTACTCAGTCACATTCTGAACTGTATTATCCTACTCAGACCATGGGAAAGCTGGAGCCTATCAGAGTACACCATGAAAAACCATCACAGGGTTATCTCACATACACACACACACACACACACACACACACACACACACACACACACACACACAAAACTATTCACACTCACATCCACTCTTGTGGGCGATTTGGAACGGTTAATTAGCCTAATGTGCATGAATTTGAACTGTAGAAGGAAACTCCATTCAGAAACACTCTTTCCCAGGATTCAAACACAAGACCTTCTGGCTGTGAGGCAGATCTGTTCACCATTATGGCCACTATGTGCGAGATGTTCACATCCATACAGTATAGTGTGTAGCTGTTATTTAAATTAGAGTGAAAACTACTGCTGCTGTTAAAGAATATTTATAAACACTTCTTCAATCAGATTTTGGCCTGCTGTCATATGACCACCCAAACCATGGAGGTGCATAAGCGATACACAGCCCCTTCCTGACGCATGATGCTACCACCTGCATATTTATGAGCTGCTGTGCATAAACATTTGGGGCATTACCACATTTTTAGTGAAATTATGCTCTATGAGCTCATGATTGGCTCGTGATGACTGTACATAACAAGGGGTTAGAATTTGCCATCCGTCCCTCCTATGAGAGCTCCGCCTCTTAGCTCCCTATGGATTGTCGGTTGTAGATGGCTCGAACCAGTGATCTTCAATTTGATAGTTTGATAGCCCCAGACCTGTCAGCAGATATATAAATATCACTTGACATCAGAAATTACCAAAGTAGTTTTTAGGACTGCTGCCACCTGTTGGAATAAAGCATTATGATACACATATTTGAATACAGTAAGCCCCCACCCACCCACCCACCCACCCACCTGTTATTGGTGGGGGTTAGGTTCCGCCCCTTCCGGCGGATCCTGAAAATCTGCGAGTTATTGACGTGGTTTTAAAACCCTATGTATGATATTACATGCACTAAAATATGCTTGTTAAACACATTCGATAGCCAGTCTTACTCATTAATACAGTAATAATGCAGTAAGATGTAGTAATGATTAAATAAAAACTTTTTAATTTTGTACTGTGATAATATTTATTAATGAATAAAGTGCTTAGGCTCCTTACCAGAAGCTGGAGAAGATGCAGGGCGTTTGAGTGGCATCATAGCGCTTAAATAATCATTAAAAACACACGAAAAAAACGTGACTTCACAATTCAAAGTCATGTTGATTCCATGTGCACGAAGGAAAAACAACAACGACAACAAAACCACTTTTTGGAATAGATTCAAGATACTTTAGGATAGATAACCTGAAGTGAAGTTGTAACGATTTTCAGTGCAGAACTCACGTTTTTCTCATGATAAGCCTGCACACTTTGCACTGCACCTACAGTTAGGAATCTGTGTGGGCGTGAGAATGGGTGAAGCCAGAATACGCTCATTTTCCATACTGCTGTTTCTCCCTTTCTCTCTCACTCTCTCTCTCTCTGTGTGTGTGTGTGTGTGTGTGTGTGTGTGTGTGTGTGTGTGTGTGTGTGTGTGTATGTGAGATTTAGTAGACCTGCTATAAAAGGATGCTGTCTAAGAATTGATCTGCAGTTGTACTTTATTTACTTTGTACAGACATATAGTGTGTGTGTGTGTGTGTGTGTCTGTGTGTGTGTGTGTGTGTGTGTGTGTGTGAATGCTTAATGATTACTCTTCATTGTCTGCAAATCCCACCTGTTTGTTTAAGAGTAGCTGTGCGTGTGTGTGCGTGTGTGTGTGTGTGTGTGTGTGTGTGTGTGTGTATGTGTGTGTGTGTATGTGTGTGAATGCTTAATGATTACTCTTCATTGTCTGCAAATCCCACCTGTTTGTTTAAGAGTAGCTGTGTGTGTGTGTGTGTGTGTGTGTGTGTGTGTGTGTGTGTGTGTGTGTGTGTGTGTGTGTGTGTGTGTGTGTGCACGTGCACACGCATGTGTGTGCATATAGAGCACACGTTTCTCCACTTGTGTGTGACCATAAGGATCCAAAGCAGCTGGCAGGCAGCTTTTTTGTTTCTTGCCAACCACAATCCTGCCATGCACAAAACACATGAGGATCTTATGTTATGTCTACTATGCATTCATTCCTCACACACACACACACACACACACACACACACACACACACACACACACACACACACACTCAATTGGAGAGTATTTTATTCCATACTTTGACTGACAGGTATCTATGAATACTGGATCTGTTTGAAAGATTCATATCACTACTACTTTTATGGTAATTGGTATCACAACATACTTTTATTTTTTTTAATACAACTGAGCAATTAATAGTCAAGGGCCTTGCTTCAGAGCCCAACAGTGGCCACTTGGTGGTGCTGGGGCCTGAACCTCAGATTATAAGATCAGTAACCAGAGCCTTAACCATTGAGTCACCCCTGTCTACTAAGTTGTAATTATAACCAATATCTCATTCACTCACTCATTTGCTGAACCGCTTACTCCTTCTAATAAGTTTGGAGGGAACCTATGCCTATGCCAGCTGATACGGGGTAATGGTGATGTACACCCTGAACAGCTTGCCAGATCATCACTGTGTAACGTTCAACCATTCACATTCACATCCACACCGACAGTCAATTTGGAACAGCCACTGAGCCTAATGTAGATGTCTTTGGACTGTTGGAGGAAACTGGAATACCTGGAGGACTCACACATGAGCATGGGAAGAAAATGGAAATTCCGCACAGAAACACTCGAGGACTCGAACCCAGGATCTTCTTGCTGTAAGGTGGATGTGCTAAGCTACAAAAAAAAATAAAATAAATAAAAAACAAAAAACTCATATGATCAGCTCAAGTGCAAAATTAAAATGCATTTATTATATACAGTCGGTCCTCTACTTACAAAATTAATCCGTTCCAGAGTCTTTTTCGGAACATGGAGTTTTCGTAAGTAGAGGCGCATTTTACATGTAAAACGCGTGATTGGTTCCAAGGCTCCCAAGACGACCCCATAAACCCTTTAAAAAATGATAAAAGTACAACAATTTTGAATGAAATATGTATGAAATAATGTATTAAAGTAAAAGAAAATTATTTATTAAACCATTTAAACATTTTATTAACATATTAAACCATTTTATTAACATATTTATTAATTAAACCCTTATTAAACATTTTTTATTAATGCACACACACACACACACACACACACACACACACACACACACACACACACACACACACACACAAAACACTGTCTCTCTATCTCTCTCTCTCTCTCTCTCACACACACACACACACACACACGCATACACACATAAAACTCTCTCTCTCGCTCTCTTTAAGTGTGTGCTGTGCCGAATGCGGGCTCCACCCACACGCAGCGCACAGCCGACAGAGCTTTTGAGATGGTGTGTTGTGTTTAAAGCGAAATTACCTGTTTGAAAAATCAGAGGTCCGGATTCAATATTAACTTGCTTCCTTACGAGATCGGAGGTCTTGTGGCGCCGCCCACTTCCGTGCACAAAAATGCTTCGTGGCCGAATGCGGAGTTTTTGAGATGGGGCGCGGCTCATCCGGACCTCCTCAAATAAGCTGCAATGAGTACTCTCAAAACTCACGAAACTCATGAACCAACAGTACATCTCTCCTTTACGCGTGTGACAAACAAGCTTATGGGTACAGTACTATGGAGATTCAGCTCCCTCCAGGCCAATGGGGGACCAGCGGGGCAGGATGTTGGGAGACAGCCAATGAGAGAGCAACTCGCGCATTGTTTAAATTTTTTAATGGAGCGTTTGAATTTTTGTATGGCGCGTTTGGCGCTTTTCGTAAGAAGAGGTTGTTTTGTATGCAGAGGGCAAAAATTTAGGAAAATGTTTTTCATAACCTGGATTTTTCGTATTCAGAGGTTTTCATAAGTAGATGGCTGACTGTATGTGTATATATATATATATATATATATATATTTGTTTTTCAAGATGGCGCCGGGTGACCTGCAGCCAGTTACAGGAGCTCTTCAGTTTATTTTTCTTTTTTTTCTCTTTTCTATTGTATATAGGCGTGTTTCTTTATCTTTTTTCAAATTTTCTTTTTCTTTCTTCAATCCTGCATCTGGAAAACATACTTTCATGATGCTTTTGTTCTTCTGTGCACTTTTATTTTCACTTTTTGGATCGGCGTCAGGAAACTCATTCACCGACGGCTCTGAGCAACGCAGGTCTTACACACGTGAGACCCTCCTCGGCCTGCGCGCCCCCGCCCTCCTTCACGCGGAAAAGCCCGTTGTTCCTTTGGAAATACGGAGGAAAAGGAGAGGCTGCAGAGGGGGACGAAAGACGCGGAGGACATGTGTTCCCTCTGTCATCATGGGAAATGTCCGCGCGATCGCCAACAAGACGGAGGAGCTGGCGGCGCTGACCCGGCAGCAGAGGCAGTACCGGGACTGCAGCCTCATGTGTTTCTCAGAGACGTGGCTGAATGAACTCACACGGACTCTGTGGTTTCTCTTAACGGATTTACACTCGCGCGTGCAGATCGGAGTGTAACGGAGAGCGGTAAGAAGAAAGGAGGGGCGTGGCGGTCTATGTGAATGAACGATGGTGCCACCCGGCAAGCGTGCGTGAAGGAGCAGCTGTGCACGCGGGACCTAGAGCTGCTCGCGTTAAGCGCGCGCCATATTATCTACCGAGGGAGTTTTCACACGTGATTGTGTTTTATGCGTGTACATTCCGCCCTCGGCTGATGCGGCGGCCAGCGTGTGAGCGTCTACACAGCGCCGTTAATCAGACACAGACTCGTCACCCCGCCCCATGATTCTGACCCGCGGGGCCTTTAACCACGCCCCCCTCTCCGCCTCTCCACCGACGTTCACACAACACGTGAAGTGCGCCACAAGAGACAATAAAACACTGGACTTACTGTATGCAAATGTGAAGGACGCTTACAGCTCCTCCCCCTCCCCACTGGGACGCTCAGACCACAACCTGGTCTACCTGCTCCCCAATACACACCCAGGGTGCGAAAGGAACCTGCACAGAAGAGGTCTGTGAAAGTGTGGACCGAGGAGACCAACGAGAGGCTTAGGGACTGTTTCCAGACCACAGACTGGAGCATGCTCTGTAACTCCTTTGGTGATGACATCGACGGCCTCACACACTGTATCACCGACTACATGAACTTCTGCGTGGACAGCACCGTGCCAACACGGAGAGTACGGTGCTTCTCCAACAACCACCCATGGGTCACCCCTGAGCTCAAAGTCCTCCTGAACCAGAAAAAGAGGGCTTTCATCTCGGGGACAGAGAGGAGCAGAAGAAGGTCCAGCGTGAGCTCCAGTGGAGGATCAGGAGGGCAAAGAAGGACTATGGGAAGAAGATGGAGGAGAAGCTGGCTCAGAACAACGTGCGGGACGTCTGGAGAGGACTAAAGACCATGTCTGGATTTGGGCAGAGTGTCAGAGGGACAGCTGATGGTGACCAGCGCTGGGCGGATGAACTAAACTGCTACTTCAACAGGTTTGATTCTCCCCCTCCCCTCTGCACCCCTCCCCATTTCCCTCCCCTCTTCACACGTCTCCAGACCAGCTGACCCCTCCCCCCTTCCCAGGCCAACTTCACTTGACTGCTACAGCCCGACAGACACATCCCCTCCCTCTGCAGCCCACCCCAGCCCCCTCTCCCTCACATCAGACCAGGTGAGGAGACAGCTGAGGCGACTAAATCAGAGGAAATCTGAAGGACCTGATGGCATCAGTCCCAGGCTGCTGAGGACCTGCGCAGACCAGCTCTGTGTGGTACTATGCTACCTGTACAACCTGAGCCTCAGCCTGGAGAAGGTTCCAGTCCTCTGGAAGACCTCCTGTGTGGTTCCGGTTCCCAAAACAGCACAAGCGAAGGAACCAGCCCACTACAGACCTGTCGCCTGACCTCCCACCTCATTAAGATCATGGAAAGGCTCCTCCTTGAACACCTCCGCTCTATGGTGAGCCCCACCCTAGACCCGCTGCAGTTTGCCTACAGGCCCAACATCGGAGTAGAAGACGCCGTCATCTACCTTCTGCAGCGGGCACTCACCCACCTGGAGATCGCCGGCAGCGCTGTGAGGGTCATGTTCTTTGACTTCTCCAGCGCCTTCAACACCATCAGGCCAGCGCGCCTGCGCGGGAAGCTGGAGGACGTGGGAGTGGACGGGCATCTTGCTGCCTGGATTATTGACTACCTTACTAACCGTCCACAGTACGTGCGGCTGCGCGGCTGTAAGTCAAAGGTGGTAGTCTGTAGCACGGGGGCACCGCAGGGCACCGTCCTCTCACCCTTCCTTTTTCACATCTATACCTCGGACTTCATATATAACACAAACAGCTGCCACCTCCAGAAGTTCTCGGACGACTCCGCCATCGTGGGCCGTGTGTCAGAGGGGAACGAGCTGGAGTCCCGGTCGGTCATCGTCGACTTCGTGGACTGGTGTGAGCGCAACCACCTGTGCTTGAACACTAGGAAGACGAAGGAGATGGTGGTCGACTTCAGGAGAAGCACTCAAACACACACACACACACATTTACTAGTGAACATCCAGGGACAGGACATTGAGACAGTGGACAGTTTCAAGTACCTGGGTGTTCACCTTAACAATAAACTGGACTGGTCCCACAACACCAACGCCCTGTACAAGAAGGGCCAGAGTCGCCTCCACCTTCTGAGGAGACTCAGGTCCTTCGGCATATGCAGACCTCTGCTCAGGACATTTTATGACTCTGTGGTAGCCTCTGCAATCCTCTACGCTGCCATCTGCTGGGCCCCGGGCAGCACAGAGCGGGACAGAAAGAGACTGAACAAGCTGGTCAGGAGGGCCAGCTCTGTCCTCGGCTGCCCACTGGACTCTGTGGAGGAGGTGAGTGAGAGGAGGATGGTAGCAAAGCTCACATCCATCCTGTCCAACAGCTCTCACCCACTGCACCAGACTGTAGAGGAGCTAAGCAGCTCCTTCAGTGGACGACTGAGGCATCCTCAGTGCAGGAAGGAGCGCTACCGCAGGTCGTTCATTCCCACCGCTGTCAGACTGTACAACGCCACTTTGTAACTGTCTGTGAAAATACTGGTTATGTGCAATAAAAACCCCGTGCACTTTAATCAACCACATCTACCCCACTG
Organism: Plotosus lineatus; assembly: GCA_024760905.1. Taxonomy (NCBI): domain Eukaryota; kingdom Metazoa; phylum Chordata; class Actinopteri; order Siluriformes; family Plotosidae; genus Plotosus; species Plotosus lineatus. The sequence goes on along the minus strand of CM045737.1, from coordinate 42,253,545 downwards.
ACTGTGAACCATATCAACCCATCTACTCTGCACTCAGATACATTACACTTTAATATAGGCCAGTCTATAAAGTTGCTCCATTCTTTTCTTTTCTTTTATTGTTTAGTAATTTATACTATTTATGTATCTATTTATTTATTTATTTACTTATATAATATATATGTATGTGTGTATGTTCGTACTTGTATCTATTTTTGCACCCCCTACTGATAGTACCTCAAGAGCCTGTAACAGTGAATTTCTCCATTGTGAGATTAATAAAGCTGTATCTTATCTTATCTTATCTTATCTTATATATATATATATATATATATATATATATATATATATATATATATGCCTTCACCCAAAGTCAGGATTGGTGCCAGCCGCCTTGCAACCCTAATTAGGACTAAGCGGTTACAGAAAAGGGCAGTGGTGGCCTAGTCGTATAGGGTACTGGATCGCTGATCCTAAGGTTTGGGGTTCGAGTCCCACTCTCCACAAGGTTGTCACTGCCCCCCCAGTGCAGCTAACTGGGTTATCAAAGGCTGGCCATGTCTCTCACTATCTATGTTGTGAGGTTCATGTAAAAGAATCATTGCTCATTTCGACAAGAGTAGCTGCAAAGCCGTCAGCGTGTTTTCACCCTGTGATGGCCTGGTGAGTCGTTCAGGGTGTACTCTGCCATCGCCTGGAGTCTGCTGGGATGAGCGACAGCCTCCCCGTGACCCTAATTAGGATTAAGCGATGACAGAAAATGATAATATATCTGTGGTGGCCCAGTGATAAGGTGCTGGATTACCGTTCCCAAGGTTCGTTCCCCCCCGTTCAAGCCCCACTGTGAACAGGTTGTCACTGTCCCCCCAGTGCACTGAACTGGGTTATCAAAGGCCGGCCATGTCTCTCGCTGCCTGTGGTGAGGGGTTCATGTCAAAGAACTATTGTTGACTTTCGTCAACAGTAGGCTGCATAACTGTCAGTGTGTTTCTACCCTGCGATGGGTGTACTCTGCTCTCGTCCAGATTCGGCTGAGATGGGCGCCAGCCTCCCTGCGACCCTAATTAGGATTGAGTGGTTAATGAAAATAAATGAATGAATAAAAATGTATATCCAGGGCTGTAACCAGGCTGATCTTTTTTTTTTTTTTTTGTGAGGTTCACATTCTCCGAAGGTTTAATTGATATTATACAATAATGAATGTGCAGTGCTTAACTTGTTCATTTTTATAGCATCTGTCACGTAGTCTACTCAGCTAATGTAACTACAAATAACAAGAAAAGCTATATAGTAATTAAATTCATGAAAATAAATGACTGATGGAGCGATTACATGCATTCACTTGCCTTTTGTGGCACCAACAGACATATATAAGGTCAGATCCTTTTTGTATAATACGGCCTAACATTAGGTTATGTTATGTTACCTGAATGAAGTATTTCCACCTATTATATTAACTATATTAACATTACTACTGTCTGGACATTAGCTATTATGTCATTAGTCTAGAAATGTGAATTTAAAAACTTGTCTGAGTCTATGGACACACACACATACTGTGGTCAAGACACTCAGACTCTGCGGTAATTTGGGAGATTCAAATAGCCTAGTATGCATGCTTATAGACTGTAGGAAGGAACCAGGGAGAAACCCATGCAGGGCACAGCAAGAATATGCAAACTCCACATAGGAAGTTCTCTCCAAACCCAGGACTCAAACCCTGGACCTACTTGCAGTTAGGTGGATGTGTTAATCACTACGCCACTGTTGCACACTTCACACATTCATTTTCTAAGCCACTTAATTCGAATTCAGATCACAAGAAGGCTGATGCCTTCCCCAAGTGGTGGGGCTCTCCCTTACAGAGAAGGTGAGAAGCTCTACCATCTGGGGAGAGCTCGAATGAGATCTGCTGCTCCTCCGCATTGAGAGGAGCCAGTTGAGGTAGCTCGGGCATCTGGTAAGAATGCCTCCCAAGTGCTTCCCTGATGTGATGTTTCGGGCATGTCCAGCTGGGAAGAGACCCCAGGGTCGACCTAGAACACGCTGGAGGGACTATGTCTCTCAGCTTGTCTTGGAATGCCTCCATGTTTCCCCGGAAGAGCTGGAGGAAGTGGCTAGGGAGAAGAATGTCTGGGCCTCTTTGCTTACGTTGCTGCCCCAGCAACCCGACAGCAGCAGCAGAAGAAGAAGATGATGATGATGATGATGATGATGATGATGATGATGAGGAGGAGGAGGAGGAGGAGGAGGAGGAGGAGGAGGCTGATGCCAATCCAGACTCTGGGTGAAGGCAGGGTACACCCTGAATGGTTTGCCAACACATATAACCATTCATATTTACACCAAGGTTCAATTTGGAAAATCCAGTTAGCCTACTACATACCACCTTTCATTCATTCATTCATTTTCTGAACCGCTTAATCCTAATTATGGTCATGGGGAGGCTGGCGGCCATCTCAGTCGACTCTGGGCAAGGGCAGAGTACACCCTGGACAGCTCACCAGGCCATCACAAGGCAGAAACACATTGACGGCTATGCAGCCTACTCTTGACTACACTCAGCAATGGTTCTTTTACATGCCTCTCAGAGACATGGCCGGTCTTTGATAACCCAGTTAACTGCGCTGGTGGGACAGTGACAACCTGTTGAGAGTGTGGCTTGATCCCCCAACCTTGGCTAGGTCTTTTGAAGTTGGGTGTCCCAGCCACCATGAGTCTCCACTGTCATGTGTGCATGCCACAAGATAGTCAGTAAGAGTAGGACCTGCCTACCTATGTATGCGAAGACTGGATCCGGCTGATTGTGCAGAAGAAACCACTAGATTGGTTCAATGGACAAGAAGGCTGACTCAGCAGAGCGTCGTGGAGTGCAACCAGGGCCCAGTGAGACACACAGGACACTGCTGGCCATCCACTGCATCCTGACCTATCTCCAGCTGCCTTGACTATGTCATGCCACTGGACTCAGATAGACCGGGACTAGAGAGTGAGGCTGAAGATCTGCACAACTCTCCCTCACTTAATCCAAGTCAAGAGCAAGTCATGACTTCACCTATCATCAACCATTGATCTAATATGAAGTAATGGTCACCTTCGACCTCGAAGGACAAACAACAACAACAACAACAACAACAACAACAACACCACGTATAATAATTATGCAATAAATTCTTCTCAAAATGTGTGGGAGTGTGTGCTGAGGGGTCAGGTGGACTGAGTGCCCGTTAACAGAGTTATTATGTTCCAACTCAACACAGAGAGTTTGGTGACTGCACCCATGTTTTGTGTTAGGCTTTTGGTCTCTGAGTCTGAAAGAGGTGTCGAGAAAAACAACTGGATTTGTATGTGTTAGTAATTTCAGAGCTGTGGGGTTCAACTCCCACAATGCACTGCTGAATTCCTTTAACATATGGCACATCAGGAAAGGGGTGGTTGACCTCTGACTTCTTTGAGGGTCCCATGAGAGGTTCTAGCCTGGCTATGCCATCATCACTCGCTGCAAGTCTGTTTGCGACTGGTAGAGTAATCATTCTGCATCTTCTTTCCCTTTTCCATCAGCAACATCCATTTGGTGTCTTCATGACGTTCTATGGAGGAGTAATGGTTTCTCTCTCGTTCTTTTTTTTTTTTTTACGTTCTGTGCAGATGCTTTTTGTTCAGGGCCATACATCATTTTCCACAGATGTGATCCATTAAGGTAGAGTCAGGAGAAAGCACAGGAAGCGGTCCCACTGAAAACGTGTTAGCCTACTTTCAACTGTTTCCAGAGGCAGCATATGACCCGACTCCCCTTCACTTCCTCCCTGGGTGATTTTCTGACCATTTAGACATGAATACTGTCAGATGGCAATGTGGACTAGTTTTAGTAAAGGGAAATAGGAAGCAGGAATCATGAAGCAGCGACATTTTACATTTACATTTACAGCATTTGGCAGACGCTGTTATCCAGAGCGACTTACAATTAATTATACTTTTATACAACTGAGCAATTGAGGGTTAAGGGCCTTGCTCAAGGGTCCAACAGTGGTGACAGTGGGGATTAAACCACTGATGTTCAGATCAGTAACCCATCACATTAACCACTAAGCTCTTTTTATACTTCCTGCTAAACAAAGAGCTGCTAAACTGATTTTCATTGTTCATGCAACAAACGACAACGAAGATCTCTTTCACCAGCGTAGCATATCTGCTGCATGAAGTGAAAGGGTTTGCAGCCTAGAACTTAAAAAAAAATTCAAATACAGGGATTGGGATCCCATCACTTTGCACAGTTAATTGGGACCGAGATCCTCCCACGACTGCCGAATTCTGCAAAGTAGAATCTACCCTCCCCCGACCGACGTATACATACATGTATATAAGATACAGATAAGATAAGAGATAAGATACAGCTTTATTAATCTCACAATGGAGAAATTCACTGTTACAGGCTCTTGAGGTACTATCAGTAGGGGGTGCAAAAATAGATACAAGTACAAACATACACACATACATATATTATATAAGTAAATAAATAAATAGATACATAAATAGTATAAATTACTAAACAATAAAAGAAAAGAATGGAGCAACTTTATAGACTGGCCTATATGTATATGTGTATATAATATCAATAAATACATATTCAACGCTATAAATGCTTATAATAATAATTAAACATTCAAAAATAATGCATAAGATGTAAATAAAATATAAATTTACACACATATAGATGCGCGTGCACGCACTCAGATGCGCACCTCACATAAAAATGTAAGTAGTTTTCATGGGGGTTTTGGGTTGTTTTTTGTTTTAGTTAGTTTGTTTGTTTTTTCCATAATTGGCCTTATTTTTGCGGCATTTTCCTTATTTCCTTAATTTCCTTATTTTTTAATTCGATGAATATTACAAAAATAGAGCGAAGTAGAGAGGGATCCCTCTATTGGCCAACATTTTTGCCTGTGGCAAACAAGTAGAGAGGGATTTGGTCAGGGGGTTGATTGGCGTTCCCATTGCACTCTCTGCACAATGTTTCCCCATAGAAATCTGGTTACAGTGGATTGCAGCATACCTTTTTTTTTTTTTTTTTTTTTTTCTGGTTGGCAGTGCTACTCTTTGAAGTTTACATGTTCTCCTCATACCTACATGAGTTTCCTTCAAGTCCCCTGACATGCCAGTTAGGCTAATTGGCTATTCCAAATTGTCCCTGAGTCTGTCTGTCTTCCTTTCGGCTTTTTCCCTTTTACTCGGGAGTCGCCACAGCGAATCATCTGATTCGCACGTTTTTTGATTTGGCAGAGGTTTTTACGTCGGATGCCCTTCCTGTCACAACCCTTTTTTTTAGCAAGGGACAGAAACACGCTGACGACTTTGCAGCTACTCTTTACGAAAGTCAGCAATGGTTCTTTTACATGAACCTCTCACCATAGACAGTGAGAGACATGGCCCGCCTTTGATAACCCAGTTAGCTGCACTGGGGAGGACAGTGACAACCTTGTGGAGAGTGGGACTCGAACCCCCAACCTTTGGATCAGCGATCCAGTGCCCTATACCACTAGACCACCACTGCCCGTGAATAATTGTGTGTGTGTGTGTGTGTGTGTGTGTGTGTGTGTGTTGGCCCTGGGATGTTCTGGTGAGCTGTTAAAGGTGTACCCCACCATTGTCTACTGTTGGTTCCAGCCTCCCTGTAATCTTAGAGAATTAAGTGGTCTGGCAAATGAGTGAGTACTGTATATAAATTGTTTACAGAAACTAGCTATGCTGTGAACACCATGAGAAAAAAAAGGCTGTTCCAAAAGAGGGCGTATTGTGGGCCAATTTGATGGTGGACTTCAGCATCAGGTTGTACAAAACCTTGTGATTCCATTTGTCACACTCAGCAGAGTGATTACACAATTCACCAGAAAAGGAAAGGAATCAGCAGCATCCTACTCAGGTAGAGTTGGGCCCTCTGGCAGGTGTCTTCAGACTGTCAAACAAACTAATGCAAATAATCCCATTGTAAGGTGACTGATGTCGCAGAAAAACTGCTGTGAGGACGGTCCATTAGAGAAACTGCTGTGAGGACGGTCCATTAACTTGGCTACAGTGTATGAGTATAGGTAAGTCTGGGCTTTTACACCCCAGACTAGTGACTCATCAGGCCGTTGACTCCTCCCGGAAGGCACGCTAATCCAGTTCAGGTTACCGTCCCAGTATTTTTACTGGTACCCATTTATACTTCTGGGTGGACAGAGGCTCCTTCTTCTTTTTCATTCGGCTTTTTCCCTTTTTTTTTTTTTTCCAGGGGTCACCACAGCGAATCATGTGATTCGCATGTTTGATTTGGCACAGGTTTTTACATCGGATACACTTCCTGACAGAACCCTTTAGCGAGGGGTGGAAACACGCTGACGGCTTTGCAGCTACTCTTTATCAAAGTCAGCAATGGTTCTTTTACATCAACCTCTCACCATAGACAGTGAGATACATGGCTAGCCTTTGAGAACCCAGTTAGCTGCACTGGGAGGACAGTGACAACCTTGCGTAGAGTGGGACTTGAACCCCAAACCCTAGGATCAGCAATCCAGCACCTTTTACCGCCAGGCCAGGCCATCCCTGCCCCTTGGGTGGACAGAGGCTCACTTATGATAAAAATCGTTCCCAGAGGTCTTAGCACGGGAAGTCGAACCTATAACCTTTTAATCATGAACCCAGCACCCTAATGCGACATCACTGGCCCCACCAATGTATAAGTGTATCTGTGACTAAAACAAACAAACAAACAAACAAAAACAATGAGCAGTGATGGCTCAGTAGTTAATGCAATGGATGTTTTGAAGGTTGGGGGATCAATCCCCCCTACCACCATTGTTGGGCCCTTGACCAAGGTCCTTGAACCTCAATTGCTTAGTTGTATATGTATGTTAATGCAGTTATAAACCAGGATTGATAGATAATGCTACCAAAATAATGCTAGTTTGGCAATACAATGATGTAGCAATGTTAATAATTTCTCAGTTTAAACAATTTGAATTAACTTTTTCTATTGTCAAATGACCCATGAACTGTTTTCAGGAAGGCCATTCATTTGCCAAAATATAATCAACCCTTGTCAGCAAGAACTATCGATCCAAAAGTAAGTCCTCCAACAGGTGCACTTCTCGGAGTGACCCAGGACCTCTAATTGATGACTTTCCTAATATCAAAGGTTGTACTAATAATGGCCCTGGGCAGTCTAGTGCAACTAAGGGTTCCTCAAGGAAAGGTCCGAGGGTCAGGTCCAGGGGTGGGAAGACATCCACAGCCCTTGCTGGTCAACTGAATTAGGCTGTGTGTGTGTGTGTGTGTGTGTGTGTGTGTGTGTGTGTGTGTGTGTGTGTGCAATCACCACTGCGAACTCGTGAATAGCACAGCTGCATGAGGCTATGAGGCTGAATAGGAGATCTCTTTGTGTCGTGAACGACAGAAAAATCTGTGACCAATTATCTTTTCCTGTCTTCCAAGAGAAATTCTGAAACATTTTTCGAAAATCATTGGGAAATGGGTTTGGAGGATGTCAGATTGGGGTGTAATGCACTGGCACCATCTATATCTCTGTATTGTTCTGTATGTCTTCATATGTATTTGAATATCTGCATCTGTAAGGTGGTATGTCCTAAATTTTCGTATTTTCTTCCTTTTTTCTCTTTTCTTTAATTTATATAATAATAATAATAATAATAATAATAATAATAATAATAATAATAATAATAATAATAATAATAATAATGCAAACATGGGGCAGTGGTGGTCTAGTGGTATAAGGCACCGGATCGCTGATCCAAAGGTTGGGGGTTCGAGTCCCACTCTCCACAGGGTTGTCACTGTCCCCCCCAGTGCAGCTAACTGGGTTATCAAAGGCCGGCCATGTCTCTCACTGTCTATGGTGTGAGGCATGTAAAAGAACCATTGCTGACTTTCGACAAGAGTAGGCTGTAAAGCCGTCAGCGTGTTTCCACCCTGCGATGGCCTGGCGAGCTGTCCAGGGTGTACTCTGCCCTCGCCCTGAGTTGGCTGGGATGTGCGCCAGCCTCCCCGTGACCCCAATTAGGATGAAGCGGTTACAGAAAATGAATGAATGAATAATAATAATAGGCAGCACAGTGGTGTAAAGGTTGCTATGTTCGCATCACAGCAAGAAGGACCTGTGTTCACATCCCAGACTCAGCAAGCACTTTTCTCCGTCGAGTTTGCATGTTCTCCCTACTTGTGTGGGGTTCCTCCTGGTACTCTGGTTTCCTCCCATAGGTCAAAGACATACACATTAGTGGCTGTTCAAAATTGCCCCTAGGTCTGTGTGTGTGTGTGTGTGTGTGTGTGTGTGTGTGTGTGTGTGTGTGTGTGTGTGTGTGTGTGTGCGCGTGTGTTGGCCTTGGAATTGATTGGCAAGCTGTTCAGGGTGCACCCTGCCAAGTATAAACTTGTATAATAACTGTTCAAACAGGACTAATTCAGAGAAAGTATGAACTTGACTGTTACAGTTCTGGGCAAGGTTATACTCGCTAATATTTCTTACCAAATTTAGTCAGATATATTTCACAAATTTCCTGTGAACTCTCTGGCAAGAAAAAAACTGCCTACCACCTATTCAAACCTCTATTAACATTAAGGCTATAAATGTGACACGGTGGGAACCACAGTCGAAAGCAGAGGTCCCCAACCACCGGGCCATCGACCGGTACCGGTCTGTGGGCCACTTGATGCTGGGCCCGCAAAAAAAGCTGAATAAAAATATTTTATTTATCGGAGTCTGAAACATGTTTTATTTTGAAAAGCCACTCATCTCGGTCACTTGATGAGGTACATCTAAAATAAACCCCCAAGCAAAAATGAATAAAAAACAACCGTCTTTGGAGAGCTTCCAACTAATTCAGCACAAAAAAGGTTGGGGATCACTAATCTAGAGTATGCAGTTAAAAGCATAAATGATTAATTACACCTGTGAGAATCAGGTCTGAAGTCAAATAATGTAATTATACTACATTGATGTTGTGACAGAAAAAAATGAAAGATGCTGAACACTCCACAATATCTTTTTAATTTTTTGGTAAATTTGCTCTTCAGAAAATTTCTAAGAAAAGTTTACTTCAGATTGGTGATGTGCTCTTAAACCTCATATTTGGTCACAGCTATGTTCTTAGAAATGTCTTCGTAAGTTGAAAGTATGTGCCAGGTACAGACGGTCCTTGCTTTACGTTTACAGTATTCGCCTTACATTTTTTCAGTTTTACGTTTGAACTTATAGTAAAAAAAATTTTGAAAAAAAAAAATAAATAAAATTTGTAAGTCAAATTTTGAGTTTAGCGCGCTCTCCGTATGAGACGTTCTTACATAGTACGTAGACGTAGTATGCTACTTATGCATGACGCTGTGTCCATTGTTTAAATGGCGCAGCGGTCATTGTTTACAAATGACAGACTGAACGCGCCTTGCTTCTTCTCCAGTTCAGTGCATGTTACCCTTGTGTTAAGACGTGGTCTCTGCGATCTTTGTGTTTACATTGTTTTGCGTATTTATAACCCTAAGCAAATATGGTTGGTCAGAAGCGTAATCCTACTGGTGATAGTGGTAATCAGGAAAAACGGTAAGCCATCTCATTTGAAACGAAGATGGCTGTTATCAAGAAAATTGATGCTGGTGAAAAACATGTGAACGTTCCACGTTTCTTCCAGATGGCTCCATCGACCATCGGAATCATTTATAAGCAGAAAGATCGGATCACAGAGCATGATAAAGGTTCAGTGGTGATGCAGTGACCACTGCGAAAGGCAAGTGAATTTGATTAAAATTTATTTATTTGAAATTATTTTGCTTGAATTTAATTTATTTGAAATTAATGTTGATATTATTTTACAATGTCATGTTTATAATAATTGATTTAGGGGTGTTTTATGAGATACGGTAATAATATTTATGGATGTATATTACAGTATGAAAGGTCATATGTTACTGGAACGTACAGTAACAACTTACGTTTTTTTTTTTTTTTCACCTTACATTCATACATTCGGAACGTAACTAAAACGTAAGTGGAGGAGCGTCTGTACTCACACTTGAAGATATCTATGAAACGCATGCATCAGAATCTAAGAGATGGAAAAGTTTTATTTTCTCTAAAGTCGAAATTTTTCTGCAAGATGTAAATTCCAGATATTTTATTCAATTGCATGAATAGTAGAGAGATTAAAAAGAGACCAAAAAATATATACATATATCATTAAACACATACTTGAGATGCTGGCATCTGATCTCTGATGTGTAAAGCAGCTTACCACTGTCTATATATATATATACTAGTCCTTCTCAAAAAATTAGCATATAGTGATAAAGGTCATTATTTTGTGTAATGTACTGATAAAAATTTCACTTTCATACATTTTAGATTCATTGCACCCCAATTTTGTTTTATTGTTTTAATACTGATAATTTTGGAATACAGCTCATGAAAACCCAAAATTCCTATCTCAAAAAATTAGCATATCATGTTCAGGTAGTCTAAATGAGCTATTAACCTAATCATCTGAATCAACCAATTAACTCTAAACACCTGCAAAAGATTCCTGAGGCTTTTAAAAACTCCCAGCCTGGTTCATTACTCAAAACCGCAATCATGGGTAAGACTGCCGACCTGACTGCTGTCCAGAAGGCCATCATTGACTCCCTCAAGCAAGAGGGTAAGATACAGAAAGAAATCTCTGAGCGAATAGGCTGTTCCCAGAGTGCTGTATCAAGCCACCTCAGTGGGACGTCTGTGGGAAGGAAAAAGTGTGGCAGAAAACGCTGCACAACCGGAAGAGGTGACCGGACCCTGAGGAAGATTGTGGAGAAGGGCCGATTCCAGACCTTGGGAGACCTGTGGAAGCAGTGGACTGGGCTACAGGTGCCGCATTCCCCAGCTCAAGCCACTTTTGAACCAGAAACAGCGGCAGGAGCGCCTGACCTGGGCTACAGAGAAGCAGCACTGGACTGTTGCTCGGTGGTCCAAAGTACTTTTTTCGGATGAATAATTCGGAAATTAAGGTACCAGAGTCTGGAGGAAGACTGGGGAGAAGGAAATGCCAAAATGCCTGAAGTCCAGTGCCAAGTACCCACAGTCAGTGATGGTCTGGGGTGCCATGTCAGCTGCTGGTGTTGGTCCACTGTGTTTTATCAAGGGCGGGGTCAATGCAGCTAGCTATCAGGAGATTTTGGAGCACTTCATGCTTCCATCTGCTGAAAAGCTTTATGGAGATGAAGATTTAATTTTTCAGCACGACCTGGCACCTGCTCACAGTGCCAAAACCACTGATAAACAGTTTACTGACCATGCTATTACTGTGCTCAATTAGCCTGCCAACGCTCCTGACCTGAACCCCATAGAGAATCTGTGGGATATTGTGAAGAGAAAGTTGAGAGACACCAGACCCAACACTGTGGATGAGCTTAAGGCCGCTATCGAAGCATCCTGGGCCTCCATAACACCTCAGCAGTGCCACAGGCTGATTGCCTCCATGCCACGCCGCATTGAAGCAGTCATTTCTGCAAAAGGATTCCCGACCAAGTATTGAGTGCATAACTGAACATAATTATTTGAAGGTTGACCTTTTTTGTCTTAAAAACACTTTTTTTTTATTGATTGGATGAAATATGCTAATTTTTTGAGATGGGGATTTTGGGTTTTCATGAGCTGTATGCCATAATCATCAGTATTCAAACAATAAAAGACCTGAAATATTTCAGTTGGTGTGCAATGAATCTAAAATATATGAAAGTTTAATTTTTATCAGTACATTACATAAAATAATAAACTCTATCACAATATGCTAATTGTTTTTAGAAGGATATATATATATATATATATATATATTGCATACTGTATTAAATTGGCAATCTGTATGCAAACACACCCAACACGTAACATCGATCTCCCAATACAGCACATCATTTAAGAATAAAAGCCTGGGAATTGGAAAAAAAAGCACATTTAACAGATTGTTTTGGTCATTATAGATGAGTTGTACATGAATTTATTGATATTGTTTATGGTGGAGGTATGATACTAGATAGGGAGTGTGTACAGTCTAATGCATCTCTAATGCTAGTTAGAGCAGCAACCAAATACAATTTGATTAAAATCTGTTGATGTTCAATGCAGGGGTGGATTTACTATATTGTCTAGTCTGTAGATTTATAACCTCCATGACTTATGGGAGGACATGACTGATGTCAGTGATATTGTAGCTATCTGCTCTCCGAGTTCTCTCTGAAATGTCCATGTGTCGAAAAAGTCCAAGGCAGACAGCAGCCCACCTATCTCATGATACCTGGTTGGACTGTCATGTGTGGGCCTGCAGTGTCAGCCCACATTGTTGCACATCTCCATTAGAAAAGTTCTTGATACAGTTTAGACGATGATTTCTAAATTAATGATATTTGCGTAAGAAACTCTTTCATGTTCGTAGATTCTGTTCATAGCTAGGAACAAATTCCAGATAAGAAAATATTGGTGAATACCAATCATGAATGCCAAAAGTACATGAGACTTAAGGAATTAGAACCAAAAGAAGGGTTCATGAATGAGGCCCAATGTTTTCACTCATGTGCTAAGCATTAAGTGTTAATTGCCATTTATTTGAAGCCATTTCGCACACTCTCGTTAAGTCTATTTTACTGTCTCCACCGAAATCTTTCAACTGTGACAGACTTAATTGCCATTATTATCAGTGTGAATGGATGTGTCTGAGTGCTCACCTTATTACATGCTTTTGAATGTGACTTGTATATATTTGGTTCCATTATTTGTTCAGAAATAAAAATTTTCCCATGTATAGTGAATCAGACTGAGGATGAAAACGGTGGCGTGTTATGTTTCCTTTGCAGCGATCACTTGTTTTCATTCAACTTTTTGGGAATGCGACTCGATGTTGTGATCCTTAGCTGCTGTTTGGAGAACTTTCCGTAGAGCAAGGTATGTTATGCATGACCTCTGACCTTGTGGGGGCTGGGCCATATTATTGTATAGGTATAGAATGACAGAGCTGCTGCTGACCCCATTCCGACCTCCTTCTTTCAGTCTGACATGGTGGTCAATAGTGATGGCTCCAGTTGATCTTCACCTGTCAAAGCAAAAACTCCGACCAAAGACCCATGGGTTTGTTGAAGGAAAACAAAACAAAAAGAGGGAAAGAATAACAAGTTGCATACATAGGCCTCTAAATGGCATACACATGGTTCTCTGAATTACAATCTATAACTGATGAGCACAGACACAGAACAAATAATGAAGATATTCACTCAATTCTGTGTTGTTTACATTCGATTTCTTTGTATTATTTTAAAATAAGTTGTTGAATGATTCAACGGTGAACAGGTACAATCTTAAAAAAACCCAACTATGATGACGTCTAAATAAAGATATTGATATGGATATGTTGTGCACTAGACAGATACAGAAGATTGTGTTATTGCATCACACACCCATATTCTGAAATCTGAAACTGTGTGGTGCTAAATTTGAGAACTGTGTCACACTGCGTTGGTGTTGCACATCTTTCATTGAGTACTAACTTGCCTTAAAAGGGTTTTGGTGAACACACATGGACAGTTGAAAGATGATTCAGAGTCTGTCAACATGGATCAAGCTTCCACTCACCTCCTTTGTTCCTGTTTCTCTGTTTGTCTTGAGGCTTCTCCTGTCTGGGTGACCCATTAAAAAAAATTAATTCATCTTAAGTAATGACCTGAAAGCATTAAAGTGCAAAGACCACATGGGGAATCACTAAACCAGGCAAACAGGCTGGCTGGGCTATCAGGCTTGAAAGCAACAAAGGCTTTACAAGGACACAAAGGTTCCGCAGATATATTTATCATAATTTCTATGAGGTATTCCAATACTAGGCTTTGTGCCACTTTATGTTTCCAGTTGCTTCAACCATGGCTAAATCGGAATTTTGCTGGGTTTTAGCCCTGTCCCACATGGGCTTCCAGAGTGAACTGCAGATTTCTTTGAAATGTTAATGGAATTTTTACAAAAAGGCTAATCCATTCAGATTCTTTAACAATACATTTGAAAAAAGGTAGACATGGGAAGTGACCACAGTCTTTTGGATAGCATGAGAGGCCTCCTTTTTAAAAAGCCAATAATCCTGACAGTTCTGCTTGACTAGCTTAAAGTGTCCTCTTGATCAGAGAAGATGGTATTCCAACATTCCAGTCACTGAAATCCCACACTGAATTATTTGTCTGTTTAGATTTTGAAGGCATCGGTAGAAATGACTTGGCTAGAAAGTGAACATATGTGAGCCACTCCACCGAAAGTAGGCTCTTGTGTCCAAAAATGAAAAATGAGGTTTTTTTTACACAGTCAGATAGAGGAGACCCAAAGCTGCAAAATGCAGCAAAAAAGTTTGTCAATACCTTGAAAACTCAATGTATAAATATGCCATTTCTTGTGTCAGCATTCAACTAAAAATTTCAAAAAACGTTTTAGAGAAAAATGAGCACAAAGATTGCACTTCTTCCAAGATCCTTAGAACTTAGCAACCAAACATTTTTATGCACTTCAGCCATATAAACTTTTAGAAAACATGTCTAGGAACGTTTTAGGAAGCGATGATAAGAGAAATCATCTCATTTTAATCTGACAGGCACTTTTTTTTAACCCATCAGTCACCCCCAAAAATGAACAAAAACGACTATTTTTTTCATTACTGTTTATTCCAATAAGATCAGTATGTATCTTTTCGACCATTATATAAAGGTTCAAATTCCTTCAAATGAAACTGATTGAAAAAAAAAAACAAAAACACTGTGAGGTTCAAACAATCACACGGAAATTAAGAAAACTATATAACAATATAACAAAATGCAGCCATGAGGTGGGGGGGCACTAACCAGTGTCTCTCCCCCTCATGCCGTTCCCAAGCCCGGAGAAATGCAGAGGGTTGTGTCAGGAAGGGCATCCGACGTAAAACCAATGCCAATTACTTAAAATGCAAATCAAAAGTATTACCTCCATACCGGATCGGTCGAGGCCCGGGTTAACAACGACCGCCATCAGTGCTGTCAATCAACAGGGTGCTGATGGAAATTGGACTACTGTTGGTCGAAGACGTCGAAGAAGGAGAGGTGGGAGGCGTGTCCGTAGGCAGAGAGAGAAGAGGAAAGGCATGAGTCTAGGACTGAGAGTGGGGACTTTGAATGTTGGAACTATGCACAGAAAAGGTAGAGAGCTGGTTGACATGATGCAGAGGAGGAAGGTGGACATACTGTGTGTTCAGGAGACCAGGTGGAAAGGTAGCAAAGCTAAAAGCTTAGGAGCAGGGTTTAAGCTATTTTATCACGGTGTGGATGGGAAGAGAAATGGAGTCGGAGTCATCTTGAAGGAGGAGTTTGTCAGGAATGTTCTAAAAGTGAAAAGAGTGTCAGACAGAGTGATGAATCTCAAGTTAGAAATTGAAGGTGTAATGCTCAATGTTGTTAGTGCTTATGCCCCACAGGCAGGATGTGAGCTAGAAGAGAAGGAGAGATTCTGGAGTGACTTAGATGAAGTGATGCAGAGTACCCCAGAGGTGAAAGAGTGGTCATAGGTGCAGACTTCAATGGACATGTTGGGGCAGGCAACAGAGGGGACGAGGAAGTGATGGGCAGGTTTGGTATCCAGGACAGGAACGCATGAAGGACAGATGTTGATAGATTTTGCAAAAAGGATGGAAATGGCTGTGGTGAATACTTTCTTTGAGAAGAAACAGGAGCATAGGGTGACTTATGAAAGCGGAGGTAGGCGCACACAGGTAGACTACATCTTGTGTAGGCGATGTAATTTGAAGGAAGTCAGTGACTGCAAAGTCATCGTGGGTGAGAGTGTTGCCAAACAGCATAGGATGGTGGTGTGCAGGATGACTCTGATGGTGAGAAAGGTGAAAAAGGCAAAGGGAGAGCAGAAGACAAGGTGGTGGAAGCTGAAAAAGGAAGAGTGTCGTGTTGTCTTCAAAGAGGAGTTGAAACAGGCTTTGGGTGGCCAGGAAGGGCTTCCAAATGACTGGACAACCACAGCAAATGTGATCAGGGACACAGGTAGGAGAGTACTTGGTGTGTCCTCTGGAAGGAAAGTAGATAAGGAGACTTGGTGGTGGAATGAGGAAGTGCAGGAGTGTGTACAAAGGAAGAGGTTAGCCAAGAAGAAGTGGGACATTGAGAGGACCGAAGAGAGTAAACAGGAGTACAGGGAGACACAGCATAAGGCGAAAGTAGCAGTGGCTAAAGCCAAACAGAGGGCATATGATGACTTGTATGATAGGTTGGATAGTAAAGAGGGAGAAAATGATCTATACAGGTTGGCACAGCAGAGAAATAGAGATGGGAAGGACGTGCAGCAAGTTAGATTGATAAAGGACAGAGAGGGAACTCTATTGACTAATGACAGAAGTGTGCTGGGAAGATGGAAAGAGTACTTTGAAGAGCTGATGAATGAGGAAAATGACAGAGAAAAAAGAGTAGAAGAGGTAACCATTGAGGAGCAGGATGTAGCAAAGATCAGTAAGGGTGAAGTGAGAAGGGCATTGAAGAGGATGAAGAATGGAAAGGCAGTTGGTCCTGATGATATACCTGTGGAGGTATGGAAGTGTCTAGGAGAGGTAGCAGTAGATTTTCTGACAAGAACATTCAACACGGTACTAGAGAGTGAGCAGATGCCGGAGGAGTGGAGGAGAAGTGTGCTGGTGCCCATTTTTAAGAACAAGGGAGACATGCAGAGTTGCAGCAACTACAGAGGGATAAAGTTGATGAGCCATACGATGAAGTTATGGGAAAGAATAGTGGAAGCTAGACTAAGGGCAGAGGTCAGCATTTGTGAACAACAGTTTGGTTTCATGCCAAGAAAGAGCACCACAGATGCAATGTTTGCCTTGAGGATGTTAATAGAGAAGTACAGAGAAGGTCAGAGGGAGCTACATTGTGCCTTTGTGGATCTTGAAAAAGCATATGACAGGGTGCCAAGAGAAGAACTGTGGTATTGCATGAGGAAGTCTGGAGTGGCAGAGAAATATGTTAGAGTGGTGCAGGACATGTATGAGAGATGTAAGACAGTGGTGAGGTGTGCTGTCGGTGTGACCGACGAATTCAAGGTTGAGGTGGGACTGCATCAAGGGTCAGCTCTGAGCCCCTTCTTGTTTGCTATGGTGATGGACAGGCTGACAGACGAGGTGAGACAAGAATCTCCATGGACTATGATGTTTGCAGATGACATCGTGATCTGTAGTGAGAGCAGAGAACAAGTGCAGGAAAATCTAGAGAGGTGGAGGTATGCCCTGGAAAGGAGAGGAATGAAGGTTAGCCTCAGAAAATCAGAATACATGTGTGTGAATGAGAAGGACCCAGGAGGAACGGTGATGTTACAGGGAGCAGAGATAACGAAGGTGGAAGATTTTAAGTACTTAGGCTCAACAATCCAGAGCAATGGAGAGTGTGGAAAAGAGGTGAAGAAGCGTGTGCAGGCAGGCTGGAATGGTTGGAGAAAAGTATCCGGTGTGATGTGCGATAGGAGAGTGTCAGCAAGAATGAAGGGAAAAGTGTACAAGATGGTGGTGAGGCCAGCGATGTTGTATGGCTTAGAAACAGTGGCGCTGAGGAAAAGGCAGGAGGCAGAGCTGGAGGTAGCGGAGATGAAAATGTTGAGGTTCTCCCTGGGAGTAACGAGGATGGATAGGATCAGAAATGAGTATATCAGAGGGACAGCCCACGTAAGATGTTTTGGAGACAAAGTCAGAGAGGCTAGATTGAGATGGTTTGGACATGTACAGAGGAGGGATAGTGAGTATATTGGCAGTAGGATGCTGAGGTTGGAACTACCAGGCAGAAGGCCTCGAGGAAGACCGAAGAAGAGATTTATGGATGTGGTGAAGGAAGACATGAAGGTCGTTGGAGTCAGAAAAGAAGATGCGGAGGACAGGGTGAGGTGGAGGCGGATGATTTGCTGTGGCGACCCCTGAAGGGAGCAGCCGAAAGTAAAAGAAGAAGAAGAAGAAGAAGAAGATAACAATATAACAAAACTCTTTCATCTCTTTATAAGCTTCATCAACTCCGCCCTCAGTATTATCATCTTCATCTATATCCTGCTCAGCAGAAAGGATCACATCTCATCCCAAACACAACAAAACTGACTCATGCACACTTTTATTAACAGATGCCTCTTCTTCATCAACATCAAAATCTTCATCAACACAGCTGGCATCATCAACTCTGCTCAACAGCTGGCTTCATTAACTCTGCCCTCAATATTTATCATCTTAATCTATATCCTCACCACCAACACAACTCATGCACACGTTTATTAACAGATGCCGCTTCTTTATCAACATCAAAATTAAAATATTCAGCAACACAGCTGGCATCATTATCATCATCATCATCATCATCATCATCATCATCATCATCATCATCATCAGTTTGTTCATATGTAAAAGGAATGAAACATGTAAGTATTTTTCAGGTCTTGACCAATTTTCGTACAAAACTAAACAACCCACGATCCAGAATGTCCAGTCCAGAAAAGATTACACACAAATCAAATAATCGAAAAAATTCCAGAATCAAATTTTGCATGCAGAGAAAAATATTCTATTTCTATTTATCCATTTATCAAGTTCATGTTCTGTCACGCTTCTGATTTTGACTTTCAATTTTTATTTACCTGCAATTAAATTTTATATTTTTTTCTGTGCAAATCAGATCATTTAATTTTGTGTTTCATAAAAAAAGGATTAAATCTGTATTTATTTATTTATTTTGCTATATCCATCATAATGCAATTCAGTAATATGGGAAGCAAAACTAGTAGCCTAATCTAAAAACACTATCTTCCTGATCAGGCAGTTCCTGAGCATGAATGAATTAACATGATATTTTATACACCGGATTTACATTATATATGAATTAATGTGATAAATATACACCAGACTCAAGGAAAAAAACAAATTGTGCTCTCAGGGTGTTTTTTCCCTAAATTTCTATCTTTAAAACACATAGTATGTAATCTTTTCAATTCAATAAATGAAATTCAATTTACAGGCAGTAGTGCAGAGCATTGCTTTCTTTACAGAAAACCTAATGGTTTTATTTTTGCCTCAAGGAACACATGGAACTTCCAACTTCCTGCAAACACTGTATGTGAAGGTATGTGGGGGGATACCTGTTGTCTAAAACAGCTCTGCTATTATGTACTTCTCCCCGGGGAGGCAGCAGTCTTGTTCCGCCACTGAGCAAAGATCTGGTCACGGAGCCAAAGCCACATCTGGCCCTTTGGAAGAGTGCAGATTCTGATTCAAAGTTTCTCCTTCAAACATTCTATCTGAATGATGCAGCAGTAATGGGAACTGCAACATCATGAACCTGCACAAAGAATCTCGAAACTTTTCTTTCATGTACTTTAAGCAGTCTATCATTTCTATCACATATACCATTCTGCGCGTGCAGTGATTTATGCTCAGGCTTAAACAGATTAAGTCAGGCTGGGATTTGAACTAAATGAAATACAGCACATTCACAGTTGTGTCGAAAATATATAAAAAAATAACACCATACAAAAAACCCCCCAAAATACAATATAGCGTAGGCCTCCGTCAGTCCCGAAGGACTATGGCTGCGCTCTGGCCAGTATCCCGACTGGTGATACTCCCCAGTGCACAGAGCCTGGGTAGGGAGTAATGAGGGACAGGCTGTTACCCAAGCAGCAAGTCCCCCCCTGTCTCGGCGCCACCGGAAGGATCCAATGGAAAGGCAAGTGCCGATACGACTGGGTTCCAGTGCCGCTGCAGGAGAGAAACTACGGTCAATTTAGAACGGCCAATTAACCTACAGTGCACGTCTTTGGATTGCGGGGGAAACCGGAGAACCCGGAGGAAACCCGCACAAGCACGGGGAGAACATGCAAACTCCACACAGAAACGCCCAGGCCGGGAATCGAACCCGGGCCTTCTTGCTGTGAGGCGGACGTGCTAACCACTACGCCACCGTGCCGCCTAAAATACAATATACTTATATTAATACAATATATTTTTTCATTATTTTTATCGTAGTTAGGGTCATGGGGAGGCTGGCACCCACCATAGTCAGGCCATCGCAGAAACACTCCTTTCCAAAGTGAGCAATGGCTCTTTTACATGACTTTCACTACAGACAGTGAGCCAATCACTGCCTTTGATAACCCGATCAGGTGCACTGGGGGTGGGGGTGGGGGTGGGGGAGTCAGTGATTGAATGATTGAGTGATTGATTGATTTTATTTGATTTCAACATTCGCAAATAATACTCATACATATAGTGCAATATCTTCTTCTTTCTTTTCCATTCGGCTGTTTTCATTTAATAATAAACCAACCGGTTAAACCGTGAATTGACATTTCTGTAAGCTGCCTATTACATCCTGATGCTTATTTCAGTGAGCTTCTTTATAAACTGGGACAAGCTAGAAAACACAACCCTGTGTTTAGCATGATTTTAATGACACAGTGCTTTATTGCTGTGCTTATGTTAATATGACTAAGTTTTCATCGGTTTTCAAGCTTAAATAATCAGACCATAAACAGCAGGTTTCCAGGTGACGGCGCATTGCCTCACAGCCACACAAATACAAACACGCTTTAGAAAACAGAGCTGAAGGTACAGTCCTATGGCAAGTGACCTGTTCCACAGTCCGGCGAATACATAGGCACACTTTGCGTAAGTACAGACTCCTCAACTTACATTCATTCATTTTACGTATATCTTTTTATTTTACGTTTTTTTTTTTTTATAATAATAATAAAAAATATGTCAAATTTTGAGTTTAGCGTGCTCTCTGTAGTATGAGACGTACCTGCGTAGTATGCTGATTTAATGACGCAATGACGTAATGATGCTGCGACCATCGTTTACAAACGACAGACTGAACGTGCCCCTCCTTCTTCCCAGTTCACTGCATGTTACCCTTGTGTTCAGACGTCGTCTCTGTGATCTTTGTGTTTACACTGTTTTGTGGACTTTTGTAACCCTCAGCAAATATGGTTGGTCAGAAGCGTAAGCCTACTAGTGATAGTGGTAATCAGAAAAAGCGGCAAGCCATCTCGTTAGAAACGAAGATGGTTATTATCAAGAAAACTGATGCTGGTGAGAAACATGTGAATGTTGCACGTATCTTCCAAATGGCTCCGTCGACCATCGGAATCATTTACAAGCAGAAAGATGTCATCATGAATGTTAAAGATTATATTTGATACTGTATTTGATATTTGATGAGTGAATTTGATTAAAATTTATCTATTTGAAATTATTTTGCTTGAATTTAATTTATTTGAAATTAATGTTGATATTATTTGATATATTTGATATTATTTTACAGTTATGTTTATAATAATTGATTTAGGGGTGTGTTATGAGATACGGTAATGATATTTATGGATGTATAGTGCAGTATGAATGTCATACGTCACTGCAACTTACGTTTATAACAATAACAAGTTACGTTGTTTTGTTTTTTTTTCACCTTACGTTCGGAACCTAACTAAAACGTAAGTTGGGGAGCCTCTGTAATGCAGCCAAAGAATGGAATGGAGAAGACATACTGAGTTCCACTCAGCACTAGAAAGCTATTGCATTGGGACTTGGCCTTCTTCCTGCTGTTTCAACTCTGCTGGAAGAGTCAGAGAGGAATGCAGTATGCTGACCATCTGCAGCAATGTGCCTTGGCCAAACAAAGATCCTCAACTCAACCAACCATCTATTCAGCCATCCATCCATTCATCCATCAATCCATACATCCCACCAACCCTATGTTCAAAGTGAATTAACTCTAAGGAAATTATAGTACTGTATCTCCAAGAAAATAATGATATTTTATGCAGTGTGATACATAAAGCAGATGAAAACTGTTCCTTCGTTTCCTATCACTGATCTTTTCATCTGCTCTTATTGTCTTCTTTCATTTGTACACTCTTGCCATGCAGGCGGTGGGCTACATAGGGCCTCAGCTTGGCCATACTCCAGTTTTCACATCTGCTCCACTGCTGGGCTTTCTCACTCTCGTGTTTTCATAATTGCTGAGCTGTTAGCTCTGGATTTGCAGCACACATGTATACACAAACTTTCAGCAAGTTCTATTCATATCCTTAGAATCATTATGGCATAGATTTTATACGTGGCACTTTTGGTTACATTTGATTCAGTGAGACCAAGACTCACACTGCACGAGTGGCACTCGTTGAAAATCTATACAAGTCAAATTTATTGCAATATACAAATATACTAAAACCTTTGGAATTGTGTATATATACTTGTATGTATATATATATATATATATATATATATATATATATATATATATATATATATATATATATATATATATATGTATATATATATACTAGTATGTATATATACACTAGTATGTATATGTGTATATATATATATATATATATATATATATATATATATATATATATATAAATATATATATACACAGTATACTAGTATATATTTTTATTTTATTTTATTTTTTTTATTGGGGGGTTGTCATATGGCAACAATTAGACACCAAGTCATACGAAAAGGCACACAAAACTGCCACTTTTCACACCAAAGCAGACCAAAGGCCAATTGGTTTTGTAGACTTTTTCATACCACAGGACACATGAAAAAGGCAGCAGATGAGAGAAGAAGAGGCACCAGGAAAGAAAAACAAACAAGGCCCTAGCCATTAACTGTGCCTAATCAGTGAATGTTTAACCAAGCACATCTATCCTTCTCTCTTCCTCTTTTATTCTCTCTCTCTGTGTGTCGGACTGCTCCCTTCTCCTAGGGTCAGTGCCAGTTATGCACTGTGTTTGAACCTGCTCTGAATGGCAACAGTAGATCAGGCAACAGTAGATCCTCACTGTGCCGAGTGAGAGGAGGGAGAGCGCTGCAGCCTGAACTGTTGACCTCCTTCACACAGTCAGCATCTGTTGTGGGCTCTGGGAGGTGCAAGATGGGTCACAGCACGCTGCGATAGGGACAGAGAGGAGCAGGACATGGCTGGGGTTATGGGGTTGGGGGGAGGTGTGGGGATAGCTAGGCCTGGCCCAGTAGGATTGGGGGGCAAGGCACATCCAGTTACAGAAAACAAGCAGTGTTATGCTAGATCATTGTTACATGAATTATGACAGACATACATGGATTATATGCAACACAATAGAGTGCTGTTGAGTTAAAAAATAAATAAATAAACAATGCCACGGTTACTGTTATCGCCTCATAACAGGATAGACTGAAGTGTTTTATTTGTCTTCTAAGACTGTAATAGGGCAACAGTTTAAATTAATTTGAACAAAAAGTGCTCTCAACCATTTCTAAAGTTTATTGTTATGGAAGATCATCAGTGTGTTTTTGTAAAACATTTGTAAGACAAATAACTCAATATTCTCTCAGCTTTGATTTCTCTATTTACATTATTTTATCCAGACGATCATTAATATGCTGAACTGCTTAATCCGACTGCTGGAGGGTCATGCGTAGGCTGTGGTGTACCCTGAACAACTTGCCACACCATCACACGACTAACACACACATACCCTACAGCCATTCATAATCACACTCACACCTACAGGCAATTTGGAACAGCAAGTTAGCCGAATGTGCATATCTTTGAACTGTGGGAAGAAACCAGAGTACCCAGAGGAAACCCAAGTAAGCACAGAGTGAGCATGTAAACTCCACACAGAAACAATCTCGCTGTACACGGAACTCAAAGCTGGGACCTTGCTGTGAGATGGATGTGTTAGCCGCTATGCCACCGTTTCAACCTAATGAGGAAAAAAATGACCTATATCAAAGACCTCTGTCCGAAGACAATTTTCCCAATGTATAAAATGTACTAACGTGTGCGATGCACTGACACTGGACACTCCAAAGATGCAAGAGAAACATTTCCTTACATTACATTATACAATACACTATAAGAATATTGTAAAGCACCTGCTATTAGTCCCTGGAAATGAATTACAGGGATCCCTCACTTTCCAAAGTTAATTGGGACTGAGATCCCCCTTCGACTGTCGAATTCCGAAAAGTAGGATCAACCTCCCCTGACTGACATATACGTACATGTATATATGTGTATATCTTCTTTTCCTTTCGGCTGTTCCCTTCGTTGCCACAACGAATCATCTGCCTCCATCTCACCCTATCCTTTGCATCTTCTTCTCTTACACCAACTACCCTCATGTCCTCCTTTACCACATCCATAAATATTCTCTTTGGTCTTCCTCGAGGCCTTCTGCCTGGTAGTTCCAGCCTCAGCATCCTACTACCAATATATTCACCATCCCTCCTCTGTACATGTCCAAACCATCTCAATCTAGCCTCTCTGACTTTGTCTCCAAAACAACTTACATGTGCTGTCCCTCTGATGTACTCATTCCTGATCCTATCCATCCTCGTTACTCCCAAAGACAGCCTCAAAATTTTCATCTCTGCTACTTCCAGCTCTGCTTCCTGTCTTTTCCTCAGTGCCACTGTTTCTAAACGCTGGCCTCAACACCGTCTTGTACACTTTTCCTTTCATTCTTGCCGATACCTTCCTATCACACATCACACTGGACACTTTTCTCCAACCATTCCAACCTGCCTGCACATGCTTACCACTTCTTTTCCACACTCTCCATTGCTCTGGATTGTTGAGCCTAAGTACTTAAAATCCTCCACCTTCTTTATCTCTACTCCCTGTAACCTCACCGTTCCTCTTGGGTTCTTGTTCACACACATGTATTCTGTTTTACTCAGGCTAACCTTCATTCCTCTCCTTTGCAGGACATACCTCCACCTCTCTAGATTTTCCTGCACTTGTTCTCTGCTCTCACTACAGATCACAATGTCATCTGCAAACATGAGAGTCCATGGAGATTCTTGTCTAGCCTCGTCTGTCAGCCTGTCCATCACCATAGCAAACAAGAAGGGTCTCAGAGCTGACCTTTGATGCAGTCCCACCTCCACCTTGAACGCTTCTGTTACACTGACAGCACACCTCACCACTGTCTTACATTTCTCATACATGTCCTGCACCACTCAAACATACTTCTCTGCCACTCCAGACTTCCTCATGCAATACCACAGTTCCTCTCTCGTCACCCTGTCATATGCTTTCTCCAGATCCACAAAGGCACAATGCAGCTCCCTCTGACCGTCTTTGTACTTCTCTATTAACACCCTCAAAGCAAACACTGCATCTGTGGTGCTCTTTCTTGGCATGAAACCAAACTGTTGTTCACAGATGCTGACCTCTGCCCTTAGTCTAGCTTCCACTATTCTTTCCCATAACTTCATCATATGGCTCATCAACTTCATCCCTCTGTAGTTGACACAGCTTTGTACGTCTGCCTTGTTTTTAAAAATGGGCACCAGCACACTTCTCCTCCATTCCTCCGGCATCCTCTCACTCTCTAAGACCTTGTTGAATATTCTTGTCAGAAAATCTACTGCTACCTCTCCTAGACATTTCCATACCTCTACTGGTATGTCATCAGCACCAACTGCCTTTTCACTCTTCATCCTCTTCAATGTCTTCTTCACTTCACTCTTACAATCTTTACTACTTCCTGGCTCTCAACAGTCACCTCTTCTACTTTTCTCTTTCTCATTTTCCTCATTCATCAGCTCTTCATTTTCCCAGCACAGTTCTGTCATGAGTCAATACATTTCCCACTCTGTCCTCAATCACTCTAATTTGCTGCACATCCTTCCCATCTCTATTTTTCTGCTGTGCCAACCTGTATAAATCATGTTCTCCCTCCTTAATGTCCAACCGAGCATACAAGTCATCATACACCCTCTGTTTGGCCTTTGACACCGCTACCTTCACCTTACGCTGCGTCTCCCTGTATTCCTGTTTACTCTCTTCGGTCCTCTCTTTGTCCCATGTCTTCTTAGCTAACCTCTTCCTTTGTACACACTCCTGCACTTCCTCATTCCACCACCAAGTCTCCTTATCTACTCTCCTTCCAGAGGACACACGAAGTACTCTCCTACCTGTCTCCCTGATCACATTAGCTGTACTTGTTAACTCATCTGGAAGCACTTCCTGACCACCCAAAGCCTGTTTCAACTCCTCCGTGAAGACATGGCACTCTTCCTTTTTCAGCTTCCACCACTTTGTCTTCTACTCTGGCTTTGCCTTTTTCACCGTCCTCATCATCAGTTTCATCCTGCATACCACCATCCTATGCTGTTTGGCAACACTCTCACAACACTACTACTTTGCAGTCACTGACTTCTTTCACATTACATCGTGTACACAAGATGTAGTTTACCTGTTTGCTCCTACCTCTGCTTTTACAAGTCACCCTATGCTCCTGTCTCTTCTGGAAGAAAGTATTCACCACAGCCATTTCCATCTTTTTTGCAAAATCTATCAACATCTGTCCTTCTGTGTTCCTGTCCTGGATACCAAACCTGCCCATCACTTTCTCATCCCCTCTGTTACCTGCACCAACATGTCCATTGAAGTCTGCACTAATGACCACTCTTTCACCTCTGGGGTTACTCTGCATCACTTCATCTAACTCACTCCAGAATCTCTCTTTCTCTTCTGGCTCACATGTATATGTGTATATCATCATCATCATCATCAGCCTGTCATGCCACTGCTGGAAGATGGCCTCCACAACCTACATAGTTGTGGGTTTGAACCATAACTCACCACTCTGGTTCAGTGCGGGTTGGTGAGTGGTTTTGAGTAGAAACACGCTGACGGCTTTGCAGCCTACTCTTTACCAAAGTTAGCAATGGTTCTTTTATACGCCTCTCACCATAGACAGTGAGAGACATGGCCTACCTTTGATAACCCAGTTAGCTGCACTGGGGGGGACAGTGACAACCTTGTGGGGACTCGAACCCCCAACCTTAGGATCAGCGATCCTGCGCCTTAACCACTAGACCACCACTGCCCTATGTGTATATAATATCAATAAATACATCAACGCTATAAATTCTCATAATAACAATTAAACATTAAAAAAAATGCATAATATGTAAATAAAATATAAATCCACACACATGCACATACATTTTTATGTGGGTGCGCATCTGAGTATGTGCACGCGCATCCGTGTGCGTGCGCACACTCAGATGCACACCTCACATAAAAATGTAACTAATTTTGTTGGGGGGTTTTGGTTGTTTTTTGTTTTGGAGGTTTTTTTTTTTTGCATAATTGGCCTTGTTTTGTGGCATTTTCCTTAACTTTCCCCTTATTTTTCCTTAATTTCTTAATTCGATGAACATTTAAAAAAAAAACGCGATGCACTGAAGCCGCATGGATTGAAGCGCAAAGTAGCAGGGGATCCCTGTAATATTATTGATACAATAATGTAATAAGGTGGTCACATTAATATTTTATTATATTCTCACCCACTCGATATGAGCAATCACATATTCTGATTGGCTACTCTACTACAGGATATCTGCACATATACCATGAGTACAAAAAAAACAAATAGTGGAGCGAGTTGTCAAACTAGTATTTTGAAATAAAAACTCCAAAAATTACAAAAAAGCAATTGTTTGCATAATATAATTTTTTAATGTTCAAGATTTATTATAATTATTATTGAATTTATCACCAAATGAAACAGTTGCTGTCAGCTGATGCTGTCAATTTCCCAGTTTCATTTTCAGTTTGTTTCATTTTTTAAATGTCTCTATCCTGTATCATAGTTGTGGGGATACTGGAGCCCATCCCACTCACCTTCAGCTGAAGCTGGGGTACACCCTGAATGGCTTGCCCGACCATCGCAGGACACATAACCACTCACGTGCACATTCACACCTAGGAAAATCAAGAATATCAGATTAGCCTACTGTGCATGCTTGTGGGAGGCTGTGGGTGGAAACACAAGAAAACACAGGGGTAACAACTCACACAAAAACACCCTTGCCAGGCCCAGGGCCCTAGGCTAATGCTACTCTAGTTTTCTGGTTTGTTTGGATTTATTTAGCTGTTATGTGGTGTGCAGTGCAAATCTCACCAATTAGCTTTTACAATTTCACATCTAGGGCAGTGGTGGTCTGGTGGTAAAGGTGCTGGATCACTGATCCTAAGGTTGGAGGTTCAAGCCCCACTCTCAAAGGGTTGTCACTGCTTCCCCAGTGCAGCTAACTGGGTTATCAAAGGCCGGACCTGTCTCTCACTGTCTATGGTGTGAGGTTCATGTAAAAGAACCATTGCTGACTTTTGTCAGGAGTAGCTGTATAGCTGTCAGAGTGTTTCTGCCCTGCAATGGCCTGGCGAGCTGTCCAGAGCGTACTCTGTCCTTGTTCAGAGTCAGCGGGGATGGGCGCCAGCCTCCCCACGACTCTAATTAGGATTGAGTAGTTATAGAAAATGGATGAATGAATTTCAGATTTTCTTGGGCAGTACAGATAGTCAACTCAATGCTATCTGACTGCCATAACTAAGTTTCTTTGGATAAGGGGAAAGTGCAAAGACTGTTCAGGGTGTATCTTTCCGTCACACGGTGTCATGAGATCCAACATCCCTCCAACCCTAGTAGGATCAATTAGTTTAAAAAAATGAATGGATAGATGGACTTTCATGAAGATTATAGCATATCTAAAGAAAGTAGAGCATGTAGACTAAAATTTATGTAATCGTCTCACATATATAAGTATCTTTCACAAGTGGTCATTGACTGTTTGCATGTCATTATGTGTGCATTTGATCTCAGGTTTTAAAGAAGTTAAATCATCATGGGAAGGAAGGAATAGGAGATTGACAGGCGGATCAGCGCAGCCTCTTCTGTAAAATGGAGCTTGTACCAGTCCATCACGGCGAAGACCCGCTAATCTATATTCCAACCCTCACCTATGGCAGTGACCAAAAGAACAAGATTGTGGAGACAAGCAGCTGAAATGAGCTTGCTTCACAGGGTGATGAGGCTCTCCCTCAGAGATAGGGTGAGAAGCTCAGCCATCTGGGAGGAGCTCGGAGTAGAACTGCTGCTCCTCCTCCATGTTGAGAGGATTCGGTTGAGGTGGCTCAGGCATTTGATTAGAATGCCTCCTGAATGCCTCCCTGATGTGGTATTTTGGCATGTCCAACTGGGAAGAGACCATGGGGTCGATCCAGAACATGCTGGAGGGTCTATATCTCTCAGCTGGTCTGGGAATACCTTGTGTCCCCATGGAAGAGATTTAAGAAGTGTCTGGAGAGAGAGGCATCTGAACTTCACTGGTTAGCCAATGCTCCTGCAACCTTATCCTGGATCAAGAGTAAGAAGAATTAAAAAGATGATGATGATGATGATGATGATGATGATGATGATGATGATGATGATGAAATCGTGTTCATTGCAATCAAAAAGCTTTTCCATTATAGCTTAGACATGCGTAATCATTACTTGGGTGACAGGGAGGCTGGAGCCTATCTTAGTTAACTCTGGACGATGGCAGGTACACTCTGAACAGTTTGCCAGAGCATCACAGGGCCAACATTCATGTATTTCTGTAACCGCTTAATCCTAAATAGGGTTGCGAGGAGGCTGGTGCCCATCCCAGCTGACTCCAGGCAAGGACAGAGTACACCCTGGACAGCTCGCCAGGTCATCGCAGGGCAGAAACACACTGACGGCTATGCAGCTACTCTTGTTGAAAGTCAGCAATGGTTCTTTAACATCAACCTCACGCCATAGACAGTGAGAGACATGGCTTGCCTTTGATAACCCAGTTAACTGCACTGTAGGGGGGGGGGGGGCAGTGACAACCCGTTGAGAGTGGGGCTTGAACCCCCAACCTTAGAATCAGTGATCCAGCACCTTTACCACCAGGCCACCACTGCCTCCAGGGCCAACATACACATTACAATTCACACTTACATTCCCACGCAGGGGAAATTCCAAGTAGCCATTTAGCATGATGTGTAATTTTTGGGCTGTGGGAGGAAAACAGAGTATCAAAGAGAAACCCATGCAAACACCGACAGAACATACAGTGTTCTCAACACAGAAATATCCTACATGGGAACCAAGGACCTTCTTGCTGGGAAGTGGACATGCTAACCGCTACGTCACTGTGCAGCCTGCTTCAATTTCTGAATAATCGCTATACAGTATCACATAACCAACAAAGCAAAGGTGACTTCATGAGTAATTGTCAGTTTCGTTGCACTGTATTTTACAAAAATAAATTAATTAATTAATTTTTAAAAATAATAATAAAACTAAAATAATTTTGTTCATGTTATAAACAAACTAGAGAAAGTTTTTGTTTCACAGATTAGACTAATTTATTAACTTCTATACCAGTAGAGAGACAGAGGCATGGGGGTTCTATTTTTGCTGCGATGCTGGAGAACCATGACACAACTTCTTTAATAAGTAAATCTTTTGATAATAATACTGTATATGAATTGCATGTAATTTTCCATTAGCGATGATTGTTTATTATTAAATACTGTAGTTCCAGCAAATGCACCTACTGTGTAAACCATGAACCAAAACCATACAAACGTTTTTCATTTATGAAAGATGGTGAGATTGGATATAGAAAACAGTGTCGTGTATGAGTATTTGAACACTTATGCATAAATGCATGAGCACAAAAGGTCAAGGGTCATGAAAACCCCATGTGAATAAAGATAAAGGATTGGCAAATCCTGTGCATTTGCTTTTCACCCTGTTGTCCTCACCTGATTTGAGACTCGTCTTTCAAAGGAATCACTTCCAGATGGAGCGTCTGAGATGCAATCACTTCTTCTGCGACTGTGTGAGGTGACATTCAATCCCAGGCTTTGCAACACCCAATCAGGGCAATTATACCACTATTACATGGACAGGAATCCAAAAATTACTGGGTTTAAGACAAAATGCCAGTGAGGAAACATTAGTATTGCTTAGAATTGGTGATTATAGGGATTATTCGGTGAAAATAGTATAATGAAATGTAAACATACAAACAAACAAAAACAAACCAATAGTATGTAGTTTATGTAGTTTATATTACTAACGTTCGGAATGCTTGTGTGAAGTTTGCATGTTTTCCCCGAACTTGTGTTGATCTTCTCCAAACACTCCGGCTTCCTCCCACAGGCCAAAAACATGCACAGCAAGCTGAGTGGCTGTCTGAAATTGCCCTTGGGTGTGAGATTGAGTGTGAATGATTGTATATGTGTTTGCACTGCAATGACCTGGCGAGCTATTCACCCAGAGTCTCTTGAGAAGTTCACCAGCCTCCTGTGACCCTAATTAGGATTAAACGGCTTAGAAAACGAATGAATGGATGGACGCATGCATGTTTGTGATATGTAAGGAATGAATTATGCTGGAGCTTGATGTTATGTCAAAATAATGAATTATAAGCAGTGTGATAACGCGAAATTATACTGTGACCAAACCAACGCTGAATACTTTCCTAGCAACATGTCCCTTGGTGGGTTATTACATTTATAGAGCAGCAGTTTATCATAAAGGAAAGACCGATCATAATTTTAATGTGTTTACAGTTAAAACTCTTTTTTTTTTTTTTTCCATTCGCAGTTCTTTCTTTACCAAGCTCTCTTTATTCTTTCCTAAAGATAATCGATGCAGATTGTTACATTATTGAGAAACTAGGAACCCCCTACACTGCAGATATAAGGCCTTACAACCTTACACCTCACTGGTACAAAGTACAGTTTGCCCCCTACTTACGAAATTAATCCGTTCCAGAGACTTTTTCGTAATGCGGAGGTTTCGTAAGTAGAGGCGGATTTTACATGTAAAACGCATGAGTCGTTCCAAGGCGCCAAAGACTACCCCATAAACCCTTTAAAAATGATAAAAGTACATAAATTTTGTATGAAATATGTGTTAAAAGTAAAAGAAAATTATTTATTAAACCATTTAAACATTTTATTAACACATTTATTAATTAAACCATTATTAAATATTTTTTATTAACACACACACACACACACACACACACACACA
Organism: Plotosus lineatus; assembly: GCA_024760905.1. NCBI lineage: Eukaryota > Metazoa > Chordata > Actinopteri > Siluriformes > Plotosidae > Plotosus > Plotosus lineatus. The sequence goes on along the minus strand of CM045737.1, from coordinate 42,221,618 downwards.
CACACCCACACACACAAAACACTGTCTCTATCTTGCTCTCTGTCTCTCTCTCTCTCTCTCTCTCTCTCTCTCTCTCACACACACGCACGTGTGTGCACACACAGATGCACGTGCACACACTCAGATGTGCACTCCACATAAAAATGTAAGTTGTTTTATGGGGGGTTTGGGTTGTTTACTTGTTTTTTTTTTGTTTTTTTTTGCATAATTGGCCTTGTTTTGCAGCATTTCTTTGTTTTCTGATGAACATTTTTGAAAAAAACAATGCACTGAAGCCACAGAAACTGAAGCATGAAGTACCAAGGGATCACTATATATATATATATATATATATATATATATATATATATATATATATATATATATATATATATATATATATATTTTTTTTTCCCCACACAAACTAAATGTTATTAGAACAATAAAATCAGTGTACATGTATTATTTATTTATATTATTTTATTTTATAAGTGATTGAAATGAAGAGATAAAGCAAAGAAGAAGAAGTAAGATGGCCTTCTACAGCATGAACTGTCCCCTTGCTGACTCATGGTTCACCCCTGAACTTCTGCACTATACAAGCTTCATGAGTTACAGGCAGTATGATTCTGATCAGCCAGGCTCTCTCGCTCTCACGAGGCTAAAACTACCATGGACACCTCAGACTTCAGACAGGAAAGTATTCTCATCTGGTTTTGCTGCTTCATCCTCAAAAACAAAGGAAGGAAGTTCCAGTCTACAGAAGCAAACCACAACGTCTGGCATTTAATAAACTGCTCTGCATCTTTTTTTTTTTTTTTTAATCTTCTGAAAGCTCATCTCAGATCCAGATGTGCCATTTTACTCAGTGTCAATCGAATGGAATGCCTTCAAATTTTTTCAGATCTATTTTTCGACTGCCCCCATGACAGCATCAGAATCGGTTTTGAAGTGACACATCAGGCTCAAGAACCAGTTCAGAACCTGTTGGCAAGCTCGAATCTGCATAACCGATCTTAGGCTTGCAGTGCCAGTTTTAGTTTGGATGAACCAATTTTTTTGAGCGGTCACAGAATCTGTCCTGCTGTTTACGATGGAGAGAAGCGAGTCCTAGAACCAATTTTTCCTAAACTGATCCCTCCAGAACTTTTCTGAATCAAACTAGATGTGGACAAGGCCTGAATCCGCCTGTTGCTTCTGTAGTTTTACCTGGAACAAAATATGCTTTCGTTATACTTTAGACATTTTAGTTTGTAAATTTTAGGGTTATAATTGATCCAAGAGTACCTCTTGCGAAGACCCTTCGGATAGAAACTAGTGTGTGGGATGAGGAGTTGTGTGTTTCTTCAAGCGTAAGCCTGTTTCACCTTCTGTCGCCTTCGCTTTTTTATTCAGCAGACTGATTTATAGATGCTCACTGGGGAGCAAAAACAAGCGTGTCACTGCCGGCCCTTTGATGAACGACTAAGACCAAAGTCTCACACTCAGCTTAATGGGACAACACACTTTAGGGTTTGGTTCATGGCTTGCATGGTTTATAAAAGGTTTGTGCTGGAGGCAAGGGGAGGAGTTTTCTATTTACATTTACAGTAATGACACATAGAGTGTTTAAGGTAGGGACACTACAGGTGAATAGGGTCAATTTTTTTTTCCAATTGATATCAAAGGAATATTTGGAAATTGTTGAAATGCTTATAACAAGAACATCCTGAGGTAGAGCCCTTGGCTCAAGTCCCAAGAGCATTTCTGTGTTAAGTTTGCATGTTGTCCTCATGCTTGTATTGGTTTCCTCAGGGTACTCTGGTTTCCTCCCAAGACATTAACATTTAGTTAATGGCCTGTTCCACATTGCCCTTCAGTGTGACTGCAACATTAAGTGGTTCAGCAAACTAATTTATGAATATTTTATCAACATTTTATTATAATTAATTAATTGTACAAATGAGGCCTTTTATAATTTAATATTTTAAAATATGAACGTTTAATGACCTACAATGGCCTGGCAAGCTGTACCCCACCCTTGCCCAGACTTGGCTGAAATGGGTGCCAGCCTCGATCAGCCCTAATTAAGAAATGAGCAAAGGAAGCTCATTTCAGCCATTTGTATCTGCGATCTTGTTCTTTTGGTCAGTACCAAACCAGAACTCCAGACCTGGAGGGTGCATTCTACTCTTTTCTGAATAAGAACCATGGCCTCGGACTTAGAAGGGCTGATTCTCGTCCCCGCTGCTTCGTACTCGACTGTGGATCACTCCAATGAGAGCTGGAGGTCCCGGATTGATGAAGCCAAAAGAACAACATCATCCGCAAAAAGCAGAGACGAGATCCGATGGCCACCAAACCAGAACCCCTCAAAGCCTCCGCTGTGCCTAGAAATGCTCTCCATAAAAATTATGAACAGAATCGGTGACAAAGGACAGCCTTTGCAGACTCCAACCCTCACTGGAAACAAGTTCGACCTGTTGTTACCAATGTGGACCAAGCTTTGGCTCTGCTTATACAGTCTAAATTGCCCATAGCAACTGGTCCGGTATGCAATACTCCTGGAGCACGATCCACAAATTAGCCCGAGGGGCACGGTCAAAAGCCTTCTCTAAATCCATGACGACACATGGCAACAGATTAGACAAACTCCCAAGCCCCTTCCAGGATTCTGTAGTGTGTATAGACTTAATCGAAAGTGATGCGGCCAGGAAGAAAACCACATTGTTCCTCTTGAATCCAAGATTGAACCATCAGTCTGATCCTCCTTTCCGGTACCCCTACCTAGATTTTCTTAGGACGGCTGAGGAGTGTGAGTCCATGAAAATTGGAACACACCCTCCGATCGCCTTTTTTTAAAAAAGGGGACTATCAGCCTGGTTTGCCAATCCAAAGGTACATTCCCCGATGACCATGCAATGTTGCAGAGACATGTCAATCAAGACAGTCCTATAATATCCAAAGCCCTGAGATATTCAGGGCAGATCTCATCCACCCCCAGAGCCAGACTATCGAGGAACTTTTTGACTACCTCGGCAACCTCAGCCCCAGTGATGGCTGGACCCCATCCAAACCCCCATTGCCTTTCTTTTCCCTGGAAGGCATGTTGGTAGGATTGAGGATGTCCTCGAAGTCTTCCTTCCACCTTCTGACAAAATCCACAGCCGAGCTGAGAAGCTCCCCACTTCTATTGTAAACAGTATTTGTGGAGAACTGCTTCCCCCTCCTGAGGCGTTGAATGGGGTCCAAGAACCTTTATGAGCGAGGCCAAGTGATAGTCTCTCTACAGGCCCTCATTGAACTCAGCTCAGACTGCAGCACTTTTGGCCTTGCCGGTACCTGTCTGCTGCCTTGGGAATCCCACAGGCCAATAAGACCCAAAAGGCCTCCTTTTTCGGCTGGACAGCTCCCTTCACCACAGGTGTTTATCATCGGGTTCGGGGGTTACCGCCACGACAGGCGCCGATGTTCTTCCTGCCACAGCTATGGGCTGCTGCCTGAACAATGAAGGCACAAAACATGGCCCATTCAGATTCCATGTCCCCTGCCTTCTTCGGGATGTGGTTGTAGCTCTGCTGGAGGTGGGTGTGAAAGGCCCCTCTGACAGAAGACTCTGCCAAACGTTCCCAGGAGACCCTGGCTACATGCATGGGCCTGCCAGGTCTGGAGGGAGGAATCCCCCACCATCAGAGCCAGTTGACCACCAGATGATGATCAGTTGACAGCTCAGCTCCTCCCTTCACCGAATGTCCAGAACATGTGGCTGCAAATCCGGTAACACGAGCACAAAGTCGATCATTGAACTGTGGCCTAGTGTAGCCAGGTGCCAAGTGCACTTATGGACACCCTTATGTTAGAACATGGTGTTTGTGATGGACAAGCCAAGACTAGCACAAAAGTCCAAAAATGAAACACTATTCGGACTCAGATTGGAGAGGCTGTACCTACTGATCACACCCTTCCAGATAGCACTATCATTGCCCACATGTGCTTTGAAGTCTCCTAGAAGAACGAGGGAGTCCACAGGGGGAGAGTTCTCTAACATACCCCTAAAGGCTCCAAGAAGTTTGGGTACTCTGAACTGTCATTTGGTGCAGAAACACAAACAACAGTAAGGAAGCTACCCTTTCATCAACCTTGCCAAACACCAACGTGTAGGCACCAGGATGGGGGCCCACACCAGCTCACCGCCTCTCCCTATGAGCAAATCCTGAATGGAATAAGGTCTAGCCCTTCTCAAGATGGGTGGTTCCAGAGCCCATGCTATGCGTTGAGGTGAGTCCGACTATATTGACTCGGTAACTCTCAACCTCATGCACCAGCTCAGGCTCTTTCCCTGCCAGAGAAGTGACATTCCATGCCCCAAGAGTCAGAGTCAGAAGCCAAGGACTGGTTCGACAGAACCCATGCTTTCGGCTGCTATCCAACTCACAAATGTACCTGACCCCTGTAGCTCATCCCACAGGTGGTGGGTCCATAGGAGATTGGTCCCATGTCACCTTTTCTGGCTGGGCCTGGCTGGGCTTCATGCACAAAACCCCAACCACCAGGCACTTGCTTTTGAGCCCCTTCCTTAGGCCTGGCTCCAGGAGAAGACCCTGGTAACCCATGTCCAGGCAAGGTAAACTGTGACCTTATATGTTTCTCCATATAGGGATGTTTTGAACCATGCTTCATCTTGCCCTTCACCTAGGACATATTTGCCTTGGGTGCCCATTACAGGGGCATAATGCCCTCGACAACATAGCTCCTAGGTTCATTAGGGCTGGCAAACCCCTTCACCATGATAAGCTGGTGATTGAAGGAGGTGAGATTGCAGGATTCAAAAACAACAACAACAAAAAAGCAATTTTCCATACTGAAAATCTTTATATATTTCATACAGATATAGCTTTGTGTGTGTGTGTGTGTGTGTGTGTGTGTGTGTGTGTGTGTGTGTGTGTGTGTGTGTGTGTGTGTGTGTGTGTGTGTGTGGCATGGTCTGTAATTCTGATCTGCAAATGTTGGCTATAACCACTTCTGCATGTCGTGTCTTGTCTTAATCTGGGAAACAGGACATTTGGGATATTATTTTATTAGGAGTGTAGCAGAATTTAAAAATAAGCACATATAGGAAAGCAAACACACACACACACACACACACACACACACACACACACACACACACACACACACACACACACATACATACACACACACACACACACAGAGAGAGAGAGAGAGAGAGCGAGAGAGAGAGAGAGAGAGAGAGAGAGAGAGAGAGAGAGAGAGAGAGAGAGAGAGACTGTAGGTGGTGTTTAACAAAGGAAAACATCACTTTTCCATCAGTACCAGGCTTTATCACTCTTCCCTGGTGGCAGTTCCCCACCTTACCCAGTGCAAGCCTCTACTTCTCCCCAAATGAAAATTCTTTTTAAAGTCATTTTATATCACTCTTTGAATGTGCACTGAACTGTAAAACCACCCCATTGGAAACAAAATAAAGGGATTGTGGAGGAGGGGGAATGAATGAGGAAAGAAAGGAGGGAGAGATTGGCCCGAAGGAGGAGATTTATAATTCTTTGCGGGCTTTTGGTATTAACCCAAACACTATTGCTGTCAGCGGCTCCAGGAGGGAGGTTCGAGGGGCAAACATTCAGTGTTAATTGGCACTTTGTAAGCTCAGAGCCTTCCCTTTGTGTAAGGTAGAGGGAAGGAGAAAGGCAGACAGAATGTGTGTGTGTGTGTGTGTGTGTGTGTGTATGTGAGTGAGTGAGAGAGAGAGAGAGAGAGAGAGAGAGAGAGAGAGAGAGAGAGAGAGAGCTCTTGTTCTTGTCGGGCCTTGTTGAGGCTATTTACGGTTCACTTCTTATCCATTGTTAATTGGTCTTTCACTGTTCGCTATGGAGGAGTGAGAGAGGAAAAAAGATAGAAAGAAGAATTCTTCCTTCCCCCACCCCCAACTCATGCACTCTGATCTTGCTCCGAAATAGAAGGGACAAAGCTCAAATGTTCACTATGTGTTAAAGGGGCAAGTGTGATGGTTGTTTGAAGAACATATCCTATGTATCATTGTTGTCATCAATATGTTATCAAACATGTCATAATCATTAATATAAATTGGAAGTTTGGTTGAGAAAAGACACTCAACATGAATTAGGTTCATATATGTTTGTTAGGGGTTTGCACCTCAATCTCAAACGTTGAAAACTGAGATTTCAAACGTCTAGACTGCCGCCCATTTCTATTTGCTCCACATGGGGTTAAAAAAATAACTCCTTTGATTTACATGCCGAAAGGTGATTTAACAAGTGCAGAAATTTATTTTGGACATTATACTACTTTTTGACAAGCTATTTTCAAATCATGATGCCCCTCCTTTAATGGTGATCACATTAAAGACGCAATAGCAAACTGATCATATTAGACATGAATTATAAAAAATGTTTATGCAGTCATATGTATAAGTTAATTAGGCCTCCTTGACATTTTTTATATAATACATACTTTTAAAATATACATTGGGTGGCACCGTAGTGCAGTGGTTAGCACATCCGCCTCACAGCAAGAAGGTCCTTGGTCTGAGTTCCAGACTTGCCAAAGACATTTCTATGAGCAGTTTGCATGCTCTCCTCATGCTTGTGTGAGTTTCCTCCAGGTGTTCTGGTTTCCTTTCATAGCCCCTAGGCATAATAAGTATGAGTGTGAATGGTTGTGTGTGTATGTTGCCCTGCAATAAACTGGCAATCTGTTCAGGGTGCAATTTGTCTTCACTCAGATCCAACCTGGCCACGACTCTAGTGGGATGAACATTTTGGGAAATAAATGAATGAATGAACTTTTGTAAAGAGTAGGCTGCATTGCTGTTTGCATGTTTCTACCCTGCGATGGCCTGGTGAGCTGTCCCGGCCGTACTTTTCCTTCACTCAGAGTCAGCCTCCCAGCGGCCCAAATTAGGATTAAGTGACTCAGAAAATGAACAATGAATGAATAAATAAATGTATATGAAATACATACCTATATACATATCTTGTCAGATTTATGCAATAGTCTCTCTCTCTCTCTCTCTCTCTCTATATATATATATATATATATAGAGAGAGAGAGAGAGAGAGAGATAGATAGATAGATAGATAGATAGATAGATAGATAGACACACACAGACACACAAACACACACATATACTGGTCCTTCTGAAAAAATTAGCATATTGTGATGAAGTTCATTATTTTCTGTAATGTACTGATAAAAATTAAACTTTGATATATTTAGATTCATTGCACACCAACTGAAATATTTCAGGTCTTTTATTGTTTTAATACTGATGATTTTGGCATACAGCTCATGAAAACATAATCCCTATCTCAAAAAATTAGCATATCATGAAAAGGTAGTCTAAACGAGCTATTAACCTAATCATCTGAATCAACCAATTAACTCTAAACATCTGCAAAAGATTCCTGAGGCTTTTAAAAACTCCCAGCCTGGTTCATTACTCAAAACCGCAATCATGGCTAAGACTGCCGACCTGACTGCTGTCCAGAAGGCCATCATTGACTCCCTCAAGCAAGAGGGTGAGACACAGAAAGAAATCTCTGAGCGAATAGGCTGTTCCCAGAGTGCTGTATCAAGACACCTCAGTGGGACGTCTGTGGGAAGGAAAAAGTGTGGCAGAAAATGCTGCACAACCAGAAGAGGTGACCGGACACTGAGGAAGATTGTGGAGAAGGGCCGATTCCAGACCTTGGGGGACCTGTGGAAGCAGTGGACTGAGTCTGGAGTAGAAACATCCAGAGCCACCATGCACAGGCATGTGGTGGAAATGGGCTACAGGTGCCGCATTCCCCAGATCAAGCCATTTTTGAACCAGAAACAGCGGCAGAAGCGCCTGACCTGGGCTACAGAGAAGCAGCACTGGACTGTTGCTCAGTGGTCCAAAGTACTTTTTTCGGATGAAAGCAAATTTTGCATGTCATTCGGAAATCAAGGTGCCAGAGTCTGGAGGAAGACTGGGGAGAAGGAAATGCCAAAATGCCTGAAGTCCAGTGTCAAGTACCCACAGTCAGTGATGGTCTGGGTGCCATGTCAGCTGCTGGCGTTGGTCCACTGTGTTTTATCAAGGGCAGGGTCAATGCAGCTAGCTATCAGGAGATTTTGGAGCACTTCATGCTTCTATCTGCTGAAAAGATTTATGGAGATGAAGATTTTCATTTTTCAGCACGACCTGGCACCTGCTCACAGTGCCAAAACCACTGCTAAATGGTTTACTGACCATGGTATTACTGTGCTCAATTAGCCTGCCAACTCTCCTGACCTGAAGCCCATAGAGAATCTGTGGGATATTGTGAAGAGAAAGTTGAGAGACACCAGACCCAACACTGTGGATGAGCTTAAGGCCGCTATCGAAGCATCCTGGGCCTCCGTAACACCTCAGCAGTGCCACAGGCTGATTGCCTCCATGCCACGCCGCATTGAAGCCGTCATTTCTGCAAAAGGATTCCCGACCAAGTATTGAGTGCATAACTGAACATAATTATTTGAAGGTTGACTTCTTTTTATTAAAAACACTTTTTTGTTGGTCGGATGAAATATGCTATTTTTTTGAGATAGGGATTTTTTGTTTTTCTTTACTTTTTTTGCCCAAATTATCAATATTAAAACAATCAAAAGCTTGAACTACTTCAGTTGTGTGTAATGAGTCTAAAATATATGAAAGTCTAATGTTTATCAGTACATTACAGAAAATAATGAACTTTATCACAATATGCTAATTTTTTTAGAAGGACCAGTGTGTGTGTGTATGTATATATATATATATATATATATATATATATACACTGTATGTATACATAAAACACCCAAGCATGGGGGGGGCGGGGGGCACAAGCTGATGTTCATCCTCATGCCAGTCCCAAGCCTGGATAAATGCAGAGGGTTGTGTCTGGAAGGGCATCCAACGTAAAACATTTGGCAAATTTGTTATGCGATTCATCAATAAGAATGTCATAACGGATCGATCGAGGCCCGGGTTAACAAGGACCACCATCAATGCTGTTAACCAACAGGGTGCTGGTGGAAACTGGGGTACTGTTGGTCGAAGAAGGAGAGGCGGGAGGTGTGTCCGTAGGCAGAGAGAGAAAAGGAAAGACATGAGTTTAGACCTGAGAGTAGGGACTTTGAATGTTGGAACTATGACAGAAGAAGCCAGAGAGCTAGCTGACATGATGCAGAGGAGGAAGGTGGACATACTGTGTGTTCAGGAGACCAGGTGGAAAGGTAGCAAGGCTAGAATCTTAGGAGCAGGGTTTAAGCTGTTTTATGGTGTGGATGGGAAGAGAACTGGAGTAGGAGTCATCTTGAAGGAGGGGTTTGTCAGGAATGTTCTAGAAGTGAAAAGAATGTCAGACAAAGTGATGAGTCTCAAGTTAGAAATTGAAGGTGTGATGTTCAATGTTGTTAGTGCTTATGCCCCACAGGCAGGATATGAGTGAGAAGGATAGATTCTGGAGTGGGATGTAGATGAAATGATGCAGAGTACCCCCAGAGGTGAAAGAGTGGTTATTGGTGCAGACTTCAACGGACATGTTGGTGCAGGCAACAGAGGGGACGAGGAAGTGATGGGCAGGTTTGGTATCCAGGACAGGAACACAGAAGGACAGATGTTGGTAGATTTTGCAAAAAGGAAATGACTGTGGTGAATACTTTCTTCCAGAAGAGACAGCAGCATAGGGTGACTTATAAAAGCGGAGGTAGGAGCACACAGGTAGACTACATCTTGTGTAATATAATTTGAAAGAAGTCAGTGACTGCAAAGTAATAGTGGGTGAGAGTGTTGCCAGACAGCATAGGATTGTTGGTGTGCAGGGCGATGCTGATGGTGAGGAAGGTGAAAAGGGCAAAGGCAGAGCAGAAGACAAAATGGTGGAAGCTGAAAACGGAAGAGTGTCGTGTTGTCTTCAAGGAGATGAAACAGGCTTTGGGTGGTCAGGAAGTGCTTCCAAATGACTGGACAACTACAGCTAATGTGATCAGGGAGAGATGTAGGAGACAGGTACAGTACTTGGTGTGTCCTCTGGAAGCAAAACGTAGATAAGGAGACTTAGTGGTGGAATGAGGAAGTGCAGGAGTGTGTACAAAAAAAGAGGTTAGCTAAGAAGTTGGACATTGAGAGGACCAAAGAGAGTAAACAGGAGCACAGGGAGACACAGCATAAGGCGAAGGTAGTGGTGTCAATGGCCAAACAGAGGGCGTATGATCACTTGTATGCTAAGTTGGATGGTAAGGAGGGAGAAAATGATTTACACATTTTGGCACAGCATAGAAATAGAGATGGGAAGTATGTGCAGCAAGTTAGAGTGATTAAGGACAGAGAGGGAAATGTATTGACTGATGACAGAAGTGCGCTGGGAAGATGGAAAGAATACTTTAAAGAGCTCATGAATGACGAAAATGAGAAAGAAAAAGAGTAGAAGAGGTAACTGTTGAGAACCAGGCAGTAGCAAAGATTAGTTAGGGTGAAGTGAGGAGGGTATTGAAGAGGATGAAGAGTGGAAAGGCAGTTGGTCCTGATGACATACCTGTGGAGGTATGGACGTATCTAGGAGAGGCAACAGTAGATTTTCTGACAAGAACATTCAACAAGGGCTTAGAGAGTGAAAGGATGCCAGAGAAGTGTGCTGGTGCCCATTTTTAAGAACAAGGGAGACGTGCAGAGTTGTGGCAACTACAGAGGGATAAAGTTGATGACCCATACGATGAAGTTATGGGAAAGAATAGTGGAAGCGAGACTAAGGGCAGTGGTCTGCATTTGTGAACAACAGTTTGGTTTCATGCCAAGAAAAAGCATCACAGATGCAGTGTTTCCTTTGAGGATGTTAATAGAGACGTAAAGAGAAAGGGGCTGCATTGTGCTTTTGTGGATCTGGAGAAAGCATATAACAGGGTGCCGAGAGAGGAACTGTGGTATTGCATGAGGAAGTCTGGAGTGATAGAGTAGTATGTTAGAGTGGTGCAGGATATGTATGAGAGATGTAAGACAGTGGTGAGGTGTGCTGTTGGTGTGACAGAAGAGTTCAAGGTGGAGGTGGGACTGCATCAAAGGTCAGCTCTGAGACCCTTCTTGTTTGCTATGGTGATGGACAGGCTGACAGACGGGGTTCGACAAGAATCTCCATGGATTATGATGTTTGCAGATGACATTGTGATCTGTAGTGAGAGCAGAGAACAAATGGAGGAAAATCTAGAGAGGTGGAGGTATGCCCTTGAAAGGAGAGGAATGAAGGTTATCCTCAGTAAGACAGAATACATGTGTGTGATCAAGGACCCAAGAGGAACGGTGAGGTTAATTGGAGCAGAGATAAAGATGGCGGATGATTTTAAGTATTTGGCTCAACAATCCAAAGCAGTTGTAGCCTGGTGGTATAGGGCACTGGATTGCTGATTCTAAGTTTGGGGGTTCGAGTCCCTCTTTCCACAAGGTTGTCACTGTCCCACCAGTGCAGCTAACTGGGTTATCAAAGGCCGGCCATGTCTCTCACTGTCCATGGTGAGAGGCATTTAAAAGAACTATTGCTGACTTTCGCAAGGACTAGGCTGCAAAGCCGTCAGCATGTTTCTGTCCCTTGCAAAAGGATTGTGTCAGGAAGAGCATCCGACATAAAAAAAAAAACATATGTCAAATCAAATGTGCGAATCATTCACTGTGGGGACCCCTGATAAAGGGAAAAAGCCGAAAGGAAATCTCAGGCTCAACAACCCAGAGCAACGAAAAGTGTGGAAAAGATGTGAAGAAGCGTTTGCAGGCTGGTTGGAATTGTTGAAGAAAAGGGTCCAGTGTAATGTGTGATAGGAAGGTATCAGCAAGAATGAAAGGAAAAGTGTACAAGACAGTGATGAGGCCAGCGATGTAGTATGCTTTAGAAACAGTGGCGCTGAGGAAAGGACAGGAGGCAGAGCTGGAGGTAGCAGAGATGAAAATGTTGAGGTTCTCTTTGGGAGTAACAAGGATGGATAGGATCAGGAATGAGTACATCAGAGAGACAGCACATGTTAGAGGTTTTGGAGACAAAGGCCGAGAGGCTAGATTGAGATGGTTTGGACATGTACAAAGAAGGGATATTGAATATATTGGTAGTAGGATGCTGAGGTTGGAACTACCAGGCAGAAAGCCTAGAGGAAGATTAGAGAAGAGATTTATGGATGTGGTGAAGGAGAATATGAAGGTCGTTGTGTAAGAGAAGAAGATACAGAGGACAGGGTGACATGGAGGCAGATGATACATGGAGGCAGATGATTTGCTGTGGTGACCCCTAAAGGAACGGCTGACGAAAGGAAAAGAAGAAGATATAATATATACCAGTATACATATAATATATATATATATATACACTCGCACGCACGCACACACACACACACACACACACACACACACACACACACACACACACACACACACACAATCTAATTATAATTTAGGGAAAGACGGAAAGAAAAAGGCAAATAGAAAAAGAAAGAGAGAAGGAATGGGGGTGTGTGGCTTTGGCCTGCTTCACACCACCTCTGGCCCTCCTCCTCCCCTCTGCTGGGCAAATAAACAATAACAGTGTTCGCTTTGACAGGACACAGGTGTCAACCATTGTGTGCTTTCTGAATAGCATCATGGGGGAAAATACAGAGTGAAAAAGAGGGGGAGGGAGACAAGACTTCTATCTCACACCCCTACAACTCTCTGCCCTTTCTTTCAATGCTGATGGGAACCACATTCTTGCTGAGGTCGAAATACAGCCCACATTATGGGTCTCCATTCAAAACGGTTTTAAAAGCACAAGCATAATTAACAATGATGTTCTCAAGCATGAACAGTAGGCCTATAAATGGCCAGTTTCTCAACTTCACTAAGCAGGAGTAAGGGGTTGGGTGTATATAGCACAAATAATCAAATGCAACCGCAAATTTATCAATTTCACATCTTACTTTTTATAAGATATCTAAGTATTGGGGGACTAAGGCTGGAACCTATCTCAACTGATTTTGGGTGAAGGTGCTGTACAGCCTAAACAGCTTTGCCAGTCTGTCAAAGGGCCTACAAACCCCCAACCATTCACACTTATATTATCACTTTAAAGACAAACATGTTAGACTGATTTGCTGTTTTGAATTGCTTCTAAAGTGTTAAAGGAAACCAGAGAACCTCGAGGGAACATTTGCCTACAATAAGCATTGGATGAACATGTAATACAGTATTGTGCCAAAGTTTTAGACATGTGCAATGGTGTAAAACAAAGATGCCTCATATTTACATTTTTTTCATTTATTCATTCATTTTCTGACCCACATAATCCTAATTAGGGTTGTGGGGAAGCTGACAAAGATCTCAGTAGGCCATCGAAGGGCCAACACTCACACAGCCATTCACACCCAGGGGAGATTTGGATCAGCCAATTAGCCTACATAGGGCAGTGGTGGTCTAGTGGTTAGGGCGAAGGATCGCTGATCCTAAGGTTGGAGGTTCAAGTCCCCACAAGGTTGTCACTGTCCCCCCAGTGCAGCTAACTGGGTTATCAAAGGCAGGCCATGTCCCTCACTGTCTATGGTGAGAGGCATGTAAAAGAACCATTGCTGACTTTCGTAAAGAGTAGGCTGCAAAGCCGTCAGTGTGTTTCTAAGACCTGGAGAGGGATGGGCTCCGCCAGGCCAAATCAGCCCAAGTCTCGCCATGAAAGCACCCCAATGACATCTTCGGATGTTAAGGGATAAGTGAATTAGCCTACAGTGCATGTTTTTAGATTGTAGGAAGAAACCCACCCAAGCACGGAGAGAACATGCAAACTCCACACAGAAACAGCCAGACTGGAAATTAAACCCAGGACCTTCTTTCTGTGAGGCAGGCGTGCTAACCACTTCACCACCATGCCGCACTGAACTAATATTTATTTGTATGAAACTGTTTCTGAGATCTGCTGCATATCTGTGTTGTGGAGTCGACTACCTTCTGGCACCTGTGTGCAGGTTTTCCAGTCCAGGATGATTGGACTACGCTCCACAAGTTCTTCTGTATTTCTTGGTTTTGCTTCAGAAGCTGCATTTTGATGTCACCCCACAAGTTTTTTTATTGGATTAAGGGCCAGGGTTCCGGCCGCTGTTCCATAACGTCAATCTTGTTGGTCTGGAACCAAGATGTTGCTTTTTACAGGTGTGTTTGAGGTTGAGGTCTTGTAGGAACCCATTTCAAGGGCATTTCGCTTTCAGTATAAGGCAGCACGACCTCTTCAAGTGTTCTGATGAATTCAAACTGATCCAGGATCCCTGGGATGCGATAAATACGCCCGACAT